>KV453843.1:1086085-1161468 GCA_001661475.1 Tortispora caseinolytica NRRL Y-17796
ACAACGACCATTGAAAGTGTGGCTGTTTGACATTTCTAAACAGATTATAGGATCGCTAGGGATCCATGTGCTTAATTTAACCATATCTATCATATCACACACTAAACCTACGACAAGTACGTACTATGACGCATGCGATTGGTATTTTCTAATATTCCTTTTTGATACAACTATTGGTGTGCCAATAGTCTACGTGTTTGTGCGCCTGTTCACTATTATTGGGAAGTGGTTCAACGTCGAAGGCATCGATAGCGGGAACTACGACGAGCCACCGAGATACACATGGTTCTTCAAGCAAGCGTTCATTTATTTCTTAGCTTTGACCTCAATGAAAGCCGTCACTTATACGTTTATCCGGGTCGTTCCTTTAATGTGGTTGGCCGAATTCCTACTGGCTTGGACTAATTTTAACGAACAGATTCGAGTTGGGTTCGTAATGTTCTTGTTCCCGCTAGTAATGAATATGTTCCAGTATTATGTCATCGACTCTCTGATACCAGCGTCTGCTGAAGAAATCGAAGAAATGGACAGATTCGAAGCTGCGCATCGTTCATATAATGCAATTCAATGAATCGCACTCACTCCCTCGTTCACTTGGCCTAGCATCTTATCCATCCATACCTTCTTTTTACCGGGCCCCCACGCTCTCGGCTAAATTACACTGCCTTTCTGCTCGTTCATTGAACCAATCACACCGCAACGTTCCTTTACCAGAAGCAGTAATTGACTGCTTATAGTATTTTTGTCATCGGCCAGACATGTTTGTATACGCTATTTGTATCTTTTACTGCATTATCTACGCATTTTCCTATGTTTTGACGTCGTTCATTTCTTTCCGTTACAACATCGGAAAACTCTATTCTCCCTCATGCCTCGATCATAACTCTAAATTTCGCATCCTTTATAAGTTCCTTATAAATACCATTGGGTCGCCCCCAAAAGGAAAAAAAACACTCTCAAGCTCGCTTCTTCCTTCGAATTTGCAATTAAACCCCATTTTCGACTCTATAATCTCATTTTCTTGCCAGCTTATTCTTGAATACAATGTCTGCAGTGTAAGTATCCCCAATTGGACTAGTAGCGCCTTGACCTCTACGGCCGTTCTTCGAATGCTCAAACTAGCCGGATAGTCAACGCCCAACCGCTCTCCCGCATTCATTGTGACACTCATAAATACTAACTTCTTTTCAGTGCTGATATCGGTCTTATCGGTCTTGCCGTAATGGGCCAGAACCTCATCTTGAACATGGCCGACCACGGTTTCACCGTGTGCGCTTACAACCGTACTGTCTCAAAGGTCGACCATTTCCTCGACAATGAGGCAAAGGGAAAATCAATTGTAGGTGCTCACTCAATTAAGGAATTGGCCGACAAATTGAAGAAACCTCGTCGTGTTGTATTGCTCGTCAAAGCCGGTCCTGCCGTAGACGCCTTTATCGACCAACTCTTAGAAGTCTTCGAAGAAGGCGATATCATCATCGACGGCGGAAACTCCCATTTCCCGGACACAAACCGTCGCGAAGCAGAATTGCGCGAAAAGGGAATTTTGTATGTTGGCTCTGGTGTCTCTGGAGGTGAAGAAGGCGCTCGCTATGGTCCTTCTCTTATGCCCGGCGGCAATCCCGCAGCTTGGCCTCACATTAAGGAAATTTTCCAATCCATTGCTGCCCAAACTGACGGTGAACCTTGTTGTGACTGGGTTGGCGAGGGCGGAGCTGGTCATTACGTTAAGATGGTGCACAATGGTATCGAATACGGTGACATGCAACTTATCTGCGAAGCCTATGACATCATGAAGCGCGGCCTCGGCATGTCCAATAAAGAGATGGGCGATGTATTCGCTAAGTGGAACAATGGTGTACTAGATTCTTTTCTTATTGAAATCACCCGCGATATCATGTACTATAACGACGAGGAGGACGGAACCCCATTGGTAGAGAAGATTCTCGATACCGCTGGCCAGAAAGGTACCGGAAAGTGGACTGCCATCAATGCTTTGGACTTAGGCATGCCAGTTACTTTGATTGGTGAAGCTGTATTTGCTCGTTGCTTATCTGCCATCAAATCAGAGCGTGTTCGTGCCTCTAAGCTACTGTCGTCTTCAGCCACTCCTTCCTTCACTGGCGATAAGGCTGCATTTATTGATCAGTTGGAGCAGGCATTGTATGCCTCTAAAATTATTTCCTACGCACAAGGATTCATGCTGATGCGTGAAGCTGCAAAGGAGTATGGATGGAAGTTGAATAATCCTTCTATTGCTTTAATGTGGAGAGGAGGATGCATTATTCGCTCCGTTTTCTTAGGTGATATCACCAAAGCTTACAAAGAGAACCCTGATCTAGAAAACTTGCTCTTCAACGACTTTTTCAAGGCTGCTATTGAAAATGCCGATGCTTCATGGAGGCAAGTTGTTTCCAGCGCTGTTCTTTGGGGTATTCCAACTCCTGCTTTTTCCACCGCCCTGTCTTTCTACGATGGATATAGATCAGAAAACCTTCCCGCAAACCTTTTACAGGCTCAGAGAGACTACTTCGGTGCCCATACTTTCCACGTCAAGCCTGAATGTGCGAACAAAGGTCTTAAATTAGGTGAGGATATCCATATCAACTGGACTGGTCGTGGTGGTAACATTTCTGCCTCTACTTATCAGGCTTAGTTGAGCTCTATTTTGAATCCTATTTCCTCTAATGCTGATGTGAATGTTGCACCCACTGTGTTTTTCTGCTGAGGAGAAGACTTTAGTATAAGAAATATTATAATACTTGTCTATTCATTGTATTATTTGACTGTAATTCGAGTTGTGGATCTGAATATCGATCCCTGGAGCAATGTTGGAATACCTAGATTAGGGTGTTGTTATATTTCAGCCGGTTCAACTTTGTTTCAGAAGGTTGGTAAAAGAATACTGGTACTAGATTCACGGTTTGGGACTTGTGCCCTTGACAACCGTCTTCCAACAAGCAGCCGTCGAAAGACGTCCGGGTAAGATAAAGTGCATATTATTGCACGAGGAGTGATGAGCGACGACCTTCTTAACGGATAGCCCTTGCGAAGCACTCGATGGACGTGGTAGGAGCAGAAGTAGAGCTAACCGTTGTGGGATCACAGATCCCACTGAAAGGGAAAGTGTATGCGTATGACGAGGACACAAATACGGTAGCTATTTCTCAAGGTCTTGATTTCCAGATTGTCCAACTGACGCAAGTTGAAGCAGTCAAGTCGCTCTCTGCGCCTAAACTCGAGCCAATAGAGAGTCCTCTGCCCATCGATTTGCAGTCTATGCAAAACAGCTTTACTAAACGGGCTCTACCTTCAATTCCTGTGTCGACAAGGGCTGCTCGTGTTTACGAGACAGTCAGCAAGACTATGCCCACTACTTGGGACGGAGTGAACATCAGAGTACTCGACGTGGTAACTGTGGCGCCACCGTACAAGGAGGCCGTATCTGCCGAGAGAGACCATCAAGCATCGAAACGCGTTCAAACCATTATCGATAGCTTGAATTAAAAGAGGGGGCTTACTATGTATTGGCGGTCTGGCTTTGTGCACGCTGACCTCTCGACATTGATAGGTCAACACACGCGCACAGCACTGCTCAAAGGTACGCCGAGTATTCATAGAACTATATACTTACGTCTTAAATATTTATCGACTTAAAATCATGCTCAAACTCACTTTGATAAACAATCTAGGAGGCCCTTTTTCTATCGTGAGGATTCCCTCCTATTCGGCCCTCTGGAAGCGGAACCTACTCCCAATTGCCATTGGACTCCAAGAGCTTATCTTGACCCACGTGCTCAATCCCCGCCCGTACATTAAACTATCGATTTTCCTTGCTACAAGCTGTTGATATTCTACATCACACTGACCGGCAAACCCTGCCCTGCGGATAAACAGCGAAATTCCTCTATAACTGTCTGATGAAGTTCGGAAGACAGTTGGAAACCTCGCTGATTCGCGATTATAGCTACTACTACATTGCTTACGATGATCTCAAGCGCTTGATAAAGAAGACTTTGGCAGTAAGACCATGGACTGAAGGAGACGAAGAGGAATTCGTGCAAGCACTAGAGGAGGAATTGGAAAAAGTCTACAGCTTTCAGCGCCTAAAGGCTTCGGAAATCCAGCGTCGTATAAAACAGATCGAAAAAGAGGTAGACGAAACTGTTAAAGCAATTGATTCTACTAATCCTCCTGACGAAATCAAATTCGATGCTTTGGAGGAAGGATTGAGTGATATCATTGCGAGTGTACACGATCTCGCAAAATATACTCGATTGAATTACACTGGCTTTCAGAAGATTGTCAAAAAGCACGACAAGCAAACTGGCTGGAACCTCAAACCGATCTTCCAGACCAGATTGGCTGCGAAACCATTTTACAACAATGATTACGACAAAGTAGTGATCGAACTATCACGACTTTACAACCTTGTTCGCACACGTGGTAATCCTGTGACTGGAGACTCAGCTGCTGGCGGTTCTCAGCAAAACTTCGTTCGTCAAACAACAAAATACTGGGTTCACCCGGATAATATCACTGAAGTCAAGTTGATTATCCTTAAGCATTTGCCAGTTCTCGTATTCAATGCGTCTAAGGAATTTGAAAGGGAAGATTCTGCTATTTCTTCTATTTATTTTGATAATGCAGACCTAGATCTATATAAAGGTCGCCTTGAGAAAACTGAAGGTGCCGAAGCTATTCGTCTCAGATGGTATGGCGGAATGGGAAGCGACCAAATATTTGTCGAGCGTAAAACTCACAGAGAAGACTGGACTGGTGAAAAATCGGTTAAGGCGAGATTTGCTCTCAAAGAAAAGAATGTGAATGCTTTTCTTAAAGGTGAGTACACAGTGCAGCAAGCTTTTGAGAAAATGCGAAACGAAGGAAAGAAATCCCTCAAAGAGATCGAGAAACTTGAACAACTTGCAAGGGAAGTCCAATACCGGGTAATCTCTAAAAGGCTGAAACCATCTGTGCGCTCGTTCTATAATCGTACTGCTTTTCAATTGCCCGGTGATGCTCGCGTGCGTATATCTCTCGACACGGAACTGGCTATGATTCGCGAAGACAGCTGGGATGGTCATCGTCGTGCAGGAAAGAACTGGCGTCGTATGGATATTGGAGTAGACTACCCTTTCAGTCAGCTCCGCGATTCTGAGATTACCAGGTTTCCTTATGCCATTCTCGAAGTGAAACTTCAAACTCAGATGGGTCAAGAACCTCCTGAATGGGTACGTGATTTAGTCGCAAGTCACCTTGTTGAAGCTGTACCTAAATTCTCAAAGTTCATACATGGCACTGCTACTTTGATGCCTGATAAGGTCGAGCTGATACCTTATTGGCTCCCTCAAATGGACGTTGATATCCGTAAACCTGTTATATCTACGAATGTGTTGATTTCTCGTCCAGGATATGACGAAGAAGAAACTGCAGGTGATGCAAACAACGGGGCTGTCGCTGGAAACGATAACAACAATAATGCCGACGAAACCTCTCCTCTGCTTGGAAATGGTTCGCGAAATTCTCCGCCAGGGTTTTGGGGACGCATCACCAAAGTTATTGTCAATCATTTTGTGCCATCTGAAGAAGAACTCGACCGCTTGCCTTTATCGAAATCCACATTTACACGAAGAATTGTTGCCCCTCCAGGAAAACTCATTTGCGTACCTGTTCGCATTGAACCGAAGGTTTACTTTGCGAATGAGAGAACATTCTTAAGCTGGTTGGAAATTTCCATTTTACTGGGATCTATTGCTGCAGGACTCATTAAAGTTGGAAGCCCGGCTATTATTCCGATCGCTTTTGGCTTTTTTATTACGGCAGTTTCCTCTATGCTTTACTCTATTGGGTTATATATTTGGCGTGTCTACATGATCCGAGAAAGAAGAGCCGTCAGTTATGATGATAACATCGGACCTACTGCGATTTGCTGCATATTTGCTGTAGCTATCTTTGCAAATTTCATCATATCGGCGCAATAAATACGAGCAATTACTCTGATTTACGCTGACATAGTACAGTGATTGTACTAGTTTCACTGATACGCTCACAATACGACCCGTTAGATTTGAATAACAGACATGCAACACATAGACCACAAAGACATGCTGTAATTGTGTATCTAGAGATTTAAATACTCTTTGTAGCCGATAGTTTCTAGTTTCGCAGCTTTGTCAAGCACGGTTGATTCCATACCAGCAATATAGTTGTCCAATCTCGACGCAAGAGCAGCATCATTGACGCTTAACATCCTAATAGCAAGCAGAGCTGCGTTTGTGGAATTGTTAATAGCCACAGTAGCCACAGGGACTCCACGTGGCATCTGAACAATAGAATGAAGAGAGTCAACTCCATCAAGAGTGCTTCCTTTAACCGGGACACCAATAACAGGGAGACGAGTAAGTGCTGCGACCATTCCAGGAAGGTGAGCTGCGCCACCTGCACCCGCAATAATGGCTTTTATTCCTCTTGCAGGTGCTGTTCTGCTGTAAGTAACCATACGGTCAGGTGTACGATGTGCAGAGACAATGGTGAGTTCAAATGGTACTTCAAATTCACGCAAAATATCAGCTGCAGCAGACATAACTTTAAGGTCCGAATCAGATCCCATAATAATACCAACAGAAGGACTTTTCGAAGTGGATTTGATAAGCCCAGGTGTCCAGTTAGAGCCAATTGTTTTGATTGCAACGTCATCTTTAGGTAAAAGTTTGGCTAATTCATTTTCGCAGCCTGTAATTGATCCGGAGACGATATTAATGTGACCGAGTTTACGGCCCACTCTGTGTCCCTTGCCATAGAGATGTATACAAGCCCCGGGAATTTCTAGAGATTTTTTGCAAATGTCTAATTGAGCATTCTCCGGCTCACCAAGAATGTTAAGCATAACGGATGCAGAATTTGGTATTAAATCCAAACTCTTCGGTAAAGGCAGACCTGCAACAGCACGTATATGAGCTTCAAATTGTGAAGTTACGCATCCATTCTGAGTATAATGGCCTGAATTATGAGGACGAGGAGCAATTTCGTTAACTAGAACGTGAGAATCGGGAGTTACGAACATTTCAACTCCAAAGATACCACCGCAATTCTGTTTGTCTAGGGCCGCAAACGTATAAACTGCACGCTCAGCCAACATACGGGCATTAGTTAGCACTGAATCAGGAACACGAGCGGGAGCAAAGACAACATGACAGACACTATTCTTATGAATGGTCTCCACAGTAGGAAACGATTTACATTCGCCGTTGATATCTTGAACCACCATTACAGCAAGTTCTTTGGTGAAGGGGCACCACTTTTCAGCGTAAAGATTGTCTTTCAGGGCCTCAAGAGCCTCTTCTGCTGAAGAAGTATCTTTAACAACAAAATTTCCACGTCCATCGTAAGCGTCTTTACGGGTTTTCAACATAAATGGGTAGCCTAAAAGCGAGCCGGCTCTTTGGATCTCAGCAACAGAATTATCTAGCGGTATAGATTGGGTAACATCGATACCATGATCAATGAGATGCTGTTTTTGAAGGTACTTGTCCTGGATAGTGCGAATTGTTGCTGGAGAAGGCCTGATCTTGACATTCGGCAAGGTTTTCAGTATGTTGTCAAGAGCACTGACGTTCACATGTTCGATTTCAATTGTTAGCACATCTACCTTCTTAGCGAGTTCATAAACGGCGTCGGCATTCTTGAAATTGCCATCTAAACCAGGACCGATATCTTTAGCTGGCGCTCCAGGAGCATCTAAAGTAAGAGTCTTGATACCTAGTCGATTGGCTGCCTCCACCATCATACGGCCGAGTTGTCCGCCTCCTAAAATACCGATAGTTTGACTGTTCATAATAGCAAGATTCTTCGATATAAATAACCAGCAGGGTGTACTTTTCGACGTCGAGATCGTCTAGCACCTTTTCAGTGAGATGGTAATATATTATATAGCCAAGCGCTGAAATGAATATTACCCTTTTGGGAAATTTTTTATCTACTTAAACTTGCCTGTAACTTACCCGGCATAATAGCGCCGCCGCATTTGGCTGAAGATAAAGTTTGTTGAAATGACATTTTCTGATTTCTCGAATGTAAACAAATAATGAAATACGCTATGGAATCTGCTGTAGATATTGGAGTAATCGAACAAGACAAAGAGAATATAGCGCCATTAGTTTCTGGTAGATCTGCCGCTGCATTAGCCAAAAGGTTTGAGTCACAGGTCTCTGAAGAAGAACTCGAAGCAGATAGAGACCGATTCGAATCTGCACTGGCAGCTGCTGATGAGCTAGATGATCCTTTACAGATATGGCTAGAGTATTTAAAATGGGTCCATGAATCCTTCCCTGAAGGAAGCAATGTAAAATCTGGTCTTATAAGTTTGCTTGAGCGCTGTACGCACACACTAAGAGACTTACCCCAGTATAAGAACGATCCGAGGTTTTTACGCGTTTGGCTCGAATACATTCAGTACTCAGATGCTCCCCGCGAAGCATTCAATTTCATGATGCAGAAAGAAATTGGCAAATACTTGGCAGGGTACTATGAGAATTATGCATCATGGCTAGAAGTAAACAGTCGTTACACTCAAGCCAATGAAGTCTATGAGTTGGGCCTCCAAAGTGCAGCTCAACCGTTCGCTAGGCTTCAACGCCGCTATGACGAATTTTGCAATCGAAGAGCTCAGATTTCAGCTGATACAGCTGCAAATGAGCCACATTCACCTGTATTTAAACAACGGACAGCATTGGCTAGCAAAACAAATGAGCAATTCGTGCCTTTCGTGCTGCCTGACAATGATCAACCCGAATATGCATTACCAAAACCAAAGTCTAAGCTTCAGGTGTTCACAGACTCTGAAGAAGCAGAATCTGCTCCTAAAGTAAGACCTAACGGATGGGACTCAATAGGCACTCTTGCTTCCAGACGGAAAGAAAACAAGATGGAAGCTCAGCCCTGGGTTGGCCAAACGCTTCCTTCCGACTCTCAACCTTCACAACACGCCCCTAAATTACCAGTATTTAGAGATGGATCTGCTCCTACGAAAGAGAGAAAACCTGAAAAGATAGCTTTTGATATGGACCTTGCATACCCTGGAGATAATCAGGAATACTCCCCGGAAGAGATACGAGCTAAGCTTATGGGTATTTACGACATTGATTTTGACTCCAGTGAGAATATCAACGCTGAAAGAATTACGCCACCGACACCTACTGCTACCTTGGCGAATTTCTCACTTCCCGAAGATGAAATTGTCCATCGTCCGGCTAGCCCAACTATGACTTTACATACACGAGGAGCTAAAGATGACATATACAATATGTTTAGTGCACCATTATCTCCTACGCAGCACGGCAGCCACGGAGAAAATAGCTCTCTCCATTCTTCTTCAGACTCTGAGTCTGAAAGCGATGACGATGAAAACTTATATAACCAGAATATCCAGTTAGGTGCAGACCTAACTTCGAGAATTCAAGACGAGTTCTCTCAAGCAAAATGTGAGTCCAAATTTGAAAATCTTTCCATTTCGAAAGACGTGATATTAACCAAAGCAGAATATAATCCTTTTGAACCTGAGCTGCAGCGCAGCATCTTGGAAGCACGGCGAAGCCAAGTTATGCAGCTTCCTACGGTGTTTTTTATAAATTCGCATATTCGAGAAAAAGTTTTAAAACAAAAACAATTTGAATCACAAAGCGGCCTGTCTATTCGACTTAATAAATGCTTGGGAAAAGGCGCATATGCACCTGTTTACCTTGGATTTACATCTGAGGGTGAACAAGTTGCTGTGAAAATCGAATCTCCTGCTAACATATGGGAGTATTATATAATGAGAGAGATCGAAAATCGCTCAAACGTGGATATAAGCTCAATAACTAAGAGCATTGAGCTTTCTGTGTATTCCGACGCTAGTGTTCTTGTGATGAAATATCATAACCAGGGTACAACGATGGATTTAATAAACACACTCTATTCTCAGGGCCAAAAACTTGACGAGTCCATTTCTATGCTGTTGACACTCGACCTTCTTAGGACTGTCAACTTAATTCATGGTTGTGGAATAATCCATGGTGATTTAAAACCTGATAATTGCATGGTGCGTTTGAACGGCTTGGTTCCTGAATGCCGATTTTCTCGACATTCCGAAGACTGGAAAAATTATGGAGTTGCACTCATTGATTTTGGCAGGTCTATTGACCTGACAGCGTTTAATGAATTGGTTTTATTCTCTGCAAATTGGAAGACAGACAACCAGGATTGCACCGAAATTCGAGAAGGGTTACGATGGAAGTACCAGATGGATTATTTTGGAGTGGCTGCGATCGTTCACTGTTTACTTTTCGGATCATACATTGAAACTAATCGCAACCCACGCACTAATGAAGTGGAACTGAAATCACCTTTGAAAAGATACTGGAGTAGCGATATTTGGGCGCCCTTGTTTAAGCAGTTATTAAACTCGGGAGATAATCAGATTGACTTGAATGACACGATTGAGAATATTGAAAGCTGGCTGGAATCGAACTACGAAGCACTAAGAATAGCTTTGAAACGAACGCTACAGTTCCTATAACTGCTAGAGATTCAAATAGTTTATAAGTCGTGGCTTTTTAGGAATATTATGACATATTTTGTACAAGCGTATTTAAGGCAGTTGGGACCGTTGCTACTGCCATTTTACACCTACAACATCTCAGGAAAGTAAACAAACACATTGATTGATTTCACGGACCACGATCCAACAATGAACGAACTAGAACAATTGCTAATAAATGGCCCTACTAATATAAAAAAGGATATGGGAACTATTAGAAAAAGGATTATATTAGACGGATTGATTGAGACGCCAGATCATCCTTGCGAGTATCGTGATGAGATTTGGACTATACTTCTTAGAAAACGGCCCACTAAAGCTGCTGCACGATATATTAATTTGATTCACAAAGGACCCTCGCCAGTATATGCGAAAATAAAAAATGACACGTTTAGGACACTTGCAAGCGACATGGAATTTAAACAAAGAGTGCCAGAGGAGGCGTTAATACGGGTGCTGAATGCGTATGCCTGGCACACCATGGCCGAAAATTCCGAGAATCCCGGTTACGTACAGGGAATGAATGTCTTGGCTGCTCTTTTCCTTTACGTGTGCAAATCAGAATCAGAAAGCTTGTGGCTATTTCGAACATTTATTCAAAAACGGTGTCCTACATATATTCGTTCAAACTTAGATGGTGTACATATCGGCGTTAAACTGCTAGATCTGTGTTTGGAAAACATAGACAAGCCACTATATAAACATTTGAGGAAGCGAGGACTTACTGCTAAGATATATGGGTTTGCATCTTTAATGACGTTCTCGGCCTGTACTCCTCCATTGACTGAAGCACTTGCTCTCTGGGATTTCTACTTTGCACAAGGCTTTCACATGAACATACTATGTATTGTGGCACAATTGGTAATGATACGTGACCAACTTATCAAATCAGCAACGCCTAATAAACTATTACGAACTCTTCCTCCCTTGCAATCGCGAACATTAATAGGTCTCACAATAAGTTTTGTGCCCCGATTACCTGATGATCTGTTCAAACTGCTCGTTAGGCATACTAATGATGACTCCATTCAGAAATATCTCTCATAAAGCTCCTACCTCATAATCTTTTTCAGGATAGAAGGATCCTATCACTGTTCTGTCATTATATAAAAAGCCAGATAGCACATATATGGCGAGTGTTGCCTGCGCTGTTTCTTTAAATTCAACATACACTCTTCCAAGGGCGGCATTTTCACGGCCAATGCCCAACGGTTGAGGAATATTGACGCTGATAACTTCACCATACTTTTCGCATGCCTTCTTTATATCTTCCCGGTAAAAGGAAACCAATTCTTGATCAGTTAAATCGTCAGGATTAATCATATTAAAAAAAACCAATACCCTTGACGGTGTCACTGAGACAGTTGGAGATGCAGCCGAATTCTCGATATATTGCTGCAGCGCAGAGTAGTCGCTATAATCAGTCAAAGTCTGAGTTGTTCCACGACAGCAGTATTGGACGATGAGGTTCGAATTTTCAATTTGATAGTTGTTGAATTTGGAGATAAACTCAGAAGACTTTTGCTCGTCTTCGAGGTCTATGAATGCTGTACCCAAAGAAGAGTTCGAGTCTGATGCTGATTTCAAAAGCAAGAATTTGTCAAATGGCATAAATTCATTAAATAATTGTTTTACTTCGGAATCCGAAAGGTGCTCAGGCAGTTGTGAAATGCAAATCTTTGTAGGACTTTCGGGAACGTTGTATTTTGCGATTAGATCATCGGCGCTTTGTGCGGACGAGCTGTATACCAGGGTGAATGGTTCCGGAGCTATGTAAGATTCTGGCCTTTTTACATCAACAACGAATGATATGCCTGCAGATGACAATATTGTACCATTGAGAGCGAAGACACAGGTTGCGTCATAGGCCGTTCTTAGCGAGAGCAAGAGATGTGAGCCATGTAAAGAGGCAGAAACAACAGGATCTGTCGTTCTAGGAGGCTGGCCTTCGACCGGGTTTATGGATCTCAGGTACATATTGAATGCGTTTATAAGATTCTGCTCGGTGACGTCAGAGGCGAAACCAGATATTATGAGGTTTCTTGCAGCTCTAGATGTAGAAGGGCGCAGAGTAGAAGGTACTGAGACGCCGGGTATCTGTATTCGTTTGAGGATATCTGAGACTGATGCGTTCGGGTGTTCTAGCAGGCCGTTTCGGGTTTCAGTGAACAGACCGCTGACTTTTGCCTGCGCAGCTGATATGTTTTCTAAGCCTTCTGGCTTGATGTTCCACCATGACTGCTGAGGTCTTGGTGGTAGATCAGAGTGTCTAGGGGGGTGACCGCGGTAGTTGTTGTTTCTCTGCGGGGGACGATCGAACTCTCTAGCTGGTCTAGATCTTTTAACGTGACCGTATCTGTCATGTTGTTCGCCAGGACGGCGGTGGTCGCGAGGTCTAGCTCGCTTATTGGTGTTGTTGTGCATAGGCGTGAAAAAGGCGAAGTGGGAGTGATAGTAGTTTGCACAGTGACACTAGAGAACCAGGGATGCAAGTGCTGGAGCAAGGGAAGACGGCCGAGGTCGATGTCCAATGGGAAGACCAAGAGAAGATAAACGAATTTTCCAAGTTGAATATCCGAATGTCAAATTTAAACGAGGAGATTGAGCAGCTGAACAAAAAGAAGGAAACGATCGAGGACGCAGGGCTAGAGATCGAACTCATAGATGAAGACGAGATGGTAGCAATGAAAATTGGCACTTCGCTGTTTGAATTGCCGCAGTCTGAAGTTGTAGAGAGACTAGAGAAGCAAAAAGAAGAAATCGATAGCGAGATTGATGGCTACAGCGCAGAAATTGACGATCTAAAGACAAAACTGGCCGACTTAAAGGTGCAATTGTACGCTAAATTCGGCGATTCTATTAATCTCGAGTCAGATAAATAAATTAATTTTCTTAATGAATAGAAATATATGATATCATAATTTGGCGATACATTTACAGCGCAAAATACGCTCTACTTACTGTATATGAAACTACACCGTAACTCTTACTAGCGTAACTTCCCACTCGACACTATGAAGATTTTAAAACCATCATGGTTGTCGCACCGCGATGAGAATAAATTCTTTGATATTTACTCAATAGATGTTTCGCCTGATGGCAAAAGGCTTGCATCAGGTGGACTCGATGGCAAGGTGTGTCTTTGGAGTACTGATCATGTTCTCGAAGTACCTAACCCGTCCAAGACGCGTCTTCTGTCCAGCATGAGTACGCACACTGGGGCTGTCACGAACGTTCGGTTCGCGCCGCACGGTAGATACTTGGCTTCGGGCTCAGATGATAGAGTGGTGCTAATATGGGAACATGACCTTGATGCCGCTCCTATGGCAGAATTCGGCGCAACTGAAGCCGAGTCCGAACGCTGGATTGTCCGAAAACGCTGCGTTGGTCACGATAATGACGTGCAGGATCTCGCATGGGCTCCTGATTCCTCTATACTCGTGTCTGTAGGACTAGACTCTGTTATAATTGTCTGGTCTGGCTCTACTTTTGAGAAACTAAAACGTATCGACGCGCATCAATCCCTAGTCAAGGGCATCACCTTCGATCCAGCAGGCAAGTTTTTCGCAACCGCCTCAGACGATCGAACTGTAAAAATATTCCGCTACCATCGTTCTTCTCCTACTGAGTTCTCTTTCTCCTTGGAACAAACTATCACCAAGCCTTTCGAAGACTCTCCTTTAACTACTTATTTCAGACGTCTCTCCTGGTCTCCAGAAGGCAACCACATCGCTGCTGCGAACGCTATAAATGGACCCGTGCCTACTGTGGCCATAATATCTCGCGGTTCTTGGTCTTGTGATATCAGCCTCATTGGCCACGAAGCGCCAATAGAAGTCGTAACCTTCTCCCCTCGCATATATTCCTCGCTTTCAGACAAGCGCATTCTCGCAACTTACATTGCTGCTGCTGGTCAAGACAAATCCGTATCGGTGTGGAACACAACCAACCCACGCCCGCTATTTGTTGCCCAAAACTCTGCAAATAAAACATTCACAGATCTGCGATGGAGCCCAGATGGTCTCAACCTTTATGCTGCTTCAATGGACGGTTCTATTGTCGTGTTTTGCTTCACAGAATCAGAACTAGGACTTGTGGTCCCTATGTCTGAAAACGAAAAGCAGCTTGCTAAATTCGGTGGCGGTGGAGACATGACACATTTCCCGGAATCAGTCAAGCAACTCGAACTGGAAAGAATTGCTGCTGAAAAGGAATCAATTCAGAATGAATCTCGCATGAATGACCTTATGGGTGATTCTCAGAGTAAACCTATAACTGCTACTAAACCTGTTTCAGCTGAGCCAACATCGACATCGACCTCAACGCCTGCTCCAGAGACTGCAGTGGCTCGCTCAGATACCGCTACAGAACTGACCTCCGGCGCAGCCGCAGCTAGTGCCCCTGCAACTGCCCCTCCTTCTGTGAATAGCAACTCAAATGCTGCTTCTGCTACGAACACACCTACTAAGCAAAAAGTCTCGATTACAAAAGATGGCCGTAAACGCGTTGCGCCTCAGCTTGTATCGACTAGCAGGAGCCAGCAAGACAACGTACTTTCCTCGGCTCCGATAGTGACTGCACAACACACTAACCAACAGTTGGTTACTTCAGATAATAGAACGGCGGTAGAATACTCGAAACCCTCTAATGTTCTCCCATCTGGCGGTATCTCTACTTTGGTGGTAGGAAATAAGCGCCGACTGAAAGTCTCTGAAGATAATGATAAAGAGAATGGTAATGATACAAAAAGAACTGCGACCGACTCTGTCGATAAGCTATTTCCAGATTATATTCGACCCGCGGTTGTGTCGCCAGCACTAGTCATGTCTCATGTGAGACTGGCTACTCCAAAAGTACAAACTGTGATTAATTTCCGTTCCAACAAATACCCGTTCGTTCTGGAAATCCGGAACGGGTCAGGATCAGAACGGGCTCCAACTCGACTCATACTTTCTGAAAAAGATACTATTATATGGCAGGATTTTCTGCCGAGAACTGTCATATTGGCTACAGCAAGCTTGAATTTCTGGACTGCACTGACCGAAGATGGTTCTGTTCATATATATTCACCGGCGGGAAGACGCATTCTACCGCCTATAGTACTTGAGTCGGTGCCCTGCTTTGCGGAATGCAATGACCGGTTTCTAATGGTCCTGACTTCAGCAGGACAGGTATACGCCTGGGATATACTGGCACGTAAAGCGCTGCATGCGCCTGTTTCAGTTGCCCCTATCCTTGATAGCGCAGCATTGTCAGATCATCAACTTCACAAAGCACCCTCGATCACGCAATGCGGAATTTCAGAGTCAGGAGCGCCACTTATCTCTTTGACAACTGGAGATTCGTATGCGTATTCCTCAGAAATGTTATCGTGGCATAGAATCTCTGAATCCTGGTGGGCTGTTGGATCTCAGTACTGGGATTCTAGTGTTGTTCGCAAACTTGGTGGCATTATTGGGGCAGCTGAAAGACGCACAGATAGTCAATTGCTGTTGCAAGGACGAGGAAGACTTTTGCAACGGCTTGTTAAGGCTGCGCAGATGCGCGAAGGATGCGAAAATATCGGGAGCGTGGTCTCAACCGGCCATTTGGAGAACCGTTTGGGCGTGGCTATACTGCTGAATCTGTCTGAAGAGCTGAAAAACCATATGCTCATGTATGCGCGGCTGTTAGCACAGGAAGGCTTAAAAGATAGACTAGAAGAGCTGTTCTCTGAACTGCTCGGACCTGGAGATGCTGATCCAAGCTGGGATCCTTTACTGTGCGGATACAAGAAGCAAGATCTACTGCGTGAGATACTTCAAGCGATTGGACGAATCCGAGAAGTCCAGAAAATCACAGTTCCTTATGCTGAGGCATTAGGAATTGTCAAGGATGTTATGGATGTAGATTCTTAGAGATGGATGGTAAGAATAATGTCATTTATTGATGGTTAAGAAAGGCCCACTACCTGGTGGGCTAGTTCATAGATTGATCCACCACACACCCACCTGTCAACCCACCCACTTCACCTTCACCACTATTATGAGTGGCAGCTCTGCTGTTCGTAACAAGGCGCCGGCGCCTGTTCAAATTTCTTCGGAGCAAATTCTGGCCGAAGCGCAGGCATTAAGACAAGAAAGAAAGAAGAATGTGATACTTGATGTCGCTGATCTAGAGGAACTCAGCGAGGTTCAACGACATAAAAGGGAAGAGTACGAAGGTGCACTCCAAAGGAAGTCACATGATATCAAACAATGGATCAGATACGCTGAATGGGAAGTCGAACAAAAGGAATTTGCCAGAGCTAGATCTATATTTGAAAGAGCATTATCCTTGCATCCATATGACGTCCCGTTGCGTCTTCGCTACATCAGAAGCGAACTGAAGCATGAGAACATCAACCATGCTCGGAACCTCCTGGAACAGTCTGTTGTACTGTTGCCTACAATTGAAAAGATTTGGTATGAATATGTGCAAGTTGAAGAGAAGCTAGGAAATATACCTAAATGTCGTGAATTGTTCAGTAGATGGGCTAAATTTGCAACCAATCCAAAACCTATGCTATCGTGGATCGACATGGAGTGCCGCTACAAAGAGTGGGCAAACGCACACGTAATCTTTGAGAGTTTATGTCAGGCATTTCCTCAGCCAGAAAACTGGTTAAAATGGGCTAAGTTTGAGAATGCTCATGGGTCTTTAAAATCAACTCGTCATGTATACATTAATGCTATAGACACTACCACTCAAATGGGCAATTTGGACGAGACCTTATTTACCGAATTTGCTCGCTGGGAAGCTTCTGTCGATGAGTTAGAGAGAGCTCGCGCCATATACAAACATGGCCTTCAGGTACTACCTCCAGATCATACTTACCGGCTGTATACTGCATATGCCACGTTCGAAAAATTGCATGGTTCTCCTGAAGATCTAACAAATGTCATCACCGTTGAGCGGAAATCAGCGTATGAAAACATACTAAATTCAGATCCAAAGAATTATAGTACTTGGATAGCATATTTGCAAATGGCTGTAGGGTATTTCTCTGCTGAACGAGTACGTGCAATCTTTGATCGCGCTGTCTCTCAAATTCCTGAACAGAAAGACAAAATTGTATGGAAAGAATTTGTGTATCTCTTTATTTATTACGCTTTATGGGAAGAAGTTGCTAATGAGGACATAGAAAAAGCAGACAAAATATATACTGATTGTTTGAACCTGATCCCTCATAAATCGTTTACAGTTGCTAAGGTTTGGCTTTTGTATGCGAAGTTACTGATAAGACGAGGATTACTACCTGAAGCTCGAAAACTGCTAGGTAAATCAATTGGTATGTGTCCTAAACCGCGCCTATTCAAAGGCTACATTGACCTTGAATTGAACTTGCGTGAATTTCAAAGGTGCCGGATCCTCTATGAAAAATACTGCCAGAAATTCTCTACTACTCCGGAGCCTTTTATCGCGTTTGCTAATATGGAACAGAATTTAGGCGAAGATGAACGCGCTAGGGCTATCTTTGAAATAGCTTTGAACATACCGGAAATGTCTAAAAGAGGAGATTTATGGGCCTCATACATACAGTTTGAGATTGAGGAAGCGGAGTATGGACGGGTGCGGACACTTTACGGAAGATACATTGAGGATATTCGAACATATGAGCCATGGGTTGCTCTAGTGCAATTTGAACTTGTTGCGCCTGATCCCGAAGGGGAAAATGTTGAGCAAGTAAACACCGATTACGAAGAGGACGAGGCTATGGAGTTCTCAGAACGTCCTGCCACCGAATCAGGCATTATCAGGGCTCGCAAAGTCTTTGAAAGAGCCATTATTCATTTTTCGAAGAGCTCGCAAGTTAATGATCGCGTTGCTATTCTAGCAGCTTGGAAAGAATTCGAAGAAATCTATGGAACTCATGATACGTTACAGAAAGCTATTAGCTTGCAACCACAAATGGTTGTCAAACAGAGGAAAGTTGGCGAAAATGTTTTTGAAGAATATGAAGAGTATGATTTTCCTGAAGATAAAATTGCCCAAGAAGCTAATGTCAACTTCTTGAAAGCAGCACATTCTTGGAAAGAGAAGACTCAAAATTAATGACCTCCAAATACAACTGTATTTCTATTGCGCTGTGGAGTCATAAAATACATATTATATAGGAAGAATATGACCAAATAGCATCTGCTTTCGACCAGCGTAAAATTTCGCCAATTCATCAGCCCATAAAACGGAACTTGATATGAGTATGAGTTTAATGATCTCACCAAAAGTCAGTGATTCGGTCTGAAAAATACTTTGGAAAAAGGGTACGTAAATGACACACATCTGACCCAAGAATGAACCCAATATTGCGTAGTTAAACATGCGATTAGAGAACAGTCCTAAAGAGAACACAGATTTTGTATCAGATCGACAACTGAAGGCATTAAACAAGTCAAAGAATACAAAGCAAGTGAAAGTCATAGTAGTATCATGGGTAGAGACAATGTTATCTTGGCTTTGTATCGTGTATACAAAAAGAGTACCACTTAAAACCACAAAAGCAGCTCTTAAAACACGAATGATAATCGATTTGGTGATAATGTTGGCATTTCGAGGACGAGGAGGTTTTAAAACAGTTACCGAATCAACAGGTTCAATGCCAAGACTCTGAGCAGGTGGACCATCCATAATGATATTGATCCAAAGAATCTGCATGGCGTTTAACGGTGTGCTTAAACCTAACATGGTAGATATAGCTACTAAAGAGAGAGCAGCCACAGATGTAGAAAGCTGAAAAGTGAGAAAACTCTGGATATTTCGAAAAATTCCTTTACCTTCTTCAATAGCATGCAAAATAGTAGGAAAGTCGTCATCTGTTAGGATCATATCACTAGCTTCCTTTGCGACATCAGTTCCTCTCTTGCCCATGGCAATACCTATATCAGCCAGTTTTAGAGCAGGTGCATCATTCACACCATCACCCGTCATACCGACAACATCACCTCTTGACTGAAATGCTCGAATGATTTTCATTTTATGTTGAGGAGATGTGCGGCAAAAGACATTCACACGAGAGAGAGCATCTCCGAGTTGTCTTTCGGTAAGACGATCCACAGTATCGCCATCCATGGAGCTGTCCTCATCTCCATAGAATAAGGGGATGCCAATTTGTTTGGCAATGGTGACAGCGGTTAATTTACTATCGCCAGTAATCATGATAACTCGAACTCCACCACGGATAAGAGTTCGGACTGCGCTATCAACTCCTTGTCTGGGAGGATCATAAAGACCAAATAGGCCAACAAAGCAAAGATCTTTTGGAAGTGATTTATCAATGCCAGCGAACCTGTTAGACGCGCCAGTTGCCACACATATTAGACGAAATCCATCACGAGAGTATGTACTTATCCGGTCATTAACCACCCTGAGAGACTCTTCAATCATAGGATATGGCTTTCCATCCTGAGCAAGATACGTAGAGCATGAGGGAAGAATGATATCAGCACCACCCTTTATGATTAAGTATGAAGATTTGGTTTCAGTGGGCAGGGCATTGCTTTCTACCGCAACAGCCATGTACTTTCGAAGTGAAGAAAATGGCACTTCGTTAATTCTGGTATGCGTCTCTTTGACGCTGTGAAATCCATATGCATTAGCACACTCGACTAGTGCAATATCTGTAGGGTTTCCATAGTATTTCTTTTCTTGTTCTGAGTAATTGGCGTTATTGCATAGCGCTGCCGCGGTCATAGTAGCGTTAAATATAGGACTGTGCTGAACTTCAAGAGGAAGATCGGTCCAAGATTTATGCTGATGATAGCCATTGCTAACGCGCATATCCGTTTCCAATCCGAACGCCCATATTTTCGATACAGACAGCTGATTGTAAGTGAGTGTTCCAGTTTTATCAGAGCATATGACATTAACCGAACCCAAAGTCTCAACACTTGGCAGTCTTCGGATTATAGCTTTCTTAGAAGACATGCGTAGTACGCCCAGAGCTAAAGTGACAGTGACAATGATTGGTAAACCCTCTGGAATAGCGGCCACAGCCAACGACACGCCAATTGTGAGCATATCAAGCCACGATCTTCCCTGAAATATTCCTATTAGACATATTAGGCCAATAATGCCAAATGAGATAATTGAAAGATCTTTGCCTAGTTTATCCATAGAAACCTGCAGAGGCGTTTTAGGCTTTTCGATGTCAGACATCATACTGAAAATCTTGCCAAACTCAGTATATCTGCCAACTCCAATAACGATTCCTTGGCCATGACCTTCACAAACTAGTGTACCCATATATGCGATACAGGAGCGATCGGCGATCGGAGCTGTTGAGGGAACTGGGTCTGTTGATTTGGATGTAGGAGTAGATTCCCCTGTGAGATTGCTTTCATCTATCTCCAAATTTGTAGAGGAAACAATGCGTAAATCAGCCGGTATACGGTCGCCTACTGAAAAAACGACAAGATCCCCAGGGACTAGCTCACTAGCGAGTACATCAACTCTATGACCTCCACGAATCAAGTGAGACATGGGAGGCAGTAGCTTGTCGAGAGCTTTTATTGACTGCTCGCTACGGTATTCTTGAACGAAACCGACTGTGACGACAATAAGAATCGCAAGAGTAATCGATATAGCGTCTTCGTAGTTCTTCATAAGAAAACTGACACTGGCCGAAGCGAGAAGTAGCAAGATCAATGGATCTTCATAGAAATGCTTAATAAAGTCCAACACCATATTATCGTCGTCTTCAGTTGATAAGTCATTATTTCCATACATTACACGCCTAGATTCAGCCTCGGTATTGTTTGAGAGGCCATCTTGTTTAGATGTTCTGAGCTGATCTATGGTCTCCTGAATAGACAAATGGCAGTAGCTCGCGCTAGGGGTAAGCTCAGACCCGCCTATGGAAGCGAAAGGATTCTCAGAATTCATTGTGCCTATATTATAAATTGTGAAGAACTCGTGTAACTGATGCTGCAGATGCTAGAAGAAAAATTGATTAGAATATAAAGTCTGTGACGGTAAGCGCTGAGATGTATTCGCGGCTAAAGTAACAGCGGTTCCAGTTAGTTAGGGAAGAGAGACTAGACTAAGGCCTTTTTTATGGCAATACGAATAAAACGCTGTACTCCAAATTGGATTCACTTAGTAATTGCAAATCAATGTAGACTTAGTTGATATGATTTTAACTAGTGAAACCAGAATGAGGCTTGTTCGCCGATCTTAAAATCTAATGATACTACTCCTAACACGTCGTGCTGTTGTTGCACGGTTTTTTTATTCGAGAGTTGTTGACATGACAACAAGATTCGATTCCTAAAATAGCCCTGGATCGTTATAAATACTACAACAACCTGATTGGTTTAGAATACTACGCTATTCCTATAGATAAATGTTCCCTTTGTCGTTCTTAGGTATTATGTGCTTCTTAAGAACGTAGACGTTGTTGATTTTACATGATAAACTGCATAAAGGAATAAAGACTTGCTGGGTGCGGGGTCCGTGTTTGTTCATCTACAGGTGAGATGTCACAAATCACAGATCGACATTGATCTAGAGTCAAATGTCACAAGACACCGATCGAAATTGATTTAAATGTTTTATTAGCTTTCAATGTACTTCTAAAAGCAACCTTCTAATGAAATTCCGCACAGCCATATAACAATAATAATGAACATGTACCGATTCTCAGCATAAGAAACATTTATGCACTTGGAAACGGCGAACACAAATGCGCAAACCTTAACAAGAATACACCATTCATTAAAGATCGCGGTTCTTAGTTTAGATTTATATTCAAAGAAACCGATTAATCATCGATCAAAGGACTCATAGAACGCCATGGCTGTCACAACGCCTCAATTGCAAGTGTTCGATAACATATCAGATGATTCGTATTTTCGCATAAGCGATGGATATTATTCTGATTCCTCTATTGATTCTGATGCCGGCAATGCCGCAAGTATCGTTTGGTCTGCTGAGGAAGATGCGGCTCTGATGGATGCCTATGATATTGTGCGGGACGCCCCGATAATATCGCCCATAGCAGATATAAACTCGCCGCCTGTGTCTGTTGCGCGGAATGCAGTGAAGGCAGCGCGCGAAAGGTTTGCTGATGCTCATTCCGAATCATACAGCCGGCTGAATGATCCAGGAAACAGGTCTGCAGCGCTCAGAAGGTTATACTCGCTTCTAAAGAAGAACAGAAGACACAGTAGGACTGGAAAGACATTACCACGGGAAATTTTAGACTACAGCCCGCGGTTCAATACTACTGGTAGTCGGAAATCGAGCTTCTCGTCTTTGGGCAGTGACTTGTCGCTTACCGATAAGAAGCTTCAGTTCGGGGAGAAATGGAACGGACTAAGTTCTCCACTTTTTGATTCACAGGACGTGACTTATGCTGAAAGGTCAACTTCCAATGTCAGTTTAATCGATTTGTCTCGACGAAGAAGCAGCGCTGGTCGCATAATGGTACGTCGCACATCGAACCTGAAATTTGAACTCGGTCCTGACATTCACGAATAGGTACTGGCTTTTTTTAGAGCTGGTGAACAGACAAAAAAACAAAGGAGGAATGTATTACTATTGTTACTATCTTTTTTAGGTGCACTATATTTATTTTACTTGTTATTTATCTTTTTTATGCTGTTTGCTAGCTATTTGCTAGCTGTTTTCGGGGTTTCCGATATATCACCCCTTCATGTAGCTTACTAACACCTCCCAAGCTTCGACATATCCACCAGCGATGGACTCGTTAGAACTCAAGAAAGCACAGGTTTCTCGGCAAATATCGCGAATCGACAGTTTGCAAGCAAGATTCACAAAGCAGGAAGTCGCTCTTGGCTCAATTGCGTCGTCAGTATCCTCCATTGCATTGTCCGCATCCAGTCTTTCTCAGAGCGTTCGTGGTAGTGCGAAGGAAGCTAAAAGAATCAGTGAAGCGCTCGAGTTTGTTAATCAAACAATAGTGCTAAGAAATGCGATAGAAAATATGCAGATATCAATGGAAAAGTCTGAATGGGATCAAGCTGCCGTTTATGTGGACCAAGCACGTAAGGTACCCAAAAACATACGGTCGAGTCCTTTCACTGAAAGGATGGTTCCTTCAAGCAAATATCCAGACTATCCGGAGGACGTGATAAATAATTCTTGTGATAAACTAAGCTCTTTGTTTGCTGAGAAGTTTCAAGAAGCGGCTCAAAGTATGAATATGGAGCAGATATCTCGATTCTTCAAGCTGTTCCCGCTAATAGACCGCCCGCATATAGGTCTCGAACTCTATGCGAAATTCATAGCCTCTATTATATCGTCTCAAGGACGGTCAATACGTAATAATGTGTCAGAGGTATCTCCATACACGTCTACAAAGCTATACGGAAACGCTTTTGGATCATTCTTGGACTCCATCACATCCCTCCTTCTCCAACACAAAGCGTTTGTGGAAAAACATTACGGCCTGGAAGCCTTTCCACAAACTTTCCCTGCTATACAAAGAGAAGCAGATACTCATGGTGTAATAATACTTGACTCATTCGAAGAAGGACGCAAATTGTCGTTTGTGTTGCAGGAAATATCTAACTATGCATTCCCCTATCTCGCATCGGCATTCACTTCCACACCCATGTCCGCCGATGATATCGAAAAGGACCCCTCAGAAAGATTTGATAGCAAATCGATTGACGTTCTTATGGCGGAAATGGAACTCATGTTGTCTAACTGGACTCGATATACTAATACTTTAGCCTCACTATCTGCAGCAGCGCACTCTAACGCGGCGTCGAAAATTGCACTGCCGGATGTTATAAAGGCAAGCTCAATTATTCGCCATATTAACAGCAATGTCGAAAAACCATATGAATCCATGGCAACTTTCTTCTTCAGGAGAAGTGTTGAGAAAGCGCTCGAGTTAGACGAATACCCTGATGAAGCAACCGTTCCCTCTGCAGATTCTCCTCTTATTTCTTCTGTTATTGACGATTCCATGTATGTATTCAAACATACGCTTCTTCGCGTTTTATCTACAGGTAATGCCCGCCTATCGAAGTCTTTGCTATCCAACATGCGCAGAATCCTCGAGGCTGACCTTATCGGAATTCTGCAAAGACGACTACACGACCTTAATGCATCTGTGGGCAAATACGGACCAGACCAGACCTCAAGCAGCTTACCATCTGTGCCTCAAATATCTCTGGGTAGTCGCACAGTCTCGTCTTCTAAGCACAATATTGGTTTGTCGTTACAAAAAGCTGCTGCGACAGCGGTGGCTGCAGTTGGTAGATCCAACTCTCCAGATATTTCTACACCTATCACTGCATTCTCAAGTTACGACAGGAACTTTCTTATCCTATTAAACGGCTTAGATGTCAGTGTGAAATATCTTCTGGAGTCTGTCCATAACCAGAGTGTATACAATATTGTTGCCGATCTTTACACCACAGAAAACGACGCAGATATCGTGAATGACGCTTTGGAAGGCATCACGCCGTCTTACTCGAGTCGAGTCAAGACTATTTGTGCAGATGCGCTGTCGACTGTATTTTCACAGCTTATTCGACCGCGTATTCGACCTATTATCAACAACACATTCAAAGAATCGGACTATAGGCCCTCTGCTCACACTACGTCACCGAATCATGCAAATGAGGATTCCCATGTTAAAGAGTACTTTGCGCACCAGTGGAATGCGTTAGTTGCACCGTACCAGAAGATTCTGACTACGGACCTCTTTTCTGAATTAGAGAAGCTGATTGCCGCATCTGTTGCTAAAGTTCTAGAGCAGAAACTGTGGTCATTAAGCTCCACCAAAGTTGACGACATTGGCGCAATCAGAGTGGAGAGGGACGTTGCATCTATAATTGCGCATATTTGTCCACCTAGCAAGTTTTACCTGCGGAGCTATTTTGGCCGAGTTGCTCAAATAATTATGACGATTGGGCTTGAGCCTGGTGAAGAGATCGATTTTATTGAATCGAAAGCAGGAGACATTGATGCAGGAAACAATCTTCAACGAGACGAGCTGCTTAAAGCGCTGGCCATTCGAATAAGACCTGAAGACGAACGCGCAGAAAACTGATACCTTGGAAAACTTGAATTTGAATAGGATAGAAAATTACCGCATACACTCAATGCTAGTGTACGTGCATTTTGTATACTTTTTTCTTATCTCTAAGAAAGTTTAAAATATAAAATTGACATGTTTGACGTATTGACATGTATTCTATATTTTTTATAACTGAATTTAATCAACTCTCTAGCGGCACAAAAAGAATTGCAACGCATCATATTTGCCAAAGAAATTTTGGTGCGCCAAGTTCTATAGATTCGTGGTTCTAAAGCACGGGCTACTAAGAAATCTAGCCCTTTGATTATTAGCGCACGCGATACGTGAGGTTAACCTAGAAAATCTGAACCAGGCCAATTCACACCTTGGCCTACATCGGCCCATTAGTCACAACTTACGACAATGCACAGAATGCTCTCAACGGTACATAGACATTGTTTTAGTTGTGGGGTTATTCGCCGTGAAAATTATAGCGCTAGCATGATTTAGCTAGATTATTAACCCCCTTGTTAAAGCTAACACGTTTAGTGCTCAAACCTTAATTCTAAAATTGGCCAGAATTAGAACAAAAGTGCTGAATATAATCGTTTACGTACAAATATAGAACTAAAAATGCTAGCAATCTATTAATAGCTTGAACCGCTGCTTAAACGTATTGGTAACAATTTTATTCCATTTAATGAAGCTTTGGAGGCAGTACACGTTAATGGCTCGTACGATAGTCAACGAATTGAAGCAAAAATAAAGTTGTGCTTAAACTCTAAAAAGTGCTTAGCAAATAAAAAGTTGCGGTCTGAAGGGAAAAGAAAGGGGCCCGCTGGGATCCTGCGTAACAACAGGTGATTAGTGCCTATGCGCTTACCCTACCAACGAACCCACCTAAGAAAGGACACTGCCGTCTGTAAGATATCACCGAAAGGCTAGACCCTTGTTTTTTTTTATATCTTTTTATCTCTTCATCTATTCTTCTCCTTACTCAAATCTCGGAACTTTTTGCTATTTTTAGACCTGCATCACCAGGTTCCTACAGACCACCAAAACGCGCTTACATTCACTATCGCTCTTACCCAGCTCAATCAACCTAACCAACACCGCGCCAGACCTCTCTTCTATATTTTTACTACACAGGTGCCCCGTAACGCATCCTGCGCACAATTTCAAGTTACACTGTAACTTTTTGAAGAGATCTTTTCATTTGTAAGCTTCTGCAAACATATAACTTTGTTTATCCGTTTCCTATTACAGCGCTGCAGCCTAACGCAAACATTGTCAACGCTTTGCTCTGTTACTAAAGGCCGGTTAGAAGCATCTGCGGAACAGCTAATACCATCTAAAACTAGATACCATAACGTATCGCCGCTTTTTCAACTCATTTACGCGTCACTGTCCACCTCTTCGCGTCTATAGTAGCTTCATTTCGATATATCCTATTCCGTCCTCCTATTCTTCTTTGCATTACCCCTCAGACTCAAAGCTCTTTTTAGTTTTTCAAAATGCCTACACATAACCAAACACAAACTGACTCTTCCGGTAGCTCTTTGGATCTTCCTGAGAGACCAGCTATATTGACCACAGTATCACAATCAGATTCGTTGAAAGGATCTGTAGAGTCTCCACAGAAAAAGGATTCGAATAGTCCTCAAGGGGTGAATCAAAACGCTAATGCCTCTGTCGTTCCTCGCACTAAACCTCTCAAAGTCTGCAAGAAATGTGGTAAGCAGCTATCGGGCCAATTCGTACGTGCATTAGATGAAACCTTTCACATAGAATGCTTTACCTGCGTCGACTGCGGATCGCAAGTAGCATCAAAGTTCTTTCCTATTGATGACCCCTCGTCTCCCGGTACCCAACTCCCGCTTTGTGAACGTGATTATTTCAGGCGACTTGATCTTCTTTGTCATGTTTGCGGGGGCGCTTTGAGATCCTCTTATGTTACCGCTGTTGGACACAAATACCACATCGAGCATTTCACTTGTTCTGTATGTCCAACTCGATTCGGTCTGAAAGATAATTACTACAAGCATGAGGGTAATGTTTACTGTCATTATCACTACTCACGGAACTTTGCAGCTCATTGCGAGGGCTGCCAAATGTCTATTCTGAAGCAAATTGTCTTGATTTACCGCTACGGCCGCCAACAACAATGGCACCCGGAATGCTACATGATTAATAAGTTTTGGAATATAAAATTATGCAACTCTCCGACTGAAGTCAAGTCATATCTAGACAGTCTGGATCAAAAACAACTCAAAGAGACGGAAATGGATATCTCATCGAAAGTGTATCGTATCTGGACGATTCTATCTGCGTTTGAGGAAGCTGCTGCTGCTTACATATCAGAAATGCTACAGTATGCCTCTATTGCGCAGTACAAAGACGCTCTAATGGCGTGTGCTGGCCTATCATGGAAAGTTTCTCATTTATTTGCTTCTATCGATTTACTTATAGCGCTGGGAAAGAAGACACAATATGCCAGATCAGGTTCAAGCAAAAGCGATCGCACATTTGCAGGACGTGAGCCAAAAGTTCTTTGCAAAAAGATTGTTAGCTATCTTTCTCTTGTGTCTCGCGGTGTGCAAGCTGGCACTCGGACTGACGAAGCCTCAGACAATGTTTTAATGAACCAGGAACTACTGAATCTAGTGACAGAAATCGCACATCATCTGAAGCTATTGATCCGGCTTATATTGAATGAAGCTATTCGTTTAGACCACGATATCCCCAGTTCTAAGGCAATATATAGATCGCTAGATGTCTTATCTCCTGCCTCTTCCGCTAAAGTCGATACACCTGAAAAGGTTCTGGAACATCTCTCAGACGAGAATTTAAGCCTTTTAGCGACAATCCTTCTTCGTGGTTTTGCAGAGAAATCTTCTGCTCTTCAGTTTTCTGGAGCAAACAATCATCTTCCGGAAATCCCCAAACAACTAGAGCTGACACGTTCTTCCTCTATTCTCACTGCTGATGTTTGCGTGGGCTGTGGAACTAGCATTGAGGAGTCTTGCGTCAGATTTGAGCACCATCGATGGCATATCGGTTGCTTGAAATGTTCAGTATGCGGAAAAGCTTTTGATACCCAAGATTTATCCGAGATACTATATTCTAAACAACACAACGCCATATGCTGTGGTTCTTGCAACATGCACCCGGATGCGCAGGAAGGACTGCTGTACGTATCAAGGCTATCGCAATTCTCATTTCTTTTGCAAATTGCACTGGCTCGCTTATATGTTTCCTTCACACCCCGGGATGAAAATGAAGAAATGAACGATGCAAATATACCGCCTCAAGAAATGGTGAATCCTGAAAAGATACCTAACCAGCATATCACCAATGGGCATAACGAGTCAGCATCTCCTAATGTTTCTAACTCTGCCGTTGTCAGAAAGGCAATGCGAAATGTTTCTTCCGCAAGCGCTAGATCCAAAGTTTCCGTAAGAACGAATCTTTCCGTGGACTCTCAATCTAGAGCCGAAGCTGTGCATAGAGCTTCGGATATATTAAGAAGTGAAAAGAACCTTACTCTCAATGATATTCCTCGCATAGTTGCAGTTGAAAATGCCAAGACTTTTCGGCCCAATGCATTTCGACATCAAACTGAGAAGAGCATTATTGAATCTCCTAGGAAGGTTTATTCTGTTGACATGGATGTCTCTTCTGTGCCACATGAGAATAAAGAGAACCATGGAATAAACAGTGCCGATAATTTTTCAGACATGAGCAGCGATAAAGATTTGCCGAAGTTTCGAAAATCTGCATTTTTTGAACTTTCAGATCTTGAAGACTTTGTTGTTAGACATGTTGCAGTTCAGCTTCTCGCAGCTACAGTGAAGGGATTGTACACACCCGCAGAATTAATGAAACTCGCTGATTTTGGTGCCAATTCTAAGAAGCCCGCTAATTTTCTTGAAAAGCTGCTTGGCCGCTCGTCAAAGAATAAGAAAAAGGCAGGGTCAGGAGTATTTGGCGCTCCTCTTAGTCTTTTGACTGAGAAATATGGAGTTGAGTCTACTCTTGGACCTAATTCTGGTACATATCGCATACCGTCGTTCGTTGACGAGATTATTCGTGCGATGAGGCATGTAGGTATGGCTGTTGAGGGTGTATTCCGTAAGAATGGTAACATCCGACGTTTGCGAGAATTAGCTGAAACAATTGATTCATCTCCTGACCAACTTGATCATTGTCTTGGAAATGAGAATGCTGTGCAACTTGCAGCGCTTTTAAAGAAGTTTTTGCGAGAGCTGCCTGATCCTTTGCTTACGCGGCACCTTTACGATCTCTGGCTGACTTTATCGAAGATTGATGATATAGAAGAACGCAAAAAGATGATACACATCGCTTGTTGTTTGTTGCCAAGATCCAATAGGGATTGCATGTTGGTTTTATTCGACTTTTTAAATTGGGTTGCCTCATTTTCAGAGCTGGGCGAAGAAGATGGTTCAAAAATGACTATTCATAATTTATCAACCGTCATAACGCCTAACATTCTGCATGATGGCGAAAGCGAAGAAGCTAAAGGGCCTTTACCTGGATCATCTGCAACAGCTGCTGCAACTAGTGCTAATGGAAATGATGCTCAATATGCCCTCAATTACGAGGCTAGTGAGAGATATTTTTTGTCTATTGAGGTTGTCAATAGTTTGATTGAAAACAATACGGAGTTCAGTACCATTCCGAAGTCGGTACTTAAAACGATACATGATGCCAATTTGCTAACCGGCGAGGAAAGTTCAGTTAGCAAGCAGATTACACCGAAAGTCATACAAAATCGTGTTCTAGAAGCGACTAAGAACTGATTGCATATAACAAATACACATGAAGGATGAAGACATTTGTCGAGCAAAGCTTGATTTGCAACTTGTTTCTCCTTTACCATCCACTCTTTTTACTATCATATTCGTTCGTTTAACACTCTTTTTTAAATAATAATTGCTGCAATTTATTTATTAGTTCCGGGGTCGTAAATCATTAGGTAGTGTATACAGAAGGGAAAGGCATATAAGGAGGTGGATTATAGAACCACTATGGCCGACCTTTATGTTTATTATCTCCATCGGGTCCTAGCGCAGTCGCGACATCAGACATTATCGAGGAATCTATGGGTCTGAGACGTGACGATAGGACAGTATCTAGGAATTTTGTTTCTTGGCCCACACGTATATGGCGTTTGATCAGATCCTCAAGCCAGTCTACAGGCGGTTGTGCATCGAGAGCACCTGAAGAAGCGAGTCTACCGGCGAATGGCTGATTAGCATAGTTCGCGACTCTTCTAATTTCCGAGAATTGAGTGGAGTTAGCCCAAACAGCAAATTTATTAACAGCCTCAGAATCTTCAGCTTCGTCTGCAGCCTGTTTGAATACAACGTCAATATCTGTGGTCGTACCGGGTATGAGTTCGTATAAGTACATGTTTCTGAGATCCGATGTATAATCACGAGGCAGCGGGTCAACAATTACTTGCGGTTTAAGTAGCCCCAGCTGTTCCATAGCAAATCTTGCGTCTGAGATGTCCGGTTCCGCACGACCACATATGTTTGCATAGGCCACAGCGTCTTTAGCGATTCGTTCGAGAAATGCAGTTAAAAGATCCGTCACAACATCAATAACGTCTGGTGAGGCCTTGTCGATTCCCACTGACCGCAAAATTTGTAACACCGAAATCCTCGATAAGTCGAAAAACAAGTCGGACATTTCAGTTAGAATTGAGCTACAGCACAAACAAGCTTGTGCAAGAGTCTGAATGGTAAGCTTGGTGGGTGAAGTAAGGGGTAGCACTGCGTTGCTAGGCGGGGAAAATCAGGCTCAGTGTGGTGCACTTTCGAGGTGTCTCTCTTCACTATACACGACTCCTTAAAAGATGACGAACTTCAGCTTGTACAGTGTACTTGCATGTATCGTCCTTGACTCCTCTGGAAAGAGAATATTTGCGAAATATTATGATCATCCACACCAGCCAGGCCAGAACCCGTACAGTTCGGAAACGAAGCAAGTGGAGTTCGAAACAGGATTAGCTAAGAAGACACACAAGGACCCTACCGAAGTTATTCTTTACGACGGCAATCTTGCCACTTTCAAAGAATGCGGAGATGCTGTTATCTATCTGATTGGCCCAGCAGATGAGAACGAATTGCTTTTACATTCTCTAGTCACTTCTATCCGTGAAGCACTTGAAATGATTCTCGGTTCTAGTATTAACAAACGCACTTTACTTGAGAACTACGATATTCTGGCCTTAACTATTGATGAGTTTATTGATGCTGGCGTTGTGATGCAACCAGACTCTACAATTGTGGCTGGCAGAGTCTCACGAGCACCTTCCCAAGAAGCTTCAAGACAAATCGACCTTTCAGAGCAAGGCATCCTAAATTACATGAGTATAGCTCGTGAACGCATCAGTGAAACTTTAAGACAATCCTTATAATTATAAGATACTGCTAGAAGAATAGAAGAGGGCGATGTATTTCTTACTTCTTCTTACTGGTGTTCATCCCCGTAGCCATCACTTTCACTTTGCTTACCCCAACAGGCAGAATCATCTCTTCATCGCGTAAAGACTTGATTAAATCCCGCTCCCGTGGAGACATCAGCTCGGGATCATCTTCGCTGACCTTCATCCGGAAAATAACAGATAGGCATTCTTTAATAGCTTTGCCCTTTTTAGTGGTCCCGGGAACCAGCTTCACCTTGTATTTACAGTTTTTCAGTGCTGACCATGGCGCGAATGTAGGAATAGCTTCAAGGATATTATCTTCCTTGAATACTGTACCAGTAATACTATCCAATGAAACACTTTCCATTTCACTTAAGCCAATCTCATCATCGTCATCATCATCTTCGATACCGGCACCTTCTTCATTTCGACGCATCTTCATGCGCCGCTCTTTCTCCATCAATTTCTCTTCACGAATCTTCTTCGACTGCATCTGTTTTGCCTGCTGCTCTAAGCGCATCTTTTCCTGCTCGTTCTTCTTCTGAATTTTGCGTTCCAAACCTTTAGTAGAACCCAAAATTTCCATACGCAGTTGGTATTCTTCTTCATCCTGATCAGCGTACTTTTTCGCAATCTTTTTCAGCTTACCCTTCTTACCACGCACAGATTTCTTAGCCTGTTGTGCAGGATCATTGAAACCACCAATGGAATCCTGTTGAGATACTATTGATTGATGATCATCTGAAACATTCTGCTGCTCCGAGCTCGGCTCAGCTCGTTTAGTGTCGAACTTGGTGTTCGCAAGAAGCTCAGCTAAAACCGAGCTGTCTTCGTCTTGTTTCGAAAAGTTATATTTGACATCGTCTTTAATTGTCTCCAGGTCAACATCCGGAAAGTCCTCTAAGATCTCGGGGAAACTGCTCAGGTCTTGTTCAGCCTCTATTTCTACCACAGGAATATCAGGTTGAAGAATTTGTCTCTTATGACGCTGTTCGCTTTCCTGATCCACTTTGAACAGGAAGCCAAATCCCATCACAAGTTGTGCTGGCGCAATGTAGGTTTTGCTGCCAGAAATAATAAAACCAGATACATTTAAGTACTCACCAGTAGGTGCTGTTTTACTTACCTGGTCATATTTAACCCACCATGCGGATGAAACAGCTTTCTGTTCCCATGCTTTCGAACAAGCAACAGAGAAAGTTCCTGCTTGCTCTAAAGTCATAGCAGGGATTGGACTGTTAGAAACACGGTTAAGTAAAAACACCGTAGCAGCACCATCAATATCAGCGTGAACGTATAGGTCACCAGGTCTGAAATATCGGCGGTAAATCATATCGTTCTGTTGAGAATCCCGGCCAGCAATGGCCAAGTACCCTTCTGAAGATATAAACCACAAAAACTTTTCAAACCAAGCAGGATTTCTTACCGGCTTTAATACCTGCTTTTCCTTATTCAGAGACTTTTGTAAATCTTGCTGGATTTTCTTTTCTGCACTCTTTAAAGCCTTCTTTGAGCTCTTAGAAGTGCGTATTTCCTTATCGATAGCAGATTTCTTTGCAGTATAGTATCTGCGCGCATTAGCTCCTGGGCTTTCATGCAAATATATATCAACAGTTATAGTTGAGTTTTTATTTTGCTTTGTAACTGTATCAGTTTCATCGTCGCTGGTGTCGTAGTCGCTATCGTCCAGTTCACTATCAGATTCGCTATAGCCTGAATCCAGCGGAAGACTAAGACTGATCTTTCGGTTGCCCAAATCTAGCTTGGAAATGACATTAGCAACTGGATCATTTCTCATGCGCTCTATGTCAATCAGTTTGCCGATATTTTCCCAGTCAATCTTCTGCGATAATAGGTTGTTCACCTTATCGATTGCAGAAGAGACAAGATTGATATGTTCTTCAATGGCGCTACCCTTTGCAATGTTATCATTTTGTAGCTGACGCAACTGCTCAATACGTCTGGCATGTTCTGTTCGCGACATATGCAACTTTCTATCTGCGGACGCTTCCTGAGCAGCAATTCTTAGGTCCAGTTTTTGTGATTCAAGTGTAGAGAAGTATTCGTCAACAGTTGAATTATAGCCTTCAAAAGACAATATCTTCTTTTCACCAGAAACGATAGGTTCAAATGGCATAAAGTCGTCATATATGTACGCGTCCAGTTTCGAATCATGTTTGCTGACTATATACCCTGTGATCGGCTTCTCAAGCATAGACTGGACGGCCATTTGAGCCTCATCTATGACATTAAGGACATCAGTGATGGTATATTCTGCAGATTCAGGATCTAGCTTAGCAGTTTCAATGCACTTGACTAGCAAGTCGACAGAAAAATGACGCACGTTAGTCTGCAGCAGTTGCTTCAACGTTGGAGATTTATCTTTAGACCATGATTCAACATCACTAGAGGTAAGTTTTGTCAACCAAGTGGTAGTGGGTTGTGAAAGAGTATATGTTATTCCAACTGCGCAAGGTGGAACATTTTGAGACTCTTTGACAACTCTGAAGGTCGCAAGAATGGTATTGGAAGAATCAAGAAGGATCACATTGCCTGCTGCGAAGAATTCCAGAACAAGCTTGTACATTTCGCCAAAATGCAACACTAATACTCTATCAATCCCCAGTTGTTCTATACATGTCAGTCTGCGTGTCCGAAGATGTTTTCGAAGTTTGGCGACAAAACCACTCGGAGAGGCAGCAGTGGTCCTGTGATACCTGGTTATATGAATTCTATAGCCTGGATCTAAAAGCACCAACGTCTTGGTGTTGGGTAGTGAGAACTTGAACAGGAGACCTCGAGAACCCACATCATAGATATTTTGAATGCGGTAGTTTTCAAGGAATTTGAGGTCGGTTGAGATGCATAAAAGATCTAAAGAGGAGAATCTTTGCTTCATGGGTTGGGCGAGTAGGTTGTCGAAGTTAAAGTGGATACCAAGGCAGAAATCGGATATTGGTGCCTAGAATTGATCTGATTCTATTATATTATAAAATATTATAAAAGTCTACTTATTGGAACATTAGAACTATACAGGGTGTAGTTACTGAATGTAAGCAGGAGTGATGGTAATGTATGTAGCGTTAGTCATGTAAGTAGTCTCTCGGAAGAGAGGGATCCGCGACGGAGTGTGATTAGCGGCCGAGAGTGATGTTGGCACCGGAGTAGTTAATACATCCTTTGAGGAAAGAAACATAATCCAGGGGTGATGATTTGTTGGTGAAGTATATTTCGCATACTCGCAACTGCCAAGGCGGGTATCCGTAGAGGTACGAGTCCTTTCCGGTTACGATTAACAGATCGGGTTCAGGCACCACTAGCTTTTGAAGGTGGCTATCCACCATCTCAACTGTTATATCTTGATCGTTTAGTTGATCTTTTGCAGACATTTCGCAGAACGATTTAGTGAGATCAACAATCGTTTCTTTGCCATCCTCTTCTGATATGAGTGATACTAAGAATCCTGATTCAGGACCAATTGAGCGACCCGTATGTGGAACATATAATTTGACTTCGGTGCAGAATTCTGCACTCATATAAGATTGCAATCGATTGTTTAATATCTTTTGTAATAAATCGCAGTCCTCCTTTAGAATGCCTGTCCGCTCATAAACCGTCAGCCTGTTCAGTCCAGCAGCTATAGACCAGCAGACAACATTAACTGTATCCTCTATTAAAGCTTCAACGCCTGAAGTGTTTGTATATTGAAGTATTACGCTCAAGTGTCGGGGTTTCTTCCGTAGTTTGGACGCATCCGCTCTAACTAGTTCTGAATCCTCATTCAAAGAGTAAGCAGTACCCAATATCCACGAAATCACCAGCCACTTCACGCTGAGATAGGTATCATGCAGATAAACAATCCAATGCAGCAGTACTAGAATAGCTCTGCTGGCATTAGCAGTAAACGTCATCCCCTTTAAGGCAAGACGGCGATGCAAGAACGTCCAAGGTTGAGTGAGCTCTATGGCCGTTGCTATGTGAGTTTCTGCACCCACCACCTAGCTTCGCGCCCAAGATACACAATAGAGTATTACGTCAAATCAACAATCTGCATTATCTCCTCTGCAAGGATTGAGTATAGTTAGACATAGCTGTTAAACTATCAGGCCGCGTCCACTATGTTTGGATTACATAAAGATGCTCAGGACCTTCTAACAATTGAACATTTTCGCGGTGATGTGTCCATCAATGAGTTTATCGAGTCGCTATCCGCGCCGTTCCTCGATGACGACAATGGCACTATAGTCGACCCTAAACCATATATTCGTCAATTCGAGTCAGCTCTGAAAAACTTGCAGGAACTCGAACGTAACTTTGCGAGACGCGAGTCTACGCTGCAAGCAGATGACTTTCAGGAAGAAGAATCTTACCTTCAGCAGCTTCCGAATATCGCAGATGCTGCTCTACCCGCGAAATTCTCCTCCCTCGACAGACTCGTCTCTTCTGCCGCTGACACAGTATCAACTATTAGTGATACTCTCGAACAGCTCAATCTGGAACATAGCCGGGCTACCAATGCCAGTTTGCTCCTAGAGCTCTACCTCGATTTCTCGAACAATAACTCTACTACTCTCGATGCGCTGCGCAAGGGTTCCTCACAAAGTAGATGTCTCTGTGGGAAAATGACTAAAGATCTTCTTCAATTGGCTAGATCAATTGGTGACCAGAAAGTGCTCGCATTTATAGAGAGCTACGCAGAAGAATTTGAAAAAGACGAATTGGCTCAATTCGATCGTGCATACAAGTTGAACCATTTGGCCGACATGAAGAACTCAGCGGACGTGCTGATTGCTTACAACTCCGGGTCAAGTGTCATATCTCTTTTTGTCAACCAGCACGATTTTTTCATGCAAAATGTGCATTTATTTGACTCGTCAACAATCGGAAGCGACCCCGTTTGGTCTAAAATTGCAGACCCTAGCTCTTTTTCCTTTACTCTTGATGAACAAACAACCAAAATCTTAAAAGACATCCCTTCTGTAATTAAGTCCGAGTCAGATGTCATTGATCATGTTTTTGAAAAAGACTCAGAAGAAGTACTTTGCATTTTCATTCGCCGCCTTTTTGACCAAACTATCCTTCAACGCATTGAAGTAGTTCTAGACCATGCTTCTTCTTTGTCTCCCTTGGCATATACCCGAACATTGCATCTTCTTCACTCAAGACTGAAAGCTCTTTCACAAACCGGAATACCAGACTCATTAGTTGGAAAGTATCAGAATAGCTCGCGCATAAATTCCCTACTGCAGTCTCTATTCAAGGAACTGTTCAGCACACACACAGAATCAGGTAAATACCCTTCACAAGAAGCAGCAAATTTAAAGGCTTTACTTACAAATTTGTTCTCCCCGTTTGTTGCTGCACATCAATCACGAAAATCCCGTTTCCGTTTCAATCGACTTGGGTCGCTAGATGAATCAACTACTCCAACCACCCCTTCTACTGCAACAGTTTCTACTGGTGGTTTCTTTCAGCAAGATATTTCTATCCCAGAAGTAACGCTGAATATAAGTGATGGCAAATTGGCTATACAGTGGTACGCAGAAGCTATTCGACGGACGCTAGATCTGGTCAGCTCTCCAAAGCCTCATATATTGGAATTATCGCGAATTCTACTGGATCACACCTCTACTAAATATATTGATGTGGCCCTTACGACTGCTATTGATCTTCTTCGAAGCTTGGATCTTCGCATATCGTTCCAAGCACAAGAATTCGGTCTAGCGAACGTCATAAAGCCTGCCATACAGCTGTCGCGCATGCTCAGTTTTGCATTAGGTACGGTAAGCTTGCTTTCTTGGTCGGCCTCTAGTGAATCAAAAGACCAGAGACGCAGTGCCCCATCATCTGGTGATTTATCCGCTGAGAATCCTGGAAGCAGCGAGCTAATAAAGCTTGCAAATGTTGCCTCAGTCTCGGTTCAGAACAATATCAATGGAGTACTAAGGCAACTGATCGAATGTACGGTGGGTCGCGTTAATATCATGTTATCTCGTATCAAGAAGAAAGACTACTTGAGCGATGATGATGATATATCCAATATTGTGGAACTTGCATCACAGTCGTGTAGTGAGATATGCAATGTCCTTGAACTTTTCCATGAAACGGTTTTGAACAATATCGGAAGCGACAAGAATAGCTGTGATAACAAGGCACGCGAACATAAGCGTGAAATAAGTACTGCTTCTGTTGGAGAAAAACAATTTGAAAATGATATCGACGACATTGACATGAATGTGGAACGCGTTTTATCAGAACTTGGTAACGGATTTAAGGAGGCACTTGTGTCGCACATCAAGCGTAATTCTTTCACTGCCGCTGGTGGATTGTTATTGGCAAATGATACTTTAAAGTATCAGCGTGTATTAGGTCAATGGAGGGTACCAGAATTAGACGATGCCATGGAGTTTATTCGCGAAGTTGCTCATCTGTACATTGTGCGGTCTGAAGTATTGGGCCCCTTACTAAACCGTGGCTCTTTGCAGAACATTAAATCCTATGAACTAGCGGAATTTTTATCGCGAAGGGCAGATTTGGATAATGCTGGAGTTAGACGAGTTCTATCAGTCAGATCTACACGAACAAGGGATGAGAGTAACAATGGGTCAGCTATAGTCTAGGTTATATAGAGAATAACACAAACATTTAACTTAAGTTTATTTCTCCTTTTTCGTTTCGTCCAACCACGCTAAACTTCGTTTAATACCTTCTTCGAGAGTATATTTTGGAGTGTATCCAAGAATTGCCTGTGCTTTGGCGCATGAATAATATCTTACAGCACATGAAAATTTGATGCGAAAACGGTTAAGACCTGGTTCGCGACCTGTGAAATAAGAAACAATTTCACTAATTCCGCCGATAATTATACCAAGGTCTTTAGGAATCTTGATTATGCTGCTTGGTGTATGTCCACAATGGGCCCAAATGGCACGAGGCATAGCAAAAAAAGGTATTGGAGACATATTCGTAATGAAAAAGGCTTGTCCACGAGCAAGCTTACTGCGCTCTTGTTCCATTAGAGCCTCAGCTGCAAGTATATGCGCGTATGCCACATTTCCTGCGTATGTGTAGTCGAATAGATTGTTATTTGAACCAATTTGGAAACGAGTTTGGCCTCTTTCCATCACCTGCAGCATACCAGGGATCACTTGTCTGTCATGTTCGCCAAATATTCCTGCAGGACGTATAGCGCAAGTAGGCACCCACTCATCAGCAGCTAGAGCAGCAGCTTCGCCTTTAGCCTTTGAATCGGTATACGAATCGAATGGAGGGTTAGCAATGGGGTAGTCCTCATTAGCGTTAATAAGATCAGCACCATTAAATACCACGCTCGCAGAAGAAGTGTAAACGAAAGCTTTGACCGATGGCGCTCGAGCTGCCTCGGCTACGTTTTTAGTTCCGTCGACATTGACGGCATAGAAGAGTTTCTCATTCTTATGTTCGGCTGGTGGACTCGCGCAGTGAACAATTACATCAGGACTGACGTCCAGCACCGCCTGTTTTACATTTTCAGCGTCTAAAAGATCAACAATTACGTCGCCACTTGTAACGTCAGCAATCGAAACTGTCCATCCTTTATTAGTAAATTCCCTCTGGAGGTGTTTACCCAAAAATCCAGCTCCGCCAAAGATTAGCACTTTCATTGCTGGTAGAGGTGAAAGACGGTAGATGTTACAGCTGGGGTGAAGGTAGTTCGATGTTAGGTACTAAAGTTACCGCAAAGTCCTGCAGTTACAGCACAGTAACAAACTCATTGTTTTACAAAAAAACTGTAGATATGCTATGAGGATGCAGAATATGCAGAATATGCAGAATATGCACTATAAAATATTTGATTAATGCTACGCAGTTAATGGATTAATAGTGTCATTTATATGTGGTGTAGGTTGTCGGCTAAATGTTGCGGCTGCATGCCGCGGTGGTGTCGCGCTGGGTCTTAGACAAAACGCGTCGCCAAACCTATATAGAGTTTGTGCTTTGTTATTGCTTACTTAGCTTCAGAGCCATCAAAAGACAAAAACAAATAAGAATGGCAGACTTCGGAGACTCGCAAGGACTGCTGAATAAAACATGGATTGCGGCACAATCGATTCGAAAGCTTAACAAGCATAGTATACTCAATATCGATCTAGTTGAAGTCATCGGAGTCATTCTTGAGAATACTCATATCACTGTAAGAACATCAGGACAACTTTTGCTAGGCGTATCGCGCATTCAATACAGGAAGTCAAAATATCTTTTAGATGAGTGTTCGGAAATGATGGCGCAGTTTCGTTGTGCTAAAAGGCAAGAAAATGCAGAAGTCCTGAATAAGAAAAACATCGAGCTAGGTAAACAAGAGTATACCGCAGCTCAAAAGCGCAGACTTAAGTTGATCGTACCAACACCTTCTCTACCTTATATGGACTTTTTTAATCCTCCTCCTGATAATGAAGATTCTATTCCTCCTCTGTCACCTGCTCGTTCTATTTCGTCAATAGATGAGTCCATTGGCCACGACAGCTACTTTGACGTACTATCAGACTTCTCCGCTGATGACACTATCCACCGCAAACGATCCGCCTCAGTAGCTAGCTCTATCGAAATCGCGCGCGGTGATGAGCACGAACATATGCATAGAGGCTCTTTTTCTGGAACTGCAGGAGATGACTCTATTGAACAGGGAAGGGACGCGCCCACGCCTGCCTATTCCATCGACGATGATTTACCACCACTTGACTTAGATTATCTGAATGACGACATTGTTATGGACCAAGAAGAGCCAGTGCTTAATTTAAGTCCAGAACCGTTACAAGAAATATCTGTTTCAAACATACCTGCAGAGAGTACCCCGAAAAAGAAGCGTACGCGCAAGAAACCAAGAAACACACTCATTCCGCCCTGCATCGATATAACAACAACTGCTGCACCTTCCAAAATTCGTCATAGACACGACAAATTGCCTTTGCCTGCATTGTCACTTGTGCGAATACTCCCTGAAAACCCTGCGCTTGCGTACTATACAGGTATTTTCAGGCTACCTCGGAGTGCTATGGCAGGAAAGTTCAACAAGCGCGTTTTCGAGTTAACTTCTCCAGCACTGCAGCTAACTTTCAGTACTGCTAAATTCAAACTAATCTCAAGCTCAACAAACGATCAAGCGTCAATGCATGGTCTATCACACAATGATGAAAACATTCCCGAGTTTAGTGTGAGTACGCCAAAAGGTGTTGATGAGTACTCATTCCAACTTCCGGATGATGAACAAGAGATGCCGGTAGACACTCCGCATGAAGAAGCTTTACAAGAAGAGAGTGAAGCTGATATGACTGATGTTGGGTTTATAAATGATTTTCAAGCAGATATGGAGGAACCGACCATAGAGAACTATCAGCAGGGAGAAGAGAATGATATGGTTTTCAAGGAACTCTCTGCAGGGCCTAAAAGCTTTGAAGATCTTACGTCTGGTATGTCTAAGAAACAGGCAAGTGACAGATTCTTGCAAATGCTTGTCTTAGCTACCCGAGGAGAGCTGAGAGTGGAGCAGAGTATACCTTTTGGAGAGATCATTGTAGAGGTTGCATAACTGCAGAAGTCCACTATAACATGACGACTGCACCATTAGCTATGAATTTTTGAACAGCTGAATATCGCATTGCGTAAATACTATCTTGCATTAGCTCAATAGTCTCGTCGCCCAATTGGACAGTTTCTTCAATTGGACGCACTACTTTGAATATGACAGGGCTGTTCATGTCGGGGACAGTCACCATTGAAAGACCGCCGGTGTCATCTTCTAAGCCCTTGAGATTTTCAGGCCAGCTCCTCATGTTAAACTGACGGTCATACAAATGGCTCAGAAGTTCGACTCTTTTTCTGATAAATTTTATTTCCTCTTGAGACAGGTTGTAGGTGTTCCGAGCATAGTGCATATCCATTCTAGACAGTTTAGCTATTCTTGTTCGTAGATAACTTCGAATAAGAAATCTTACACGTTCTACTTCTGACTCAATAACTAATAAAGAGAACTTGACATCGCTAGTAACAGTTCCTGATTCAGCAGCAGTTTGTCTTTCTATTTCTTCTATTTGGAGATCCAGCCGATCTCGTAGCTGCTCTAGTAGCTCATCTTGATAGGGAAGTATCTCGGGGCACGTCAGTTCTGAAACCCAGGCCTTCTGTAAGGCAAGTATATCACCTTCTTTGTCTTTATCGTCGTCTGCAGACCCAAAGACCCGTGAATCAAGGTCTTTAAGGAGATCGTTGATATCCATTTTGTGCTGTCTGAGTGGTGCCAAAGGTACATATGGCCCTCCCCCACCCCTCTGGTCGGTGAGTTTTAGCTTTTTTAAGTTTCACCATAATGATCACGCACGCTGCAAAAGCAGAATGGTTTGTCGGTGCTCACGTCGGAGGAGGCCTCACAGAGACGATTTCGCGCGCGCAGAAAAGTGGCGGAACTGCATTTGCTATTTTTGTCAAAAATCAGCGCCGTTGGACTTCTGCTCCAATGACCGCTGATGTCGCTCAGAAGTTCAGAGAATCGCGTGAAAAGGCGTTCCCCGGCAGCTGCATTCTGCCACACGGATCATACCTCATAAATCTTGCTAACCCGGATAAAGCAAAGCGAGACCAGTCATGTGACTGTCTGATTGATGATCTGAAACGGTGTGAAGAACTAGAGGTCAATCTATACAACCTCCACCCTGGTGCTCACATGGGCGAACCTCTCGACGAAGCTATCGCTAGAATAGCTAAATGTATAAACAAGGCACACAAAGAGACATCCAACGTAAAAGTCGTGCTTGAAAATATGGCCGGGCAAGGCTCTACTATAGGCCGCACGCTTGAAGAGCTACGCGATATCATTAGTCTCGTCGAGGACAAATCGAGAGTAGGTGTATGTATTGATACATGTCATGCCTTCGCTGGTGGATTCGACCTATCCTCCATTGAAGAGCAAGATAAATTTTGGCAAGCATTTGATACTACTATCGGAAAGGAATACCTTGCAGGTATTCATCTTAATGATTCTATGTTCCCTCTTGATTCTCGCAAAGACCGCCATGAGAATATAGGCAAAGGGTTCATTGGCCTTGATTGTTTTCACTACATTATGAATTCTCCGAGGTTTCATTCTATACCACTTATTCTTGAAACACCTTGCGACAATGATAAAGAAATGGATGATTGGATCCGGGAGATAGAAATGTTGAAATCATTAACTTCAATGGATATCTCATCTAAAGAATATATAGATCTCAAGCAGTCATTATGGGTTCAAGGTGACAAAATGAGAAAAGAAAATCAGGCTAAAACGGATAAAAAGGCTGCTACTGCGAAGAAACCAACAAAAAAACGTAAAAGATCTCCTTCTGAAGATTAATATACTCTCATTCATTCGATAGTATTATTGCTTAGCGTGACATACAGTGAATTTCTTAATTTAATTTAAGTGGTTCCATTGTGGCATCTAGTGTAGTAGTTGCTAGGAAAGGTTTACATCACAACTCCAGGTGGCCAAGTTGGCTAAGGCGCGAGGCTGTAATGGTACAATCACCTTGAGATCGGGCGTTCGAATCGCCCCCTGGAGATTTTCCTTTTTTTTTTATTTTCATTACAATCTTGTTATTGTTTAAAATCTTCAAATATATAATACCTCTAGCCATTTATTTGTCTAAATTTTATCTACATTTATTCTCAGATCCATCATTTCACCATAAATGTTATAATATTATACAAAGAGTTAGTTATGATTCTTTTTGCGGAGCAATCTCGTACCCGGATCTGTCCCGCAAGGAGCTGAATACTGCATATCCCGCAATAATCACAAACATAATACCAATAGAGGATGCCATAGATACAAGGACGACGTAACCTCGATCCATGTAGCTCTCGGTGACAGTTCTGAGAGCTTCAGTGAACTCAGAGGAAATACCATATATGATACCCGGTTCTGCTTCTCCCTCTGAGTTCTTTTTTGACGTGAAAATAAAGGGCTGCCATGAATCTCCATCAAAATACGCCGCTGACACTTCTTCGTCATCTGATTCTGAAATTATAATATTTCCAACCGCCAATAGAACCTCATCGCTTGCTAAATAGGCTGCGGAACTGACCGACTCAGAAACCGGCAGTAATAACACCTCAAAAATTTGTGAATCTTCTGCCAAACCATCGATGGAACCCCATTGATTATTGTTCCAGACAGATATAAAAAACTTATTGTTATCTCTAGACTCTTGTCCCCATACAATAACGGATGATTCAATATCACCAGATGGTGACAAAAAGCCATTCACTTTTCCGGGTAAACCATAAGTCAGTTCACTTTCATCGAAGCTTTGAATCGAATTGTTCCTCAGATCATAATAAGCCAAATATCCTGTTTTGCCATCCAACTGAAACTCCCCACTGAAGTACAGACGTTCACCATTCAGAAGAAGAGAGGTTACGTTACCCTCAACTCCACCTGCAACGCCTTGCCAACGCTGCGGTCCTGTCTCATAAGAGCAAATTCCGCTACAACTCAATTGACCTGCTTTCTCAAATGAACCAGCGACAAACAAAAGAGATCGTTCGGAGTATACGACTATGTCGTTGACTTGGCAAACCTGAGATGAACAAGTAAGAGGGGCCGGTTGATATTGTGTGTATTCTCCAGTAGCGAGGTCAAGAGATACGAAATTTCCAAGTTCATTAGAATTCGAGCTGCCGGTGATACGACCCCCAGCGAACAACGTGTCATTGTATGCAGCCAGCGCAAGTACCGTGCTTGCAGAATCCATACCGTCGCTAATTCCAATCACAGAGTCATCTATTATCAGCATAATATTCTCAAACTGACTGGTTTTTGAACTGTTCATCCTGAAGTTTCCTCCAACGATGACAAAACTATCATTTCCGGTATCCGGATACAGAACTGTTCGCACAGCCGATTCTTCTGATGCAAATGTGATCAGCTTGTTAGGTTCAAAAACAGAATTGCCATCAGTTAATGCCAAGCTTATTGACTTGAAAGATTCAGATGATATACCAGAACCTAGTAACACGTATTGTTCAGATTCTTCGTTCACAGTCAGAGCATTCTGAATGTCGCCAAGTAGTAATGGAAACGAGTTGCCGGCAATCTCTTGGTACCAATTATCACTTGATTCAAAGTATAGACCACTTCCAGGCACGGAGTAGTTAATTGAACTATTAGAATCCAAGAGTTCATCGAAATCTCCGGCAACAAGTATCACTGAGTGGCTTTCTCCAGTATAATTTTTTAGTGAGAATTGAGATATTAGAATAACAGGGCCGTTTGGTGTGCTAGTTTCGATCAACGCGTTGTTCGAGATATTCAAAGAGGTGAAAAATGCAGGCTTTTGATTAATAATCATATCTCCTCCAATGAAAAGTTGTCCCGATTGGCTGTTATATAAAGAATATATAGAGCCCTCCCAATTATTAGAGCCAAAAGCTGATACGCTATTATCCTTAGCAATGCTAATTAGTACTTGACTGATGTCACAATTGTCAAACTTGCCTCCAACAAGAACTGAACCGTCCGATAATGTTTCGATCGCTTGAACTTCAGCCTCGCTGCCTAATACGTCACCAATAGAAGTTAACGTATCATTTCCAATTCCTATAGGAGTAGAGTTAACTGATGTGAAGTTGCTGGGATCGTATTCCAAAACCGCATTCACCTCGAGCTTTTCTGAGGTGTTGAAGATGGCACTCTCAAGAATAACAGTGATTTTGTCTGCAACGAAAGTGAAGGGAAGGGCAGAATTCTCTCTAGGAGTTAGGCGAATAGATGGAGAGAAGTTGCTGCTCGAATCAATGAATCCGTTATAAACGGTATCATACTTTTCATAGTTGTTAGTTTGATAAATGCTATGAGATTGAGTAACGTCCTGTGATGCATTGATAAAGACGTCAACGACTCCCCGTGAAGAACAAGTATTATCACCAATGCAACCTGGCGTGTGTAAGTATACCGAGTAGTTCCCGGGGACGGAAATATTCGGATAGAAGGTGACAGAATAGTCAGATAAAGGAGCTGAATTGATGGTGTTGGTGAGATACCCGAGGTCCTCAGCTATAGACCAACCAGATCCAGTAGTTGATGATTTTGAGACGCCCAGTCCACCTTCTCCGTCGCAAGGATTGATTGAATTATAGCTGTTAATCGCGTAGACTGCGGTATAGTTGTCAACTAAAGCAATTCCTGAAAGGCCTGCATAATCACCATACATCCCCAAGATTTCTATTTTGAACCCTGTCATTCCAATGATATTAACAAAAGAGAACTCTTGAAACTGATCTGCACCGGGTTGAAGAGCGCAGAAAGCATCACAATAAGACACTATGCCATCTGTGTCAACATAAGAGAGATTCATTATGCCGCCTGTGGGGAAGCTCACGAATCTGAATTGTGATGTTCCACTATTGGGAGCTGGCGTATTTCGTAACTGGACTTTGTATGGATTGATAGTTCGGGGTAAATATATCTGCCATGATCCTAAAGAGTTATCTGCCAATCTCCATGTGGATGCCTCTGCTGATTCGAAGAGCCCACATAACGGAGCAGAGGGATCAAAAGGATCAGAAGAAGATGGCCCACTAGCAGAAGCATTACCAGATGCTAGCGCAATGTACTGCGTGGTAGAATAGTTGTCCATAGACTCAGAGGTGTTTCCAAGGTAGTACTGATTACCTAGTGATGTAAAATTTCCCCCGAAGATGATATTTCCATTCTGGCGTTGAGCTAAAGCGTTGACTTCAGAGCCTGCTGAGAAGCCACCGAAAGGTAAAGAAGACCACATTAACGAGCTAAAGTCATAAACAGCAGCACCATGTGTTTGGTTAAAGTCAAAATTACCACCTGCATATAAACTATCTGAAGTACACAAGAGCGAATATACTGGGCCTTCTATTTGACTGAGGGGAAAAGTTGAGCCATCTGTAAGATTGATCGCAAATATATACGGGTATGGAGACTGAAAATCTCCACCGACATATGAGACATTATCGTGCAGGCAAGAGGAGTAAATCAATCCATTCACATCCAATTCAGAATGATTTGAAAATAGCGGTATTGAGGTACCATCCGATTGGAATATCTGAGCGCCCGAAGGTTGTGATGATTGTTGGAGATATGTGAAAGGTGAAAACCCGAGAAAATCGCCAAATATTGACAGTTGTCCTGTCTTAGAAATATCTGGAGATATTGTTGTGACGCGATCTATGGATATTGCTGCTGAAACAGCGATTAATGGTATTATGTTCTTCATAGTATTGAAGGGCTGGTTGTGATGCTGCGGAGTGAAATAACCGCGGAGAATAGGGAATTAAGGAATATATGGAATCGAAATGCTTTCACAGTCCTGTAGGGCAATTTATATGTGTCGTCTGATAGTGTTTTGCGACTGTACGAGAAAGCGTAGGTTGTTGAAAAGAAACGGAAAGGGATTAAACTAGATGAGGTGAGTAATTAATGTCAAACTATAGGGCAGGTTTGTTTATTTTCAGTTGCTATGTAAGTATACGTGTTGACGAATGGGAAAACGTGAAATAAAATTTAAGGTTTGAGGGACAGTATTGAATACGGTGATAATATAACGGCCAGGGACTGAAATACGATGGCATCAAAGGGGTCTATAATAAAAAAATAAGAGTTCAATAGAAAATTCAATTCTGGCACATATGCGTGCTTATAGTAATTTAGCATGTCGGCTTTTCTGGCGTTCGTGAAAGAAGTAGAACCCCAAAGCAACTATAAGCCCGCCCAGGAATAAGAAAATCAACCAGATTCGAATCGAGCGTGTCATGGTCTCAGAGCTAGAGTTCAGCAGGTTGTTAATATTTTTAATAAAGTCCTTATCAAAGTTGGCAATCTTTGAATGCAGGTCTCGAATATCAGATTCTATTTTTGAGTTGAAAGATGACGTAGCGGCTTCGCCTTTGTTTGCAGTACTATGTACACGTTCTTCGAGTGACAACAAAATGCGAATAATCTGTGCCAGTGATGGATCAATCTGATCCGAATGCGGTAACTCTGAAATTGCTTTTTCAATAGCCGCGTTTTTAGTTTTGATATCCTCGGATATAGCATCAAGTCTGGTGTTGATCTTTTGGATATCTAAATGCAATCCTTGTATAGTTCTTGATACTTCCAGAATAAAGCTGTTGATTTCGTCGTGCTTTTGCAAAAATTCGTCCGATAACCTTGAGCCTGAAGCTGGGGAATCTGGAGCGGGTTTTTCCGTACCGTCGTCTGCGGGGATGTCGTTAATCATCTGTTCCTTGGCGCGAGCAGATCGCAAGCCTATAGCAGCCGGGTCCGCAGTCAAGTCTGCAACGTCATTATAGACATCAAACGATGTGATAACAAATCCGGAACCGCTGGATATGACGCTGAAATACCCACTAGTTAACGGGCTCTGAGACGCTTGCGGAGTGATAGGGCAGTCGTTTCCATTAATAGTAAGCTTGAAGTCAGAATGCCAATTTATTTTTATATCCTGAGAGTTGGATACCTGACAAGTGCCAATGACAGTTGCCACACTTTTTGTTATGTAGTTGACCGTGGCTTTGGCACCGCCAGCGCTATAAGCAATGTGAACCAATAAGCCATCATCAACGTCAGGAGTGTTTTTAGTAGGTTGCGAAGGAGTGAGAGCAAAACTAACAGCAGTGCGCTCATCTGCGTCAGTTGTTGGCAGTTTGATAGTAGTGGACAGAACCCACTGTGATTCTGCTATAGGATCAAATGTCCATAAAATGGCTTCCTGACTATCGGTATTGCTTGTCAGCCTTATACCGTTATCTTCAGATTGGATTGTGCCCTTGAACCCCCATCCAGGCAGGAACCCTGACTGGGCCAACGGCTTGTCCCATGAAAAGAGAGGCAGGCGTTTAGCCAGCGTGCTAATAGCTAATAGCAAAAATATAAGAGGGGACATAATTTTATAAGAAGTTATATATGTGAAGGTGGTTAAAATTGTAACAAAACAGTCTTTAGAGCGCTCTTGGCAATGTGGTTGTGTTGATAGGGTAACTTTGGGAAGCCGTAAAGGCAGAATAGACCTTTTCCGCGTAGAGTCAATCAATGACAATTGAGATCCCTAGCCGGATCGTTACCCCATACAAGATGACCAAAAAAGGCGCCGACAGCAATGGACGCTATACAGTATCCGTTGTAGGTCATAAAAATCAGCATTATGAACATTGAATAAACAACCTGGACAGTGTACATCAAGCTGTTGTATATCTTAGATCGGGGACGCACTAATGTCAGTAAAGGTGATCCTTCAGATCGAACTTGACAGCGATGTTAGTCGGATATATAATCGCAATTAGAATTGCATCTACTTACCAGCATAATTTCGGCCTTGCACGGCGCTATTGCGGATCTTCTCGTAGAATGCCGTAAGCAAGACTATCAGACCACAAGTGACGACCAAATCCTGCATCGTGCGAATCTTCCACCACTTGAAGACAATGCACAGGTTCTTGTATTCCCAATTAAACGTCATAGACATGCTGCACATATCCATGCCGCTTGCATCTACCTCGCCCGCCATACCGTGCATTGCGTGCATAGCAGATGAGTGATCCATATCTTCGCTGGATCTGATAACTTATTGGGTGAGCAATATATAAGCAATCATGAATCCCTTAACCCTGAATACTTCTTCCCATCATGACGGCCTTGTGCGGGTTAGATTACGCAAGCACATTTACGACAACGTTTTTAGCATGGCTTTTGATTTAGAAGGAGGCTATTCGGACTCTCCGGAGTTTGCCGAAATCACAGCGAATGTGTCCGATGCACTGCTAGAGCTGTCAGGACAGTCTGCGACTTTGGCTCGCATGGGGGCGCAAATTGGGACTGCCAAAGATACGCCGCAGCTGCAGGACAAGATCAGCAAGCTACTTGACAAGGCACAAGACGGTGCACGAAAGCTGAGCATCGAATCAAAGAAACTACAAGCCTGGGATGAGCCAACTTCTGCACAACGGTTCACACAGCAGAAACTCGAGCGTGAGGCAACCTCGCTTATCGCCGAGCTGCAAGCAGTGCAGAATGATATTGCAAAACGGCAACGACAAGCGTTAGCACAACAGAGGCAAGCGCTCGAATCATCGCAAGCGGCAGTTTCGGGTCAATCAGGTGGCGAGCAGATCATGTTACAGGAGCAAATTGCTAATGAACAAGAGGTCGAATACCAGAGGGCGCTCATTGAAGAGCGAGAAGAGGAGATCAGAGAGATTGAACAGGGGGTCTCAGAGATAAATGAAATCTATCGCGACCTCGGTACCATTGTTGCCGAACAAGGAACCATTGTCGACAACATCGAAGCTAATATTAGCAATGTGGCGGTGCACACGCAGGGAGCTTCACGAGAGCTGGCTAAAGCTTCCAGGAAACAGCGGGAGTCACGGTACCGACGATGTTGTTTACTTGTTATTCTGAGTGTTATTCTGCTGATTGTGTTGTTAGCTATTTTACCGGCACTTACTTAGAGTTATTCCTTTTTCTTTCTTTTGTTTCATAATGGTTATGGTGGTTCGCTGATTGTCGTAGAACAGTTGTAGCTACATAGATATCCGCAAGATTGACATGTCCTCCCAATACGGTGGTGTAACCAGTAACACCTTACCATTCACCAGATCTCCGGCAGTTCACAATGTTGCCACTCAGACTAGTGAGAAACAGATTGATTAGACCTAACCGGGCTCTATTACAGCGTCGTAATTATGCCAGATCAGGATTGGAGTTCTTTCAGCCTGAGAAGACCCTGCCGACTAACACTGTTGTGAAATTTGTGCCCCAACAGGAAGCATGGGTCGTTGAGAGAATGGGAAAGTTCCATAGGATTCTGGAACCCGGACTGGCTATCCTAATACCTATTCTCGATCGCGTTCGATATGTCCAATCATTGAAAGAGAATGCTATCAATGTTGCAAGCCAGAGCGCTATTACCTCTGACAACGTCACTTTGGAGCTTGATGGCGTTCTGTACATCAAAGTAGTTGATGCGTTCAAGGCCAGCTACGGTGTTGAGAATGCCGAGTACGCTATTGCGCAATTAGCACAGACTACTATGAGATCAGAAATCGGACAAATGACCCTAGATCATGTTCTACGCGAGCGGCAAACGCTTAATAATCATATAACTGAAGCCATTAACGAGGCGGCCTTGGACTGGGGTGTACGGTGCCTAAGATATGAAATAAGGGACATACATCCTCCAGATAATGTTCTCGAGGCAATGCATCGTTTGGTATCTGCCGAAAGAGCCAAGCGTGCTGAAATTCTCGAGTCGGAAGGCAAAAGGCAGTCGGCGATTAACCGGGCCGAGGGAGAGAAACAGTCGACAATATTAGCGTCCCAAGCTAAGCAGGCTGAGCAAGTGAACGAGGCTACCGGTCTTGCAGAGGCAATAAGAGTCAAAGCAGATGCGACCGCTGCAGGGATTCGCGCAGTAGCCAAAGCCATCGAAGAGTCTAATGGTAACGATGCTGTAGCTCTTCAGGTCGCCGAGAAGTACGTAGAAGCCTTCGGCAAATTGGCTAAGGAAAGCAACACTATTGTTGTTCCTGCTGGCCTAGGAGATATCGGACAATGGATCGCTAGCGGAATGGGCGTTTATGAGACTGTCAAATCGCAGAAACAGCAGCAAGCGAAACGTTTAACTGAGAAAACCTGATAAATAGCGTTTTAATTATATTATAAATGCATATTACGTATGCCACCTATTCCTGAAGCTCTCCACGTTTCTTGTACGTAAGCAGTCTTTTCATCATTTCTCGTCGTTTTAGTTCCTGCCACCGCGCTAGTGTAGCGGCATCGTGCATATGCAGTCCAAATATTTTCGGTATGTATCTTTGCGAGGATTTGGACGGGATGCAATGGGGATAGAACTGCATGAACATGTGCGGGAAAGTAGTACCAAAGAAGGCGCCATCAATATTGATATGCCTGTAGCTTTTGGGTTTGTAGAGGTCCTCGCATTTAGGACAGAATAGTTTCACAGTATCTGTAGACAGTACGTCAGACAGTCCACAAGGAAGCAAAGCTTGTTGTTCACAATCCACTCTAGGGCACCGTCCAAAATCACAATGCTTGTACTTTTTCAGCATTTGTTCCAGCCCATGAGACGTCAAGATAAACCGCGCATGTATCAATCCATATAATACACGCGCACTGACCTCTAATTTTTCTCTTTCTTCATAATCGTCTGCGTCAAATGCATCATTGATCAAATTGAGCGCCTGTTGGAAGTACGGCACTTCCGTGTTCAAACCCGTCAAATTGAACCGGTCCAATATGAAATCAAAATCCACTTCGCAAAAATACTCGTTTCCTTTATCGCCTAAAAACCATCCTACCCATAATCTGTCTTCTGATTCAGTGCCAGATTCGCTCTCCATCCTGGAAAATCGATTCGCTGTAGTGCCAGGGAAAGGTCGTCCTCATTGCTCTTACCAATCATCAGAATATAACCCTAACCTTAGCTTTATACACGCCTAATACTAGCATCAGTGTTCCAACGTTCTTTTGTTCTTCATTATGAAATGGCCCTCAAGTCTAGCTGGTGTGCTGAGAATTCCTGGTGAGGGCAATGTAATAGATATTTCGGTTTCAGAAAATGCATCCATTTTGTGGTCTGTGACTCGGACGCAGCTCATCTGCTGCGATACAATGACATTAGCACCGGTTTGCATCACAACTCGATCAGCAAATTCCATTGAACAACACGGATATAATGTTAAAGTAAAATGTTCTCATCTGAAGTGTACTATATTGACGTCAAAAGGATCTATTTTTGTTTATTCTGCTCATTTCGAAAATGAACAGCTGGGCTTGTTCATCGATTCTACTTACGCACTCTCTAATCCACCTGATCCTGACACACTTCTATCAACGAACCCAGGACCAGGACAAGCCGATGGGATTAGGAGATTTACAGTTGAATTAGAAGCTACTATTCCAGGGAATGCAATTGATTGCTGCACTTACGATACAGAAGTAATGAGCATAAGTTCCTCTCAGATATTCATTCGAAACGTTACAGGCCATGTCGTTAAAACTACAAGATTAGCGTATTCATATGACGAGCTAATAACTACTGCCGTCGCGCACTCTTATGTTTTTTTCATATTCACCGACGCTATTTATGGCACGTCTTTCCAGCATCTTTCCTTTGATTTCTTATCGCATACTTCTGAAAAACCACTCTCTGCTGCGTTTAACGAAGCTTACAATCTATTGTATATACTCTTCGAATCTGGAACCTGGAGCATCTATTCATTTGAAGAAACGTCTTTACGTTTATTATTTATAAAGTCAAAACGCCCTTCAATCGACACGGGTGCCCCATTTCACTTATCTGCTTCAAAGTCATCTGTTCTTGTATCTTACCGCAACTTTTGCGTACAATATTCGATTTATGGCGCCGAAATAACCGCATGGCGCAATGAAAAATCAATTATCTGCTCAGCTTGGTCGAACTCTAAGGTATATTTATTGCCAGATAAATCCTCATCTGTGTCTGTCCTTGATCAATCAACATGGAATGTTTTTAGGAACTCAGACGCACAAAGCATTATAAATCCCGCTCTCTATTGTCACGACTGCAGAGTAGATGTTTTTAGGGGGCGAGCAATCAATTACCATAAGGGTATCGATCACGAAACTCCTCAATGGCTGAGCCTCAATTTGCCATTAGGCTACATTGCGCAGAATGCACCGCTGCAGTATATTGCGGTTTCTCCAGATTGTGAATATGTTGCTGTATCTGGAAATTATGGAATGTCCACATACTCCATCATGTCTAGGCGATGGCGAATGTTCGAAAGTGAACATGAAGAGCAGGAATTCTCAGTGGATGGCGGCATAGTTTATTACGGCCGATTATTGATCACTTCAGTTAAGACTCGCGACTCTCACCAACTTTGGCTCTATAACAGAGATGAAGAGCTTTCATCTAGTGCTGTACTCCAGAAAATTGACGTCAGCGCTAAAGTCCTGCATATGTCAATTGATTCTGCCGAATTGATAGTGTACACAGAGTCGAACGCGCTGATACACTACCACATATTCGGTAATGAGAACAAAATATCACAAATTGCAGAAATATCGTTCAGTGGGCTCATTGAAAGTCCTTACGATGTCACACAGATTGGCTGGATTTTGCCAGAACGCGACGGAAAGGAACCTTTGCAATTGATTCTTGCTGCTTCATTTTTAATGCTGGTGTCCGGCAAACTTATGCTTTTTTACCCCGGAAATGCTCCGCATGAACTGGATGAAATGTGCTTACATGTGAAACAGCTAGCGGACGCTCTGGAATACTTTTATGCTTGTACGTCTGGGCTCGTTAAAGACACAATCTGGGGATATGATGGTGAGAAGATGCTGTTTTGGCTTTCGGTATCGGACAAATTGAAGCACGATTCGGAACTTACATGTGACAGCATTGAGGTGGACTTTTACCCCCTGAGTGTTCTGGTAGAGCGCGGAATTGTCATTGGCGTCGAAAGTAAAGTAGAAAGACAAGTTGGAAGCAGTACGTCGCTGTTATTCCGACAGCAGGTACGGTCAGTATTGTTCTTGCCTAAAGTTTGGAAGGAACTTATTAGAACAGGAAAGAAAGAGGATGCCCTTTTCTTGGCCGACCAATACATGCATTTAGAATATTTCAGTTTTGCTTTGGAATTACTTCTTCATGATGTACTAGAAGAAGCTGCAAGCAGTGCTGCCGACAGTGCGAGTATGCAGTTGCTGAACTCTGTTGTAGAGTTCTTGGATAGGTTTCCGGAGAGACTCGATGCTATTGTGGGATGCACTAGGAAAACGGACGCGAAGTTTTGGCGTGTGCTGTTTGATTTTGTCGGGCCGGCTGAAGCCTTGTTCGAGGACTGCATTCAAAAGGGCAAGCTAAATATTGCAGCAGGATTTTTGCTCATTATGCATACATTTGAACCTGAAAGGGATTTGCAGAAAGATGTCAAAACTTTGCTAGATCAGGCAATGGCAGCCGAGGACTGGAATCTATGCAAAGATATTGCCAGGTTCGCTGATGCTTTAGGACACAAGCAACAGCTTCAGGAGATCCTGTCCATGTGATACATACTGAATTGTGTGTATTTGTAACACTTTTTGATGAATTAAATTTAGGCTGGGTTTCATTTTAAATGGATTTAATTGTCTTTACCAGCGACTTTGTATCTGCGCGCTCTAGAACGTACGGCAAATAAAGTTTATGGTCAACTAGCTGAACTCAGATCAGTTTATGTACATACCGTCCACCATATACAGCCCTTTAAAAGTGTGGCCAACTCTTTAAATAGATGTCTTTCCCTAAAAGAATAATAAAAGTGAGTATGAAATATATTATGCTTGAAACTTGAAGTTGTTTATATCTATGTAATAGAACGTCTAACAATTCATAGGAGGCGGAAAGAATAGTTTCGGACCCCGTGCCTGGAATTATAGCGAAGCCTCATGAAGATAATCTGAGGTTCTTTGATGTTATTATTGACGGTCCCGAAGGATCGCCATTTGAAGGTGGGCATTTTAAGCTTGAGCTATTTTTACCAGAAGAGTATCCGATGATGGCTCCTAAAGTACGGTTTTTGACTAAGGTGTACCATCCTAACATCGATAAAGTGGGGCGAATATGTCTAGATGTTTTGAAGAATAATTGGAGTCCTGCGTTACAAATCAGGACTGTTTTATTATCTATACAATCTCTTTTGGAATCACCCAATCCTGATGATCCTTTAGCTAACGATGTAGCTGAGGCATGGAAGGAGGATTCTAGCAAAGCGATTGCTACAGCCAAGGAGTGGACCAATAAGTATGCGAAATGAGCGGGACATCGAATTGGTAACGTGATACCTTTTTTTTCCTGCATAGTTTGGTGTCGTTTAACCGAGATAGTAAGCATCCTGTGGACTTTCTCTGTTCGCTATGAGAATATGTCTACTGCAGTTTAAAGAACGGATTGCAATGCTAGTCTCAATATTCTCTAGGCAATGTCTCTAGCTAAGCTACATCAATAAATCTAACCGTTCTTACTTGGATCACATAATAGGAGAAACATGCATAATTCCCCATATTGTATGGCGATATATACGTAAAACTAAGGAGAGAATGACTATAAAAGAAGCCACATCAAGCAGTGCATTCCATGATAGCCGAAACGATATCTCCATCGTTACTCTTCAAAGCCTTTACAGCTTTAGCTCTTGAACAGTTGGCCTGTCCCATTACTGTTTCGATATCCTCACCGGACAAACCAGTTTCGTCGATTTCACCTTCCTCTTCAGGTTCTTCTTGAATTTTGAGACCTTCAGCAGCGTCTGCCAGCACATCAGGAGCACCTCCCTCACCAGCGCCTTGTTGAGCGGCGGCAGCAGCAGCGGCTGCCTGCATGTTTTGCATATTAGGGGCACCAAGGTCCTCAACGCGGATCTCACCGAAGACGATATAACCGCCGGCAGGAGTCTGGTAAACCTCAGGTCTAGAAATAGTAAAGAGAATAGTACGAGAACGACGCATAACGAGGCGGAGAATACCGTCGACCTTCTTCAAGCCGAGCTTCTGAACGGCTTGCATGGCCTTTTTGGCATTGCGAGAGTGAATGGCAATAGATGAACCTTCAGGGATGGTGGAGTCATCGTTAGGGATTTCCTGGGTTTCGGGAGCAGATTCGGCCTCGGGGGAATCGGGGAGCTCTTCAATTCGGGGCTGTTGGGCTTCTTCGGTAGACATTTAGATGGCTATTTGGTTAATTACACTGATAATGGTGTACGACTCCTGGTTGCTTTCCGGGGTTGGTAGTTTAGGGTTTGGAAGGGTTGTGACTGCTAACTGGGTCGAAACCCAGGTGCAGGTAAGAGCTGCAGCAGACTAATGATAATGGAGACTAATAAATGCGTACCGTAACATCTTATAGAACATGGGATGCATATAGAATATATACGTAGATTTATAGTATGACGTGTAGTGAACCAGGTATGTCAGGCATTATTGTATGGATCTATTCAACCACATAGGGTGGTGGATCCACATTAGTACTCAGCGTGGAGATCATCGAGGTTAAGAAGGATCCTTGGAAATGTATTTGCTAGATATTTAAGCGGCCTAAAAATCATCATCCTCGTCATCATCGACGACATCGAATTCAAAGTTAAGCTCTTCGTCTCCTTCAGTCTGGAATGTGTCGTTCTCGTTGATGCGTGCCGATTCAGGTAGTTCACCGAGACGCTGTAACTGTCTGGCCTCATCTGCATTGTACTTAAGTATAATATCTGCCTGGTCATCCTGAAAATCTCTTAATGCTAGCAAAACGATATCACCTTGGTTAATCCATACTTTCTTGCGCATCTTACCACGAATGTGAGCTAGACGGGTTTTACCGTCGAAACATGCTGCCTCGACTCGACCGTTTCCTAGCATTTTGGTGACTTGAGCATACTCTTGCTCGTCGTCCTTGAATTGCAGTTCACGTTTGTCATTGTCGTTCTCATTTTTGCCTCTTCGGCGATTCTAATACTGTTAGTAACAAGTCCAATCCTGTGGCGAAACCGTCTATATGCTGGCCCCGTCCATCCGTGCAGCTCAGCCCATAAGAAAAAAAACCAAAGCTTTTGTGCTGGTCCACAAAAAAGCTTTGATTCTCTACGTGACAGACGATTTTCTGTCTATGTATATTTACATACCTTTCCTCCCTATAATATTGTTAGCACAGTGTCCTTCTTCGACAATAATGTGTGTAAATTACTTACTTTTCCTTTATTCTTTGGCATATTGATAATTTCTAAGTACTAGGTGGTGGTAGTTTTTTATTGTAATATATTTGCACCTCATAGCAACGGCCATTGTAGCACAATAGAAGCATATTATCACACCAAATAATACCTGATCCCCCCCCTTTGACCGCCCATATCCTTCTCTAAAAATACATGTATAATCCACCATACCCTGCACAGTCACCGCCTTTGCACCACCCGGTGCCGCAGCACCCGATAAATTTTGCGCATGAGCAACAATACGGATACCCACATCAGAATCAACCGCATCAACAACAACAAACGCCGCAGCAGCCACATGCTAACGTGTACGGACAGCCACAGGTTCCCCGACCAGGAATGCCCACAGGTCAGACAAATGCGGACTTCCAACAGTTTCTCAACAACCCTGCTGCATCTGTAGGCATAAATATGGGCCGAAATGCAGTAGCTATGGGACAAGAATACGTAGAATCGTCATTTGGTAAGTACCTCTCGTTCAAGGTATTGCGCCAATACTTCCAGGTTTCAAACCAGTATGTCGCCGCGAAGTTAGGCTTAGTGATATTCCCTTGGAAGAACAAAGTATGGTCAAGACAAACTGCATCTGGTTCTGGAATAGAATCCCCGGTTGCAACTCCTGGAACCCCCGGTCCGTATCCTGCTGTTGTCCACTTGCCGCCGCGTCTCGATTTGAACGCGCCGGATATGTACATACCCTTGATGGGATTCACAACCTACTGTTTACTTGCATCGATCATACAAGGACTACAAGACTCATTTAACCCGGAAATATTTGGGTTCACTGCATCGAGAGCATTGCTAATTATGCTTTTTGAAATAGGAACTTTGAAGCTTGGATGCTACTTGCTGCAGATTAACTCGCCGAGTCAATGGCTCGACTTAATAGCCTACTCTGGGTACAAGTTTGTCGGCATAATTGCTGCTACAGTGATAGGCTATCCGATGCGCGGAACATCACCTTGGATCAGCTTCTTTATCTATTTGTACATGTTCGCTGCCAACTCATTCTTTCTGCTGCGCACTCTGCGTTACGTGGTATTACCCGAAACAGAAGGATATGAACAAGTGAGTGTGACACCCAGACGGCGGCAGAAACGCATACAGTTTCTTTTTGTATATGCAGTTGTCCTCGAGTTCGCGCTATGCTATTTGCTGACCCTTTAGGTAGTTTGCGCACACGTTTGTTCCTCGATAGTCATTGTTGGGTAACCTACAACGACTCTAGTAACAACATTGCCTTTCCCACACCTCTACTATCATACCTTACTCTTTCTATTTTTACGTCTATACATTAATTTCATACAACTAATGTTTAAAACTACCGATCCTGAGATTGCAGTCTCTCACACAGGCGAACCAGATACATTTGCATACACAACGGCGCTGAAGCGATGGGTACCTATCATCAACTCGATTGCGACAGACGTTCAAAGTTCTGCGACGGCTAAAGACAGCGAATCTGCCTCAAAGATAGTAGAAAGCTTGAATAGACTTAAAGAATGTGTAGTAAATAATGCTCCGGTTGAGCCGTTACAGGAATCAACAGAAATTGGCAGCCAATATAACGAGGAAATGGAACAACTGCGCGTCAAGTACGGTACTTTAGAGTGGAGAAACGGGCCTTGGCTTTTCACGGAATGTTTGCTTTACCGCAAAATCCACTTTTTTTTTGCAGAGCATGCTGAATGGAAAGATTATGATCCTTTCAGAGCCACAAAACGACGTGCATTTGAAAGCTCAATTGAAAATGCTCTCAAACTGACGGATGGGTTCTTCCTTTCTCTCAAACCTTTCGAGAGCCAGTCTTTTGAGGACCTCCATAACGCCGATCCCGAGAAAAACAAAGAGCTTTTCATTGAAGTAATGCTTCTTTCTCTGTGGGGCAATGGTTCTGACCTGTCACTAATGCCTAATGCTACTGATGAGGACCTTCAGAGAGTGCAAGCTAAGCGCAGCCTTGAAGCTTCGCTGAAGCGAATCGTCGATAATGATTTTGATGAATTGTATGCCAGTTTGCGATTATCAGCACCCAAGAATGGTCAGTACAAGCAGATAGACATTGTTTTGGACAACTCTGGATTTGAATTGTACTCGGATATGCTCTTAGCGGTGTATCTGATTGAATCCAAACTGGTCGACCAGGTGACACTGCATCCCAAAGACATTCCGTGGTTTGTGAGTGACACACTGCCTGCCGATATAGTTGAGCTGATTGACATGCTAGACATTGCAGTGGCTAATTCCAGTTTAGATGTCAAACTTTGTGAAGCTGGCAAACGTTTGTCAGCGTTATTGAAGTCGTACCTGAAGGATGATAAATTGAAGATTAAGAAGCATTCATTTTGGACCACAGCTCACCCTATTGGACGAATTTTTCAATACGGTCAAGATCTTGCGAATTACTTCTACGATACGTCAGATCTTGTCATTTTCAAAGGTGATTTGAATTATAGAAAACTTACCTATGACGGCAAGTGGGCTCGAACCGTTACATTCAAGGAGGCTATTGGGCCACTGGCCACAGACGATAAGAGATTTCCGATTTTGTCATTACGCACCTGCAAGGCAGACGTTTGTGTTGGTTTAAGTGAAGATCGTGCGCTGGAATTATCTAAAGAGCCAGAATGGACATATGATGGGTCTTACGCTGTTGTTTCTTTCAATGCGGTGTGATCTTGCGTGCTGACGTGAACTATAATATACATGCCCGTAGGACACCTCAACTTTCGACAACAACTACAAGATATGATATATTCGTTCTGGATTTTTGATAGACATTGTAAGTATCTATTATCTTGCGAAATTGTATTGATAGCTATGAATTATTTTAGTTACTGAAGATAAAACTAACGGACATAGGCGAGTGCGTGTTTAAACGGATATGGCACAGAGGGGACGGTGTTGAAGGAGAAGACGAAGATATAGGTAAACTGATATTCGGTGTGATATTTTCAATTCGGAATATAGTGAGAAAAATAGGAGGCGAAGACGAAACGTTTTCGTGTTTTGGTACCTCTAAGTACAAGCTACATTTTTTTGAAACTGCTACAAATACGCGGTTTGTATTGATCACAGACAACATGATTGAGTCGATGCAGGTGGTTTTACATCAAATATACGTCAACCTATTTGTTGAATATGTCGTCAAAAATCCATTAACGAGAATACAGAGCGGAATAAAAGAAAATATCAACAATGAGCTGTTCAGTCTAAGCTTGGACTCCTTTATAAAGACATTGTCGACATTTCAATAACTTAAACTTTACCAAACATATACGAATAATGAGAAAACTACCGAATGTGCTGATCACTGGCACTCCAGGTACTGGCAAATCACTTCATTGTCAGATGCTGATCGATGGAACAGATGATACATTCAAAGTGCTGGATGTCACGCATATCGTGAAGGATGAAAAGCTTTCGGACGGATATGACGAAGAAAGAGAATGTTTGATTGTCGATTCAGACAAGCTTGCCAATTTCCTGGAGAAAGATTTAGAAGAAGGAGGCAAGATTATTGACTGGCATGTATGTGATGGTTTTGATAGCGAGCTAATCGACTTAGTGGTTGTTCTGCGAACTGACTCAGAAAGCCATTACGACCGACTAAAAGCAAGAAACTACAAGGAGTCCAAATTGCAAGAAAATTTAGATGCCGAGATCATGGGTTTAGTCCTTGAAGATGCCTACAATACCTATGACAAGGAGCAAATTGTTGAACTAACGAGCAATTCTATTGAGGACGCCGAATCGAATATCGATCGAATTTCTATGTGGATAGATGCATGGAAGAAACAGCATCAATGAAGAACAAGTTGCTTTACCATTAACATACTTATGAAATTATTGTTCATCCATGAATTCATTTCAGCAGAAAGTCTTGCAGTTTTTTCAGAGCCTTTGCTCTATGGCTTATTTGGTTTTTCTCAGAGGGGTCCATTTCTGCAAAAGTTTTCGGCTGGTCGCTTTGCTGTTCGTCAGGCTCAAAGACAGAATCCCACCCAAAAGTTGGAGGTCCTCTGGGGTTTACGATTTTTCCTGAGCAGACACCTTGCAGTATATGAACTGGTTTATTCGGTCCCTCTGTATATGCAAATGTGCAAATAGCGTCCGCTGATTTGTCTTCAAATGCTACCAACAGTTTATTCAATCCGTCAAGGCCTATTCCTTTTACGAACCACTTAATATAAACACCAGGTAAACCATTTAAAGCATTAAAACATAAAGCTGTATCTTCAGTTATAGTAGGACCATTGACAATTCTAGCGGCATATTCGCACTTTGCTCGAGCCACATCTTCAATAGACCCTTGCACTTCAGGAGCATCTATATCTTGATTTTCTATCTCTATTTTACCCTCTAGGATTTTGGATACCTCTTTAAATTTATTCTTATTGCCAGTAACGAATGTCAACATTCTCGCTGTATTTGTCGAAGTAGGAGTTGGTGGGACCCAATAGTGATAACCTAGATATAGATACAACTCTTTAGGAAACATGCTCACTACTTTGGGTATGTTCATAGTAGACGAAATACACTATAATAATGGCGAAGTTCTAGATAATATCATTGGAGGCGCAGGGACATTCACTATAATTGGCGGCAGAATCATAGGAGGACCTAATTCCACCACCTGGATTGTCGATTGCGGGTCTGACTTTGATCCACATATTAGAAGTCAATTGGACGATTTAGAACTCAATACAATCTACCGCGTCGATCAAACGCGTCTCACAACAAAAGGTCTAAATGTGTACGGGCCTGGCGAACATCGGTCGTTCGAATACCTAACGCCAAAAAAAAGGTTGACATCCCGAGACCTGATAGGCACGGGCATAATACAGTCGGTGACAGGAATTCATTTGATATGCGGAGCACAAAGATTAAAAGACAATGTATTAGATCTGGAAAGGAATGGCAATTTCTTGTATTTTTGGGAACCGGTACCAGATCTGTTCATTGAGTCAGAGAGAGACAGGACACTTAAGATACTCAATGAACTGCCTATTACTGTAGTATCTCCGAACATGAACGAACTCGGTCAATTCTACGGTAAAAAGGTTTCTGAGGATCAGCCGGATTGGCGTGATGTTGCTATAGAACTCGTTAACCAACTTTACAGTGATACGAACGTGCCTGTGGTTATTCGATGTGGTAGGAATGGCGCGATTCTGAGAGAGGAACACAGTATGTGCCATGTACCAGCATACCATTATTCTAGTTCAGAAAAGGTGATTGATCCAACTGGCGCAGGTAATGCGTTCATGGGTGGCTTAGCGGCAGCGTATATCCAAACACGCGATTTGCGGTACAGTGTATGCTGCGGATCCGTTGCAGCTTCATACGTGGTGGAGCAGATAGGCATCCCCACATACCGTAATGGTTTGTGGAATGATACTTATCCTGTCGATAGGATCAAAGATATGACAGAGGCGTGCACTATTAATAATTTATAATGACAACCACCCGAAGATTTACCTATATAAGAGCCGTTGTAATACCGTTTCATCGGTCTTTCTATAACTTTATTTCATTTTACCGAGTTTAGCTGTGGCTTCGTCCGCTGTCTCATTCATTACCAACTTCTCCCAAACCCCTAAAATCCAACTTTGACACGCGCTATTTTTCTCCCCTGAGCAGGACGATCCCCATTTGGATAAAAAGTATCGCAACCACCAGAGACAAAAAGGAAAGGACGTAAAGGAAATTGTGTTCGCAATAATGAACAAGCACAGTGGTATCTCTAGATCCGTACCTTCTGTTAGCCGGCAACACAATGTTCAAACACCTTCTGCGCCTATTACAGACACTTTCATTAAAAACCAAACTCCTATTTTTGTCCTAATACTTTCGCTAGCTGTCGCTGCTTATCACCTAAACCCAGACGATTTGATTCTAAGAAGTTTTTTTTTTTTGTCATACAAACAGCCTAATGGTACATACTTAGTTGGTCCTCTGGACCTCATTACCAGTCTCTCTTTCACAGTTCTGCTCACTTTAGCCCGCGGACTCCTTATGGACCATGTATTTATCCCGTTAGCTGCTGCTTTAAACGTTTCTCCTGGCAAGCGCGCCCAGCGATTTGCAGAGCAAGCATGGACTTTCATATACTACACTCCGTTATTCATATACGGGCTCATAGTATACATCAACTCTCCTTATGCCTTCGATAAGTCTAACCTATGGAAAGATTGGCCTCATCTCACTCTATCTCATTCTTTCAAACTGTACTATCTTATACAAGTTGGGTTTTGGCTGCATCAACTTTACGTTCTGAATATTGAGGAACGTAGAAAAGATTATTACCAAATGCTCTCTCATCATATTTGCACTTCTACCCTAGTTTTGCTCTCCTACTACTTTCATATGTTTCGCGTCGGTCACTGTATACTGGTTCTCATGGATTTCGTGGATATAACCCTCCCGCTTGCCAAAATGCTCAAGTACACCAACCACCCGACACTGTGCGATTGTGCATTTGTTAATTTCATCATATCCTGGATAGTAACAAGACACTACATGTACATATTACTTGTCTGGAGCGTTCTGTACGATGCATCTTCTCTCATTCCGTACGGCACTTGCATATCTCCAGAAGGGGATTTCTTCAATTCTTCCTCCCCTAGATGTTTCACACGATCAGTACATTACACCTTTGTTGGTATGTTATGTTTCATCCAAATTTTGACTATACTCTGGTTCACAGCAATAGTGAAAGTTGCTCTGAAAGTGTTGAAAGGCGATGGCGCAGAGGATTCACGATCAGATGACGAAAATGAAGATTAGTACATAAGGGAAGCTTGGTTTAGAGACCTAAGATGCGGTTGAACAATGATACAATATACCGGCGAGGTACTCACAGACAATATGATCATGTTACTACATATATATTGCTACGTGTAATCTGATAGAATGTATGTTGCATTTAGAAATGAGAGTAGTGAGTGTGGCTTTTTTTTTTTCTGTTTTTCCATTTTTCAGTTAGTCCGCATTGTACTTCAAATGATTTGTACATAGTTGGATGGGCATATACCAACTTCGCCATTTGCCCGTCGAGCCTGCCACCATCGGCCAGAAGTATCAGCTATATCCAGTAACTCGCCCTGTTCAAACGATAATTCGGTTTCATCATCCGGGCTAGCTTTATAAGCATAAACAGCCCTGGCCCTGTATGGGTACTCGATTCCAGATGCTGCGTTCTGCGTCATTTCAGACAGCGTGGGGCTGCCAGACCGATCTTCGGCTTCCTCTGCAGCGCTGACAGATCGTGCAACGCTGCTAGTTACACCACCAGCTGTCAAGGCCCCTAGACCATAATTCTGCGACTCGTGTGAATTAAATGTCGATCGTGGATTCTCTAAACCATTGAGTTGTGCTGAGGTGAGAATTTGAGACTGTGGCTGACGATAATTAGAATAGGTAGATTTTTTGTACCCAAGTCCAGTATCTGTATTGCTAGAACGATATTGGTACTGGCTGTTGACTGAGTATGGTAGATCCTTGGAGAACCTTGCAACCCCAGCGAGATCGCTGCTTGGGTTCATATCTCTCCGCAGAGATCCCCGATCTACCCATGCTTTCAACGGAGCTTGAGCTTCCATGGTAAAGTATGCTATCCAAATAAGGTCTAATATACTGAGAAGAATAAAACCTGCGGCGGCTGCGTTGTATGCACTGGTCCCACGATAAATGACTGAGTCTGTGCTTGCAGTCATGTAGATGAATCCAACAGTAAGTGAAGCGACAGTAAATAGATGATAAGGGCCAGTTCCCTCATAAGTACCAAGAATGTATGATAATCCTATCATCAGCAGTAACTGGTAGACAAGTCTCCACCAATTCATTCCCGCGAAGCTGCCGTTAGCGTCCGCTGCGCAGGAACCTGCAAAAGCAATAATCCAGGCAATCAAAGCTATACTTAATGTGACAAGAGCAAAAGGGTCGCCAATTATCAAGCTAATTCGTAACTTACGAGGTCGAAACGAAGGAGCATGGCTTGGGAATGGTTTGAATCGCGCAGTGTTAGTGTAGTCATCAGCTGGAGGCTTGTTGACAGATGCGCCCGCCCTTGAGGGAATAGCAGTATCCATGGTCGAAGAAGATCGAGGTCCAGAATCATGCCCTTGAGGGAATCTGTCAGATGCCGCAGAAGTTTCGGGGACATCAGGAGAAGCGAAAGGGTTCGGAATAGCCATCTTCTCTATTCGGAGTAGTAGGGATACACAAAAAACAGACGTAAATGTACAAAGATTCGTTAGGCTGAGACGATAAGCGCGTGCTTAGTGAAATACAAGTTAGAGATTCACGTTATAATCAAAGTAGCTTCCAAATAGGCAAGCTGTCGTACAGATAAAGAAGAAAGAAACGAGAGAAACAGGAGGCGCACCTAGTGTAATGTAGAACAGCGCGTACAAAATAGAGTTGAGTCAAGGTATAAAGAAAGGCGGATGCTTCCAAGCGAAATAGGCCGTCCGTATATAGCTCACACTGTCTTCGAAGTAATATAACCCGTGGTTATCTGCTGCTGAAGTGCTGGTTGCTGAAAATAAGATGGTAAATGACAAAATAGATTTAGAGTTGACGGGCCGAAAAACGCGTGTGCTGCTAATAAGAAGGGGGGTTGCCAGGGAAAATGCCAGCGAGAGTATGAGCATCAAGGGGTTGTGAACGGCCACTCCAAAATTGATAAGGAAAACAATCGGGGAATGACAGGAACAGTGCGGGACCAGGGTTATTTACATTGCTTGATGTTGCAGATAATGAATGGATGCATGTTAAGTTAGCAAATTGAACCAGGACATTCCAATTGGTCCTAATGCTGTAGGTGCCAGGTGCTTGGAACAGCGTGAACAGTTATATGAAAGCAGCGGTTAAAGAAACGATCATTACAATCACCCCCCAAACACTCAAAAACAGGGCAACAGATCTGAGTTGACGATTGGTCGCATTTCTAAGGGGGTTCAGCGAATCGAGAAGTCGAGATCGAGAAGAAGGTCGTGCATTCGAATTGGCTCCGTGCAGTTGGTGAGGCGGCAATGGCCTTGTCGAGACTGGCGAATCTGTAGGCTTGAAATCTGGTGGCGGCCGCCTGAGAATTTTGTGTGCAAACAGACCGGGGAGAATGAAAGAAATTGATGTAGATCCTGTTGCTCCAACTATTCCAAGAACTTTTGCAAGAGAGCTAACACTCAAGGCTGTGATGTAGGAAAGAGAAAGAATGAGAGTTGTGAGACCAATAAATGTAAATGTTGGCATAGGAGGAGCAGCAGGTGTTGGTGGAGACTCTGAGGAGCTTTTGGTGCGTATGTGATAGATAATATGATTCAAAGATGCGCGGCAAGGATGGCACTGCAACGGATATCCGAGAAGAACGAGAATGCACATAGCCAATCTCGCTATAGTAGATGAAATAGAAGGCGGATACATTGCGACGATATTTCCTGTGACATAGTCACCGTAAGTGAAATATCCAGAAAGGCCTATTGTTATATATACCGCACATGCAGTGCCTATAGTGCTAACGACAACACGAATGAGATTATTCTGCGATCGATCTTTGATTTCGTTGGTTATGCTAAACATATTTTGATGACATGTATAAGCAAACACAATTATTGGCAAAGCGCGGAGAACATCGAGCAAACCCCTGGGTTGGGTCATACTGACGGGGCCTCTGAGATCAGGATCAATATCAGCTAAAGCGTAATGAACGACAACTAGGCAGACTAAATATAGAGCTGACGCCATGGCAAGAATGGAAGAATATCTTAGAGAGTCGATACGTCTCATATAGCACAAAGGCAGTAGAACCACTAGAGCGACGGAAATCCAGCCTGCTCTTGATAGAAATTCTGTGCCGGTAACTTGAGGCATTAAATCACCTACAATGATCAAATAAGAGACGCCTACACCAAAGCATTTTATGGCTATGGCAATGTCGAACAGGACTCCTAAACTTGGATAAGTTATTTGTGCAAGGCTGAAAAATGAAGCCTGTCCTTGTTCAACGTAAATGGCGCATCTAGACTGCAAGTAGAGACCTGTTGCAGAGGCCAATGCAGAAAGAATCAGGACAACAAGGCCTAAAGCCACACCATTACAACTGAATGCATAAGGCATAGCAAGCATTCCTGCACCTAACACTGTATTCAAAAGATTAACTATACATGATTTGGCAGAAGCATTTGGCTCCAAAGTTGGATCTGCCATTGTATCGGTATGCGTTACAAAAGAAGAAAGGGTGTTGCAAGACTGACGAGCAAGTAGGGACACCATCCTGTTACCCTTTTGGGAGTCAATAAAAGTTGATTAATTTAAGTTTTTGAGGAACAGCCAGTCTGACCGATCGACATGATCAATATTAGAAAAAGTGCACTAATAGTAATTGCTATTGCCTTAATAATTCTTGTGCATAAATACAAACTAGCAGCTGTTGAGTCAAAATTAAACATTGCGGTTTTTAACAGTCCAAGGTACCATTTCGAGGTGGTGTACCCTTTCTTAGAGACATTCCGCCAGCTGGGTCAATCTACTGAACTGTACGCTTCAGATTATGGCTTACGACGCTTCGATTTCGCTGATATGATCCATAACACAGAAGTAAAAGATATTCAGCGTATCAATCTAGCAGAAGTAAATTTGCTCATACTTATATCATGTCCAGAAGACTTGGAGTTTCTAGGTGATCAAATATACAGTTACCACGGAACGATCCATTGCGTTGTGCACGAACCTTATGAATTGATCAAAGAAGAAACAAATATGTACTCAGTCGGACTAAAGTACATGAGAGAGTTGTTTAAATCAGAGAAACTTACTCTCGTAGTATTGAGCCCACACGTAGCCAAGCATATGCAAGGGCAAGAGTGTCGGCAAGTATTGCTAGGTGAGCATGCTCCGCAAATTATTACGTATATCCCTGTGGCTAGGTATGGTACATCCGATCCGCAAAGATATATCGTTACAGCAGGAAAATTCGAAGAGTGGCGAAGGTCATATAATACACTAATTAACGACTTTATAGCCATTGGAAGTAACGATATTCAACTTCATCTCATAGGTTCTGGTCAACTGCACTCAGAAGCAATCCAAAAATCTGCGGATCGTATTGGCATTGTGGCAGAATCAAGTTTTCGCGATTATTATCAGCATATATCGAAGGCATTAGCACTGGTTCCTGCATTTGCCTCCGACCATTATGTTATATCAAAAGCATCCAGCAGTATATCGACTGCTGTATCGGTAGGTATACCGATATTTGTTAGTACAGAGATCATGGAAGCATACACGTATCTGAATTCAGAATCGGTGTATACCCATGAGTCTCTGAGAGAAGGGATAGAGGCATTAGATGAATACCAAAGAAATATTGAAAAGCGGCAGCATATGGTCAAGCTTCGAGAGAATATTGTTCAGCAAAACCATAAACTGTATCAACACATTATATTGGCAATAAAACGGCAAAAGCCTTACTAAGCAGCAGCTTAGTCCATTTAGTTTTCTCTCAGTGCAACGGACGATTTGAAAGATTCTGTTACGGTTGTAATGGATCGAAATTTAGGCAAAGCAGCTAGCTCTTCTACTCGCCATCTTCATCGTCATTTTCATCTTCATCGTCACTTCTCACGTCAGATGCAGCACCTTCAACAGCTAGACGATAGCCAATCCGACATATAAGAAAGAACCAATATAGATTGACAATCTGCAAGGCAAAAATAAGAACAAACGTGATGATTTGCGATATCCAACATTTGTATTGCTGATCAGCAAAGCTCAACTCAAAGGGGCCAACAGTTCTGAACTCCGTCAATACAGACCAAAGTATCTTCAAGTTCAAGTAATGTCTCAAGTAGGCCCATACAAAAAGAAAAATAGTGAACACGAAAGGAGTTGCCTTTGAGTCTAGATAGCTAGATAGCTTGGACATAGCCAGGAAAAAATCGGAAATGTCCATTGTCACATAAACAGCCAGGCCCATATATTGAAAGTGAAATCTATATGAACATATAATTAAAGCCATTGTGATTATATGGTGAAATACTAGCTCGTGAAAATCTTTGCGGGGTTTCTCCACTTGTAAGCACAGAAGAACACTTTGCTGAGCCCAAAATGCAGCTTGAAGCAGGTAAAACAGCTTTAATTCCAAAGAACTGTCAAAATGTGGATATGCTTCATAAAATCCCGCAGTTCTGAAGTACCATAGTTCAGGCATACGTGACATAATCCACAAACCAGCAGGCCCGGCAATAGCGTAATAGAGTAACGAGTACGCCTGTTCCATGAATCGCATTCTTTTCCCGCGCAACGCCGTTTCAAGTAAAACAGAAAGCGGAGCAAGTACTACTTGCATAACAAACTCGCGCAAAAAAGTGAGTACTATCATAAAATACATCACAAACAATATATCGTTGAGTCCCTTTCCGTACCTGCCATTTTCTTGTTTGTAGGATACGAAAAGGAAAGGTTCGAGCGCATCTTTAGTGTGACTATCGCCGAACCTGTAGGCTAAGATAGGAATAAGAGATGTAATCAGCGCTATTATCCAGACCTTATTTTTGGATTTAGAGGTCTGCCTATTCATTTTTTTTATGTATTTTTTGTCTTCAATTGTGGACAAAGATCGTCCGCGAGAATCACCAAAGTTGATCTCGCTTAACGAGTTTTCACGTCTTTTACGCGGTCGCGTAGCATATGACTCCTTGTATTGATTTTCTGACATTGTTTCGGCAATTTCGAACTATCAAAAGACGCGTTTCTGTGCACCAACAGAGTGTAAAAGTGTCTTTCAGCATTCTGCGAGGTCGCGCTGAATTCTTATACTATTGGTTGCTAGGCACACTGATAGCTCTCTTAATAAAGATGACATAGTTTGATCGGTAGCCTAAAAAGCCATACTTTAGCGCTATAACAGTTAGTTAAATACGCCATGAACAAAATCTACCTATTCTGCAGTTATACTGTTTAGACTGACATCTTTTGCTATTATGCCCCGCAGGGTCCATTGTTGGACAATGCAATCTGATCATGCCCAACGCATCCAGCCCCAATGACATACAAAATACTCAAACAATTGCTAGTATGATATTGATATTTGAAAACAGTAATTAAAGCTAATGAAGAGACCTATTTGACAAACTAGAATTCCTTAAGAATACAAATCATCCTCGTCTGCGTTTCCTGTACCGAAAGAAGCTCTTGCAGCACCAGTATCGTTGGCAGATGTTTGTCCTGGAACTTCCGAGTCGGAAAATCTAAAAGAACCAAATTGACCGCGTGACATTTGGATAGAATTAGCGTAAGCTTCATAGCGACGCAACTCAGCATCGTTGACCGATCGTACTGCGGTCTTCATGGCTTCCTCAAAATGAGCTCTGGTGATATATGGAACAGGATCTTCCATCGCTACATCTTCGCCCTCGGCCTTCACTTTTCCATCTGCATCTTTTTGTTCTTCCTGCTCAGCTGCCATACGTTCCGCAGCTTCAATGGATTCCTTTATAGCAAATTTGGCCGCTCTTTGCACAATATAGGCCATATCTGCTCCAGAGAATCCATGGGTCGCAGCGGCAATCTCTTCAAGTTGAAGACCTGGCTCCAATGGTGTATTGCGGAGTTGGGCATTGAGAATGGAAATTCTAGATTTCTCATCCGGCAATGGCACATAAATCAGCTGATCTAATCGCCCAGGCCGCAACAAAGCAGGGTCAATCTGATCAGGTCGGTTAGTAGCACCAATGACAAAGACGTTCTTCTTCGAGTTCATTCCGTCCATCTCAGTCAATAACTGATTGACTACGCGATCAGTAGCTCCACCGGCATCTCCAACAGAACCACCACGAGATTTAGCAATAGAGTCAAGTTCATCAAGGAAGACAACGCAAGGGGCGGCAGCACGTGCCTTATCAAATATATCTCTTATATTCGACTCTGACTCACCGAACCACATCGAAAGTAACTCAGGACCTTTAACCGAAATGAAATTAGCGGAAACTTCAGTCGCAACAGCCTTAGCCAAAAGTGTCTTACCAGTACCAGGTGGGCCATAGAAAAGAACGCCTTTAGAAGGAGAGAGACCGAATTTAGTATAGTATTCAGGGTGCAAGACTGGATATTCGACAGTTTCCTTGAGTTCCTCTTTAATTTTGTCAAGTCCACCAATATCATCCCAGCTAACATTGACGCTCTGAACCACAGTTTCTCGGAGTGCTGATGGATTGGAGCTTCCCAAGGCAAATCTGAAGTTCTCCATAGTGACTCCAAGAGAGTCAAGAACCTCAGTATCAATGGTTTCCTCTTCAAGGTCGATGAGATCCATTTTCTCACGTATCTGCTGCATAGCAGCCTCAGAGCAAAGCGAGGCAATATCAGATCCGACATAACCGTGAGTATCTTGAGCAATAACTTCCAAGTCCACGTCAGAAGCGAGCTTCATATTTTTGGTATGGATGCGGAGAATCTCAAGACGGCCAATGGGATCTGGGATACCAATATCAACTTCACGATCAAAACGGCCAAAGCGGCGCAAAGCTGGATCAATAGCGTTAGGTCTGTTGGTGGCAGCTATGACAACAACATTGGAGCGGGCCTTCATGCCATCCATAAGTGTAAGAAGCTGAGAAACGACACGTCGTTCGACCTCACCATTTGTTTTCTCACGTTTAGGCGCAATGGAATCAATTTCATCAATAAAAATAATAGCAGGTGCGTTCTTTTCGGCTTCCTCAAAAGCTTTACGGAGATTCGATTCAGATTCGCCAGCCATTTTGGACATGATTTCGGGTCCATTAATAAGGAAAAAGAAAGCTCCGGTCTCATTAGCGACAGCTCGAGCCATGAGAGTTTTACCAGTTCCTGGGGGACCAAACATTAAGATACCACGAGGAGGTTTGATACCAATCGACTTGAATAATTGAGGGTGACGAAGAGGCAATTCCACCAACTCACGGATCTGAGCCATTTGCTTGCGGCAGCCGCCAATGTCATCATATCCTACTTCGTTGATATTTGACTCAACATCTTCGCGTTGAAGAGGTTCACCTTCACAATGGATAACAGTATCCTGGGCCACAATGCCATATTCAGGAGGGTCGACGGCGACGACCTGGAACTCGACTTGGCGCATTCCGCCACGAACAGTAAAAAGGTCACCTTGGCGAACCGGACGATAAGCCTCGACAAAGTAAGGTTTAAGAAATGCATCAAAAAGTGAGCCAGTGAGGCCTTCGACAGTGTCGGCAATGGGAAGTACCGAGATGCGGTCGGCATAGCGGATGTCGGGGCACGGGAACACAGTGACAAGATCTCCGAGGCGAACACGTAAATTGTTACGGACGACGCGGTTGATACGAGCCACTCCGTCTTCTAAGTCTTCATCAACGAGAACGATCAGCACGGTGTCCTTGCGCTTCTTGCCTTTAACAAGAACAGTGTCGCCTCTAAAGAGCTGAAGGAGTTCCATGGTGTTCGGTGACAGAGAGATGACTGAGTTGTCGTCGTTGACAGCATCATCTACTAACAAGGCATTATCTTTCTTCTTACGACGAAGGATCGCAGTGGCGGTGTGGTCGTCACCTTTCGGCTCAGCACCTGAAGAATCAGCGAGATTGACTTTATGTTCGGTCATCCTATATAGAGGGTGCGGTGTCTATTTGGATAAAGTGATGGGGCAATGTTTGTATAAAATGACAGGTTTATAAAATCAAAAAATCAAGTAAAGACTTTAATTAACTTTCAGAGTTTTGTCCAATGAGAAGAACTCGGTAAAGGTACTTTTGAGTGGCAATTCACGAAAAGAAGCTTGTAGATAACCTCGTTCGTGGAAGGGTACAGAATGGAAAGGGCGCCACTCAGGTGGTCAAAGGCAATGTGGGAGTTGGGCAAGGGCGGAATTGTTACCCGGCTATTAGCCCATGAACACAAGTGATAAACGAGTACAGTCTAAGTAGACAAATATTTAGACATTATAACATTATATGTAGCACTACACATGCAGTGTCGTTTTAGTGCATAAATAAGTCACTGTGAGGGGTGAACGGGGTATGATTGCGGGTGCATGAAGGTGTGCGGACGGATAGAATAGCGGGGGAACACGAAGCGGATTTCAAATTAGGGAGATTAGGATTTGCGATTTCGATACATTAATAAAGGCTCACCGACGGCGGTCAGTTCGGGTATTTTAGTTTTGATATCGAAGATTTGAGCAATTATGATCTTAAAAATCTTTTGAATGTTGACTGAGCTGCTCGTGGAGCAGAAGATCAGGTTTGCTTGCATTACCTTGGCGAACCTTCTTGCCTGATGGGATATCTCAGCTTGTTCTTCGAAAGGCAAGTCAATGAACTCATCATATTTCGTGCCTATAAGAAACGGAATAGCTCTGTTATTAAATCCGTGAGCTTGTCTGTACCATTCTTTAATTGAATTGAGGGTAGATTTTCTAGTCAAATCAAACATGAAAAGTATAGCGAGTGCGTCGTTTGATACCAACGGGAGCATTCTAAGGAACTCCTTTTGACCTCCAAGATCCCAGATAGAGAATGTGATAGTTGCATCTTTGAGTTTCACTGATTTTTCTAAGAAATTTACCCCTAGTGTTTGTATATAGTCTTCATCAAATGCACCTTCAACGTATTTCACCATTAGCGATGTTTTCCCTACTTGTGCGTCCCCAATCAGCCCGACTTTTATGACAATGCTATTTCTGTTAGTTTGTGTATTTATCAAGTAGGATCGACGCTACCTACCTATTAGAGTCTTCTTCTTCTTCGTATTCTTTGGCCATCTTTATTTTTCGAGTGTACGTGATGTTGGTATTCTCCAAGTAGAGAATGTAAACATATCTAAAACCTTATCGACAGCAACCCTCTACCCTGATATAAAGCAGCAGTGAGCTATACAACTAGTTTTGGTCCAAATACAGCCAGTATATGAGTTCATTACTTGCGGAAAAGTGCTAAGATAACATAAACCTTTTAACATGCTGCCTACAAGCTTGGATAAGATATTGTTCGATCAGAAGTGGACCGCTATTGCAACCGCGTACCGTAATGCAACTCCACCGAAGAAGTCCCAAATGGCCTACCATACTAATTTTTTTTTCCTCACTCTAATTAGCCAGACAATGTCTCAAATATTTTCTCCACATCCAGTAGTACGGCTGCCTTATTCGTCTCGACTAATAGAACAATACTCTGATGTGCATAGTATTGCCTCTGCTGAATGTCACCATACAGTCTTGCCTGACCAGGATGCTATATGTTTAGGCATTTCTCAATCCGCGATATCGAAATACGATGCAACTAACACGGGCCGTCTTTTATTCTCGTTCCCTCTCCCTCCTACAACTACAGTTTCTGCTGTGCTGGCTATTGGATCAATCATCTACGCTGCTATATCAGATCGCCACCAGAAGTATCTAATTGTGATTGAAGACGACAAGGAGCTGGTTCGCAAAGCAGTCGATTTTGAGGTCTTTGATTTGCTAAATGTTAGCGGCAACCCTCTTGTGGTTTCCTCTTCAGGCTTTGTCTACTTATACTCAC
>KV453843.1:1161555-1236971 GCA_001661475.1 Tortispora caseinolytica NRRL Y-17796
GTTTGTGTATTTATCAAGTAGGATCGACGCTACCTACCTATTAGAGTCTTCTTCTTCTTCGTATTCTTTGGCCATCTTTATTTTTCGAGTGTACGTGATGTTGGTATTCTCCAAGTAGAGAATGTAAACATATCTAAAACCTTATCGACAGCAACCCTCTACCCTGATATAAAGCAGCAGTGAGCTATACAACTAGTTTTGGTCCAAATACAGCCAGTATATGAGTTCATTACTTGCGGAAAAGTGCTAAGATAACATAAACCTTTTAACATGCTGCCTACAAGCTTGGATAAGATATTGTTCGATCAGAAGTGGACCGCTATTGCAACCGCGTACCGTAATGCAACTCCACCGAAGAAGTCCCAAATGGCCTACCATACTAATTTTTTTTTCCTCACTCTAATTAGCCAGACAATGTCTCAAATATTTTCTCCACATCCAGTAGTACGGCTGCCTTATTCGTCTCGACTAATAGAACAATACTCTGATGTGCATAGTATTGCCTCTGCTGAATGTCACCATACAGTCTTGCCTGACCAGGATGCTATATGTTTAGGCATTTCTCAATCCGCGATATCGAAATACGATGCAACTAACACGGGCCGTCTTTTATTCTCGTTCCCTCTCCCTCCTACAACTACAGTTTCTGCTGTGCTGGCTATTGGATCAATCATCTACGCTGCTATATCAGATCGCCACCAGAAGTATCTAATTGTGATTGAAGACGACAAGGAGCTGGTTCGCAAAGCAGTCGATTTTGAGGTCTTTGATTTGCTAAATGTTAGCGGCAACCCTCTTGTGGTTTCCTCTTCAGGCTTTGTCTACTTATACTCACACCTCTTGAAGTCTCTTTTATGGTCTGCTAAGTATAAAGCGTCCAGATCAACAATGTTTGCGCATCATATACCCACTCTTCCCTCAAACTTACCATCCTGCCCATTCGGTGCTCTACTTATCGTTACTGCGCGAACTGACAAAACGGCAGCCTCTTACGAAGTTAGACTACTTGGCCTGCTTGACGAGGGCGTTTTGCTAGTTCATTCAGTTCAACTGCCTTCTGAAAACTCAGCTTCCTTCTTTTTCACTGGTAGCAGCTTATACCACGTAATCCCTAAAAAATGTTGTTTACAATCATACCCTATAGAGCAGAACCTCGGTCTAGCAAAAACTTTTGACTTGACAGACTCTTTGAGATCTGAGATTTACTCATTTCTGCCTTTGAATGACGATCACGTTCTGATCTGTACAGAATCCAAGTTTTTCCTCATCAACACTGAATACGAAACTCTCCTTACTACCTTGCCCTGTTCCAATCCTATCATTCTGAAAGCGGTACTAAATACCGCTCCGAATAGCTTTACCGTCGTAGGAATCGAAGTTTCAGGAAAAGATAGCTCCTCAAGTTTAGAAGTCGTTTCTTTCGATATACGTGTTGAACAACCTAACCTTCTGTCCATGGTTGGCAAGTCTATATATGGAGCTAATATCGAGTACCCGCAATCTATGGGCATTGGCGAACTACCTCTACGTCGCGCTGTTGACTATAATGCTTTAAGTAATCAGATAATGGCGCATATTAATCAATCAAGCTCTCAATTTACTTACATTATCAGTGATTTAAAGCAATTGGCTCAAGCAAAAGATGTTGCATCCTGGGAAATCAGGCTAGTTCCCTATATGGCTGCTGTCAATGACTGGAGATCTTTGTCTGACGACGTTTCAGAAGTTATTATTGATCATTCTATGCTGTTGTTTAAGCCAGGTAAAAGCCGTGAACTGTCTACTTCATTTGTCTCGGCCGTGCTAGACCTCATTCTCACGGTAAAAAATGATATCACGTGCTTGATTGATAAGACATTTGTTCCTGAAAAGACGCTCACATTCCTGCTAACGCATCCTCTTTTCCCTACTCATAAATATCCTGCAATTCTTTCTGCATTTTCAACCCACACCCAACTTCTATGGCAAGCCGCTATTACTTGCAATTCTATACCGTGTTACGACCTAATGCCAGCACTTGAACATGAAAGCGATGATATTTTCAAAGATGTTTTTGTGCGACTGAATGAAGAATATAGAAATTCTCTTGTTGTCTATTGGTTGAATGAATTGTTTGATTCAGAGCAGATCACTAAGTTCATCATTCGCGCTACTTCACTAGAGATTCCGCTCGAGAACTTAATACCTTATATTGACGCTGCCGGATTGCTTTCTCTTGATAAAAAGGTAATTGACCAGCTTAACGATCTTGTCGACTCACAAATAGAAATCTGTGACGAGGCCTGGAAAACTTCTCAAGAAGTACAGGAAATCATAAGACGCATGGATTATAACAAGAAGTCATCTATGAAAACGGAGTCATCCGGTGTTCGTATTATTGCTGAAGAAGAACTTGAAGGAGCTAAAGTTAACCAGTTCTTGACTCTAGGAAAAACTGCGCATCATGATTCAAGCGACGTCAAGGGCAAGTTAATCAGTCATGGCCAAGAAATTTCAAGGCGTGTGGGTATATACTCGGTAGACAAGTTAGTGTGGCCTTCAAACTAACTTAATCGCTATGAAATGTGTTTTTAACTATAAAAATGTCATGAATGGTTTCTAATATCATAAAGACCGTATCACTAATCGATCCATGCATCATCAAGCTTGCTTCTCGTTAGTTTTAACAGTTTCATCCCATTGAATGTTTCTGGCTGGTGGAGCAGCAGAATTTTCGTTTGCTGCAGTCATATCAACACTGTCATTGCGATTCGGAGATCCAGAGCGCGACGGAAGTCCTAAAGCCGCAAGTCTTCGTCTTCTTTCAGCGGGGGTCTCTCCTTCAAAAGATTGTCTCTGTCGGTCGATAGAGCTGCGACCAGAAGAGTCATTCGAGTCCAACGGAGCCAGAAAGTTCATCGGTACAACAAGCCCATCGTCTGTAGTGTATGCATCTGTATCAACGTTAGAATCAACATGCGAGACTCGAATTACGGGCGGCTGAGATAGTTCTGTTGCACTGCCTCCAACGTCTTTCGTTTCTCCTGTGCCAGACTGATCTTCTGCTGATGCTGATAAGCCTAGAGTTTTCCTTAGAGCCTGCTTAGATACCCCAACAACACGGCTCAACGTATTAGAACGGGCTCTTCTAGGGCTAGTACCCTCAGGTTCCCGTCGAGATAATCTATAGCGTCTAATAACTTCACCTTCGTCATTTTCGACCAGAATCACATCACCCATCTGGTAAAGATGAGCTTGTGTTCCAGCTAGAGAAGGGTGCCCTTCTTGTGACATTTGGTGTGAAATGCGATTAACCACTTCGGTGTTATGAATAGAACCGTGTGTCGGGATATCCTCAAGTTCTTGTTCTGTAATCTGCAATTCACCGAGGTTATTATTGCCCACAGTGTCCTGGGATCTTCCTACTCCTGAAGGAGTTCCAATTCGTGATTCCTCGTCTGTTCTGACTACGCCAAGGACTTCCCCTTGATGATCCTCAATAACCACATTATTACCTTCTTCGTAGGCCTCAATACTGGAACTGCTGAAGTCATAATCATCGTTTTGAGGCCTCCTTATAGGTCTGTGTTCTGTAAATGATGGTACAGCGAGTCCAGTCGCAGTTTCAGCTTTGGTTTCAGAATCTTCAGATTCATCGCGTTTCTTGGGATGAAAGAGATGTCGAGGGTTGAAAACAGATAAATCCATTGTGCGTTCACGCTTAAGTGTAAGGTTGCCTGCGTTTTGTCCAGGTAGACGGTTGAGCCACGATGGGCCAGTGTTTCCGGTGGTATTTGAGATAGTAATCGCCATTGTATTTATTCTTTTTCCCAAAGTGAAAACAGCAATAGAGGAACCGTGTATTACAATAGAAGCAACGATCATGAAAGTGACTATAGGCCAAATGACGACAATTACATTGTAATGGTCTGAGCCTGGTGGGGGCAATGTAGCCAACGGGGTAGGATCATCATGCTCGATTTCAGCGAGTGCAATCAATGACATGAAAACAGCTCCTACGCCGATAGGGCCAAAGTGGCCACAGAAAAAAGCTTCCCGCCAAGTACGAATATCTCGGATAAATGGCTTAGCCGCCAGCATGGCTGGTATACGTCTAAGTAAGATGACCAGTATGGCGATGACGGCCAATCTCCATGAGTAAATTCCCCATTCTGGGGCTTGAAAACTTTGCCAAGGTACAATTGCGCCAAAATAAACGAAATAGGTCAGATTTAGAAGAAGATCGATGACATTTGACACATGTGACTCTTCTGTTTTACGAGCAAACCACCCGTCCCAAGAGAATGCAGTGCCGCAAGAAAATGCGACCAAGAGATCATCAACACCCAAGATAGTTCCGATTCCGGCGCAAAATACTGCCAGAACAAAATAATAAACAAGAAAAGATTCACGATCGATGAAATTGTGTCTCTCAGCAAACTTGATAACGTGTCTGCTAGACCAGCCTATGCAAGCACCTAAGAAACAACCAAAAACACATTCGTAAAGAACGCAGAGGCAGATCCAATCTTTGAATGCGACGGCGGAGTTGTCGGGTGACTGAATAATATATATGGCGACAAAGGCAAATGGGTACGCCATACCATCATTGCATCCAGATTCGGCAGAAAGCAAGTTTCTGAGATGGCCAGGTACACGTCGAGCGAATTTACCTTTTCCGACAACTGCTGATGCGAGAACTGGATCAGTGGCTGTGATACAGGCACCACATAGTAAGGCCTCTACCCATGTCAATGTCGGCATCAGCCCCCAGAACAGCAGCGAGCAGACGATCCATCCGGTAGCCATTACAGGCACAAGGAGTACAAACACGGAGAACCAGTGTTTAAGCATATACCGCGGAGGGAGTTCTACTGCAACAGCGAGGATTTGAACGACCAGTACTATTCTAGATAGTTCCAAAGTGATGAAATCGGTATTTCCCCAGTCGTTTGGGTTGAACCAATTAAGACAATGTGGACCAATGATAACACCGAATATTCCCGCGACGGTAGCCTCACCGATATATAGTCGCTCTTTGATGAAGAGGGAGAACAAAGAAAACAGGACAATGAAGCCGCCTAGCAAGGCATAAGCCACGTGTGGCGTATTTATCCATAGCTGGTCCCATACCATTCTCAAATAAAGGCTAACTCCTTTTCAAGAACGAAAATGCAGAGGGTTGGGTGCAGAAGTTGCACCGCCCAAGATAATACTTGCGAAGAAAGGAGGGGGGGAGAGTAAAAGCCACAGCAGGTTAATTAACCTTATATTTCGGAGCAAGTAGTAGCACAATATTTAGGGATGCGAAAGCTAAGTCTAGATGGACGACAAAACCGCGCATCTCTAAATAGACGAGTCTAAAAAAGCTTTTAGGTCTTTTAATAGTTCAATCTTAGTAGCATCAGGCACAAGTTCTACTGCATGAGATTCTAACTGCGATCTGATGGTTTCATAGTTGACGTTGGGATTGGATTTCAAAGATTGTCTTATTTCATTTCGAACAGTATCATACCAGTCGGATTCAAGTAATTGCGTCTCCAGTTTATTTGATAATCTCTCATATTCTCCGGACTCTACCAATTTACGCAAAATTGCAGCTTTTTCATCACTATTCGACATTTTCAGTGGCGTTTGGTCAATTTGCTTATTGTCTTTTGCTGGTTTTTACTTGTCTGAAGATGGGTGGGCTTCCACTTTCCTCCCACAACACCACCCTCTTTACTTGAATATCCCCATCTACCAACCTTCAACATATGTCATTAGATCTGATAAAATCAGCAATTGACAAAAGAATCCCCTCAAGCCAGTTTCTACTGGACCTGGGCGATCATTTGATCGCTTTGAAACAAATTAACTCCCTAAACGACATCACTTCTGATCCGCTACTTGCAGAATACTTGGTTGCATACTCCACTACTTCTAGGCAGACTAAGCCCTCAGACCTCATCCATTCCCTCTTCGTTTCTACTAATTACTCTTTGCTTTCTAATGTATTTATCACTTTAGCATTTGCTTTGACCCCGACGCTGGTGTCTGATCCGAATCCGTACATCAAAGCTGTCACTCCTATCCTCGGAGCTTGCCCAGACCAGATTCGTGAGTCTCTCGCTTCCTTTCTAATAGCGCTGTCACGATTGTCTCATATCAACACCATGGACGCTGAAAACGCGCAATCTTTTTCTTCATCTTTGTCTGCTTATATGTCTGCTTTGTCTGAATCACACCCTCCTTTAGCACATGCCTTGACTCAAGCATACTCTCAGTTATTAGCCGGCTCTAACCCCAAAGCACCGTTATCGCTCAGCTGTGTCTCTAATCGGAGAACTGGTTTTCTTTCTCTTCGTGTATCTCGGCTGTTATGGCTCTCTAGCCTCATGTGTTCTCTGCCCGAAGTCCACTCGCCCACTTTCGAGAATGCCCTCAAAAATAAACTACCTGATAGCTCTCCTCAACTGACAGCCTCAATCCTAGTTGAATCCGCGTTTGATGCGTTAGCTTCTTCTATTTTATCAAAGGACTCCGCCGCCCGTATATCTCTTTGGAAACTATTTCTCTGCCACAGACTGCCACATGTTCTGAAATCTGTTCTATCACCATTGAGCAACACCGCCGCACTGATTTCCAGTATCGTTCAGTCTATGGACAAATATGTCATATCAATATGCAATTCACAAGATACCCCTGTGAGTTCATTTGATGGTGAGTTAGAGGACATGTTTTCTGCATTCCCCTCGACTAATTCCGACATTAGAATTGAATTCATCATCTCTTGCATAAGCATTGGCCTTCTTGAGACGGTGCCTGCATTCCCTGGTGTTACTGACTCACAGATAGCTGAAGTTGAGCCATTAATCTCACTATTTGACTCTTCTATGTCAGATATAAACTCGATAATGGACAATGCTCCTAATGCAGACCTTGAAGAGGCATTATGCTCGTTAAATGCTTACGCGTTGCCCAATCAATCTCTTATTACTCAGGGTATTTCGTACGGCATTGAATCTTATATTGCAAAAAATGATTATGCAAGACTACATTGGATTTGTCAGCTGTTGGCTGCTAATCCTGTGCTTCTTGACATTTGGACGTTAAACCAACCCGCTTCAAAATACATCGCAATGATTATAAATTTCCTTGACAATTGGCCTGAAAACGATCAGGACGACCTACTTTATCAAGAAAAATACACATATTTCGGCTCTATACTTCTATTTATTGCCACTATACGACGCAGATACAACGTCAATTTTAGAGCCCTCAATATTTCCGAAAATTCCTATGTTATCAACGTTATATCGTCTTCTGGAAACTCCGTGGACCTAAACACAGCTGACACACTATTCTCAGAACGTATAGGAAAATGGATAGTAGCATTATTTGGGACAGAAGGAATTGGTGATGAACTACTTGGCAGCATTTCGGTTAAAGAGTTTATCAAGATGGTTCCCTATATTTTTGATCAGATAATACTGGCTGCCACTTTGAACGCTATAGACCTGGAAACCATAAAAGGAGGTCTTGAATACTTTATGCAACCGTTTTTACTTCCATACCTATATTTTGCCTTGACTTGGGTTAATTCAGAGCTTTGGCGCTTATCTTCAATTCAAGATTCTGCACCGCTAGGACATATCTGCGGTGTTTTGGTCATGCAGAATCCTACTGAAGGACAATCTATTCATCGTGCTGTACTAAATGCTACTGCTAGTACACTCATGGAAACTCTTGATGTACTAGATGCACAGGGTATTTCAGTCACATCTTCTCATTCTCCATCATCGGGCCTTTTTCTAGCTTTCAAGCAGGTACTCTCTCCAATTGCAGATCTGAGCATCACATGCCCCACCGTGAATATACAGCATGCGACAGCGTCAAATGTACTTGCACAAGTTCGATCTCTAACTAGTTGGGGTGCAAATACAACCAGCATTGTAAATATTCTAAGCCAAGGGAAGTTGGACGAAGAAAAGCCACCTGATAAAATGGAAGTTGATGAGCAGAACGGTGTCAAGGTACAATCCAGTCCTAGCCAGTCTGCGGATCATCATGTGGCTTTTGCTCCTCTATTATTGTCGGAGGCTGTGTTTCTTATGGGTGCTGAAACAGTTTTGCAGCTATTGGTTGATGAATATCGTGCAGTGGATCAACAAAATGTAGGGCATTCAGCTCTTGATGCAATTGTTTCATTGATACGGTACGCTGTACCACTTCCGGAATCCAACGAAAAGGATCTAAAAAGTTACTTGACCTTGTTTAACCCGCAAACGGTATCATGCAAGACTGCTGAGCCTTCTATGATATCTGCGAACTCCGCTGGATGGATGTCGTGTCAGGAGGCGATCGATATTATCAAGCGCCGAGTTGAAGAAGTATGAACCCACAGTTAATGCTGTAGTTTCAATTTTTCATTGCCTGCGATATGATAGGACCATACGTGGGTATATATTTTTCTACTTCTTCAGCATGGTACGGCAGTGGTAGCGGGAAATCGTTTTTCCTGACGGACTGATCATTGATTTCAACAATTTGACCTTTATCTACCATAACACTTATATGACCATTATCTTTAGGTATTTTGTGCTCGAATTTTGGTGTCTGGTTAAATGTCCATTCGTTAGTCGTCAGCAATTTGTAGTCATCTCGAAGAGAAAGGTCGCCGCACCTATTAAAGAACTCGTCAAAGGATGAGAATTGGAATACGGGTAACGGTTCAGATTCTATTTTAGCAAAAGCTTTGAAAGCTTGAATGGCAGAATCCTCAAAGGAATGGTCATCCAGCCACTCAACATTAGCCACAGGAGACCGCACAGACTCTACACCGCGCCCGATGATTGATCCGATGTAGGAAGGTCGTAATGACTGTGAAAGACTTGCCAATTGAGATCGCAGTAACATTGTTCCATGTGCATAAGCGTGACTATGAACCAGTTTGAATGCTGACCCCGAAACCTTCTGATTGCTGCTATTTACAATATCGTGTCTTTCGTTAACAAAGAGTTTGTCGTTGCCTGCATATCGGTTCAGCTGAGGAACTAGTAGCTGTATGTAAGCGTCTCTATCAAATTGCTGTCTAGGCATCATAACAGAAAAGTTGTAGTTGCCATGATCGTGAAAGACTGTTCCTCCTCCTGAGAATCGCCGCACAATGGGTATATTGTGTGATTCTAAGTAAGGCACATTACATTCGCGCCAAGGGTTCTGATTACGGCCTATTATTACAGAAGGCGAATTCTTATACAAAAATAGACAATGTGAAGTATTAAATTTCGAGAGTGTTCGAAAAAGAAAATTTTCAATCGCGAGATTCACCCTAGGATCATGTGTCGCAGAGATAAAAACCCTGGCATTCGAGGCAGTAGTCATCCAAGGAGATGGTGGTGAAAAGTTAGTTAAGTTTTAGTGGTGAAAATGCGAACAATGGCAGCATGACGGCAGGGTACTCTAGAAAGAACCGGCAACGAAGGGGACAAAGCAATAACAGTCTGTCGGCATTATAAATCTGTGTCGTGTCAGAAATAAATAGCGAATAGCAACTATTGAGCGATCATCGTTTCCTAGGCCTTGGCTTGATGTCTTCATCTTTGACCATATGCAACCTCACCGTTTTAGGGTAGTCTTGTCTGTTGAATTGGTACCCTTTGCTCCAATCATATGAAATGGCATAGGCAAATATCGTGCCTTTAGAATTGAACGCAGATGCAACAACAGGAGCACCTAAATTCGGGAAAAATTTGAGACGGTGTCTGGATTCTTTATCCCAGTAATGGAAAGTGCCGTCAGCTCCACAGGTTGCAAAGGTTCCGTATTGAGGATGGAATGAGATTGAATTCAGAGCAAAAACATTAAATTCTGGACGTGCACCTTGTGAAACCTGATCTCTATGGCATTTGAACGAAAATGAGTCTTTCTGTTGCTTCTCGTCGACATACTGTATGGAACAGCGTCCTTCGATGGATCCTACTGCGTAACCATTCGCAGACGGAAAGCATGATACGACACGGGTTTGCAGCTTCAACGGACTTATAATGCTCTTGAATATAGCACCAGGATTGTTGAGGTCGATGATGGCGATGTGACGTTCGGCAGTGGCCACAACCAAAAGGTTGCTCCTAGTGTCCATGGAATAGGCACGTTCAGGCAGGTTTACTGTAGCAATAGGAGACTGTTGTCGGAGATCCCAGTATTTCAGTGTTTTATCCCATGAAGCGGTTGCCAAAATTGGACCTTGTGCATTAGGAACATTAACAAAACGGACATCCTTAATAGGAGCGTCATGAGCAGCCATTTGAGCAGCTTGACCTGTAGCTACATCAAAGACTCGCCCAGCACGGTCAACTCCTCCAGATGCGACTTTTGTTCCGTCAGGTGACCAGTGCACACTCAACACAGGACCCTGGTGTTCATACAACGCCTTGCCCTGCGACTCGAGGTTCTGATTGACTTCATAAAGTCTTACTTTGTTATCCCAAGATCCTACAGCTAAGTAGTCGCCTTGCGTCGAGAAATCTAGTGACGAAATAGAGTCATCGGGCAGAGAAACCAGGTCCCGGTCATTCTTCAGATCATTCGCGCTAGCAGCACCAGGAGTTACAAATGACATTATGCCTATTGTGCTGACTGTTTTATCAGTATTCTGTGCGAATTTGTTTCTATGTTTATTCGAAAGAGGTTGTGCTAAGAAACAAGTGTTGGGCGTTGTGTAACTAGTATACCATCTGCGTATTTTTCAGTCTACTTGTATACTCGACAATCGGTACATCCAGCTTAATACTATCTAGGAGTTTATTAATTACTACAATTATCAATAAAGCAAATATGACTACTTGTAGTATTGTTTGATTAGAACATAAATGCCGTTTGCGAAGCCATGGTCGTGTTCAGCGTTTCCGATCGCTAGATACCTAGCAGCCAATCCAGTTCGTGCATCTCAGCTCTTTGGGCTATTCATTTAAAACTTGACCGATGTATTTCTCTTATACGTTGAATAATATCCTAAATAGTTAAGCGAAAGTAGCCTATATCTCTTATAGTGGTGCATTAATCAATATGTAGCACATGTATTTCAGAACTCTATTGCATTTAAAGTTCATGAGAAAATATTTTGTACTGTTGTACCTCGAGGGTTCCGGAGCCCGCCTTTTTTCACCTTCGATTTCTATACGTTTCTTCTTCATTACTACTAGCGTAGTTGATACACATATAGGTCTGAAAGAGTCTGGTTATCTTTCTTAGACACTGTATAATTAGTATTTGCATTTGGTTTGACTCTTGGCGAATTCCTTGTTGTTATTGATCAGCGAAGAGATTATCTTAGCATTGTTTGCGTCCTGCAATAACATTTATATCGGGAAGAGATTTGCCCAATACTGGTAGACACAGCCTGCTAAATAATCTTTCCGTCTATACTCTGAGGTCCGGTATTATTGTGTTCTAAATGGCTCAAGTTGCTACTATTCCATTCCTGGCTCAGATCGAGCAAATCGATCGTGTCGCCGAAAGCCTTGCGAGATCACGACAGATGAATAACCACAATAATAATCAGCATCATATGTATTCTAATGGACATCAACAATACTGGAACAATCGTCAAAATCAGCAGCAAGTTCAGTACATTGATCAATACGTTAATCAAGAAATCGAGTCTTCTTATAATGCTAAATTCCATGCGGGGTACGGCCCTATCACAAAGAGACATTACGGTCTGAATGATCATTCTGGCCATTATCAGTCTACATTCCAAAGACCAAGCCAAAGAGCGACATTGACTGTTGCTAATGAAGAGCCGGAATTTAACTTGCCCACAAGTTCCAATTCCATTGGTCATAGAGAACCTACCACTTCTGGCCCAGGTTTTTCCAATCCATCTTATTCAAGTGCTATGCCTGTATCTTTTCTTGGACCTACAACGTCATATTCGGCTTCTTTGAAACCGAATCCCGCTATGATGACAGTGTCTCGAAGTCTTTTCGAGGACAATTCCCCCTCATTGTATTCAAGCTCTTCCTCGACTTCACTGGACTCACAGGCTGCGACTTCAAGCTTGAACCTGAATATGAGCCTGAAAAAGAGCACCGGATTTTGCGCTTCTGGAACAGCAAATGGTGGAAACAATTCAATGTTCTATCCTGCTGCTCAACGACAAAATCCAAGTAACTTATGGGCGCCTGGCGTACCGCTCAACTTACCGTCTGCAACCAGCACCGGTAAACTTGAATATACCAGATAGATGATTGCTTTTCTTGTCCACTTAGAAGTGATGACGAGGAACTGACGTAAAACCATGATAGACGATATGGGACTATAATTGAAACAATTGTGCAGGAATAAGAAGGTGGTATATGGTTCAACGGGTGTAAAATCAACGAGATGCAAAGAAAAAAGGAGATGTGAAATCATCATGTATGGTTATGTGAAGGTTATTAATTTGATTTGTTGTAGTACCATTTTATGTAAAACAGACAGTTGATTGTGGTTTCAGCGGATATCATAAAGAGACATATGGGTCATCAATAACAGTATATTCGGTCATATCATTTGCAAAGAAAGTCTCGTTAAGGGGGCTATTAGAAATACAGTCATCAGGAATATCGTAAAAGGGTGTCTCGGGTAGTTCATCGATCTCACCAGAATTTTCAACAATATCTTTCACACCAATATGTATGTTATTCATCCTCGTTTTTATTCGTTGTATGCATTCAGGAGATGCGATTTTCTTAAGGTAGATCTCATAGGCAGGGAATAAGTGTGAATCCTCTAGTGCCATTGAATGGTCTGACGGGGTGTTAGAGAGCAATGTATCTAAGGTGTCTTTCAAGGATTCGACCATCGGAGAAGAGACGTTTTCTTCTTCATCTAAAGATCTTTGATCTATGGGAATACTGCGTAGGTCAGCTACCAAAACAGCATGTGCGAGTTCGCTTTTCAAAAAAGCCAGTGCATTAATAGGCCGAGCCCCAAGCTGGAACCCACTGCGAAAGGCATTACTGGATTCTATGTACTCTTTTTCGTCTGGGAGTTTTAAATACGGAGTATCTTTCCCGCTAAGTGGCGCTTCAGGCACTGCACAATTAAATCGCGTCTGCGGCCAGTTGTCATAAGCAGAGTATATTGAGTATAATGATTTGATTTGTTCCATGTGCCGGTACCGGTTTTCTTTCAAGCTTTCGTCGCTATCAATAAGTTCAGAACCTACACGTAAAGCCAGTGCCCGGTGTCTTTTCAGCTTCTCGCGAAGAATCATCAAAGAATATATGTTCAAAGAGATATCATTGCTTTGACGTTCAGCAAACGCTTTGACAATATTATGGTAGTTTTTAAGCTCTGTAACGCCAATATTCAACTTCGCACTAGACACATTATTATCTGTGTTGTCTTCAGAGTCATATGCATCGCTGTCAGCAGCAGGAGACGTAGTATTGGATAGCTGTTCTGACATTTTATCGCGGTTCTCGCATTCTACGAACAAAGACAACTGACAATAAGGTTGGCATACAACCTTTGTTATTGGTCGATACGCAACATCTCTCCCATTAGGGTACGGGTTAAAATATTGCTTTTCATTATTGCGAAATTTATTTTCTTTACTTTACTATCTTGTATTGTGATCAATACAATTGTTCACTTGTAGTAATGGCACCTGACAGTGTCAAGCGTAAGTCTACTGAAGGAGATGGTGATGACACAGTCGACAGCAAGAGGCATGCTGGTGAGTCACAACCCATTGCTGAAGAGAGCAATGATATCGAGATGGGAGAATTCGAAGGTCTGCCAGAGGATATGTCTTCTGATGATGAAGAAGATGTAATTGAAGCAGGAGATGATATGGATGACGATGAAGAGAATGAAGAACAAACTGCGAGGAAATCCAGAAAGCAAGTGTTCAGACCCGATATAATGAATCTCGGCCCTGATGAAGAACTAGTGCCTGATTCATCTGTATACAAAATGTTACACAGAGTGAATGCACAATGGCCTGCGCTTTCTTTCGACATCATCCCTGATAGTTTAGGCGATGAAAGGCGATCTTATCCTGCTACTGCATATTTTGTTGCCGGATCACAAGCTGCGAAATCGAAAGAGAACGAACTGACAGTGATCAAGCTCTCGAATCTGTGCAAGACACAAGAAGGTGATTCAGATAGTGAAGAAGAATCTGACGATGATATGGACAGTGATCCTATCTTGGAAAGCAAATCGCTTCCCATGGTAGGCGGCACTAATCGGGTGCGCGTAAACAGACGCGCCTGTGAATCTGGAGAGTACATGTGCGCTTCCACTAATGAAACTGGAGATGTGTACATCTGGGATATAACGCAGCATGTGAAATCTTTTGATACGCCTGGAATTGCCACAAAGGGCAAGGTTAACAAGCCTGCATATACAGTGACCGCTCATGGTAGAGTGGAAGGATTCGCATTAGACTGGAATCGACATGTTCCTGAAGGCTGTTTGATCACTGGTGATATTTCCGGTAGGATTTTTATTTCGAATAGATCTTCCTCTGGCAATTGGACTACTGATAAGCGAGCATACATAGGACATGACGAAGGCCACTCTATTGAGGAGTTGCTGTGGTCACCTACAGAGAAGACGGTGTTCAGTTCAGCAGGGTCGGACGGATTCATAAGGATCTGGGACACCAGAATGGATGGCAGAGTGCCTGCACTGTCACTTAAAGCTTCAACCTCAGATGTTAACGTTATGACATGGTCAGATCGTTTGTCATATTTGCTGGCATCGGGGCATGATGATGGCAGTTGGGGCGTGTGGGATTTGAGATCTTTGAACCCCAGTACGGTCTCTACTGCTAGTCCAGTTGCGTCATTCACTTTTCATAAGAGTCCAATTACGAGCATAGAATTTAATCCGGAAGACGAATCAGTTGTTGCAGTGGCTAGTGAAGACAACACGGTGACTTTATGGGATCTAGCAGTTGAAGCAGATGACGAAGAAATACAACAACAGAAAGAAACAGAGACTGACCTGAAAGATGTACCCGCTCAGTTATTATTTATCCATTGGCAGAAACATGTTAAAGAGGTTCATTGGCACAGACAAATGCCTGGAACGTTATTAAGTACTGGCGCAGACGGTTTTGCCATTTGGAAGACTATCAGTGTATGATCGGGTGTTTTTTTTTTTACTTAGACCGCTATCTACGTGACCTATAGTATCAATAAAGATATTATCATATATATATATCAATTACTTGTATGCCCAAGTAATTGGCCAAATGTGAAGAGTTAGGAACTTTACACAGCGTCCAATGTCATAAAAAGTGTCATAAGGGGGATAGTTTGAGTCAATTGTTTGAAAATTTAGCATTTGTTGTCCGTTTCGGGAGACGCAAAAGAAATTGAGGAATCAGACTCGTTAGAATTGGCAGCATCTTTAGGAACTTCACAGACCTCCAATTCCGTAGTCATTTGTGTATCGGGCTTGTCGTCTTCGAATGCGTCAGCTCGAAGAGTATTAGGATAGTATTTGCGTCTGATGAGCCAGACCAAATGAGATGTCATAATACCGAGCTCAAGTACTAGAACGATGATGTATAGTACGCCACCCATGATATCGAATGTGCGGTCTACTACTAGGGAGAGTAGAGAAAATATGGCTCCCATGGAGTCGAAGCATAGAAACACGAAATTAATGCCCACAACTCTTCCCTGTCTTTTTGCCAGTTCAATATAAGGCGGGATCAGTCCTAGTAGAAGCAGAACAGAAGCAGAGATACCAAATATAAGATTAGGCCATGTAGTGCCCCGTTCATAAACTGGCTTCAACGGAATAATGCAGGCCACCATGACGCCAGCACATATGATAATGAATACACCGAACACTATGAGAACTTGCTTAAGGGGTCTTGCGTTAGGAGGATAGTAGAGAGTTTGAGCCCATGAAATGGCTGAGAAGAACATGAAAATTTCAGGCTGGACTTGCACGGGAATGTTGGCTTCTGCGACAATAAAATAGATTCCGAACGGTACACCAGAAACAGCCCATAAAAACATCATTAGCGGGGGCAGACCTTCTGTAGTCTTCCTTCGCCAATTGTACCATATTTGAGGTACAAGTTGAATACACCAAAATACTGTACCAATAGTACCGAGAATATTTGAGGAGACGGAGGCGTCAGACATGATTTATATATATGTATGCAGTGGTGCTTCGATCAGCTGTACCTGTTGAAGTATGATATGAGTTCGTGGCAGCTCGGATGTGTCAGGATGTCTATATATTGTATACCAAAACGCGAAATCTAACAATGAATGTCTGCAAATGCCAGAAGACCTGAAATACTTGGCTTTCTTTTTTCTTTCCTTTACCTTTATATCAAGGTTTTCCTCTTAAGGTTGATTAACGCAAAGATTTATACTTAGACTTTTGGGTGATATTTCCAATTTAGGACTTTGGGGCACCATCAATGCTACACTTATCTGACCGAAAGTGCTATTTTGGTCCGCTTTAATGTACATGTGACTCATTGATCCTCTATAATACGTGACTAGAAGTATGTCACATACGAGCGATGGGGGTGCGCTGTTTCTTGAGCATTATACCTTCCCAGCCAAGCGCATTTGCCGGTTAAAGCGGCAATGCATCGATAGAGTTCAATTGCCATGTGACCAGCGAATGACTCATGTACATTTGAGATGGAGCTGAACATCGTTATCTAATACTGCAGGAATGGATCCAATTTACGCGAAGCTATTGGATGTCATTAGCGATACCCCCTCCTGTTTAGCTGCTTTCAAGAAGTACCTATTTGACCCTAGTTCAATCACAGAGGAGAATCATGGTCAAGGGTCTAACTCTCTTGGAAGGGATAGAGTTGCCTGAATTGATCGGTTGCCAGTGGAGCTTTCTTCTTTCTGATCATTTCTAATACGCTAAAACCGCTACAGTGGGTTTCTGCGGCAAGAGACATCCACCAGGTTTGCAGCCTGATAAAACCAATTGCTTTAAAGTCAAAACTTAACGGCTATTATCCCGTTTTAGTTCATATTTCTTTGGCCTTAGCAACACTTCCTTGATTGGTTAGTAAGTATTAGCGAATATTCGTTACCAGCTACTACTGGCCAATCCAGAAGATCTTGGACAACTGCCGCACATCAATCATCGTCTCAAAGCAACGTCAGACCGCCAGCTTTGTGCCGCCAGGTTTCTCTAAAGCCGTGCATCTGCATTCGAGATTATTATCTATATCATATACTTGCATTTTACAGAAAAATAAATGGATAACCTACGTGCTAAATCGTTGTCTCAATGGTCTCTAGACGACGTCTCCGTGTATCTGAGTAGCCTTGGTTTGGATCAGTATCTCCCTCTGTTCAAAGAACATGACGTCACTGGAGACGTCCTCATCAGATTGAATCATTCGCTGTTGCGCGAAATTGGTGTCGTTGTTGTAGGCGACCGCCTGGACATCCTTCTGGGCATTTATGCCTTGAAAGCTGCCCAAAATATCCCCCTGCTTGATGATGACTTCGTCCCGAACGACTCACAGATTTTAACTAAAGAGAGAGCACAGTATGAGTTACAAGCAAGAGATAATCGCATACATACACTGGAATTGGAACTGAAAAGACTATCCGATTCTCACATTCGCATAAGGGAAGAGCTTCTTCCTCTTCACAAAATCTTCAAGGATTCCAAGCCCCTTCCTACACCGGGGAACACAATCTCTGCAGAAATTACATCGAATACTTCCGGATTTGTGTCACCTAACAATACAATTCTAAGGCCAAGTGCTTCCAATAGGCATTCCGCTTTTTATGCGCAGCCGTACGAAAATCCACCGAAATATTCGGCTGTCTCTTCTTCATCTTCCATCACACCAACCACGCCCTCCTCCGCTCCTGTTGAATCTTTTCAGACGCAATCTCCTTCGCGTTCTACCCCTCCCAAATCTGGCGCGTCAATAGCCGACTCTATCACTTCTTCTGGCTCTCTGGCTCCTCACGATTCAAGAACAAACATGCATGTTAAATCACCAGACTCTGCTGGTCCTCTGTCATCGCCCGCGCAACCACACGATACTAGGCGTCACATGCAGGGCCATTCTAGCTCATCCACTAAGCTATCTGGTTCCAATGACGCTTTTAAGGCTTTTAGAGTTCAAGAGTCTGACCCATGTTATAAGGTCTTGCCATCAGTTTTAAGACGTTATCGTGTGGACGACGATTGGCGTAAGTATGCTCTACTAGTGTGCTATGACGAAGTTGAACGCATATTAGGATACGACGAAAAGCCGTTGGCTATCTTTAAAGAACTTCAGGAAGCAGGTCTGAATCCTGTCTTCATGCTGCGGCATGTAGATGGCGGGACACCCGACCAGGGCTTGATAGTTAACTCTTCGACGCCAGGCGGCGTGCTATAAATACTGAAAAGAAGAGAAAAGCCAGAACATAAACAGTCATCTGCTGATAACAAAATAACTTAGTAATAATAACAATATCACGTTACCATTCACTGGTTATCTTCCCCCAGCTTTCTCACAACTACCACATATTTGTCGTACCTATTCTCGGGAAATAGGCATACTTTGTACAGATGAAGCGAGATTTCTGAAAGTATCTGCCAATAATTCAGCATACTTTACTCGTTCCCATGCCCAATTTTGCAGTGCCTTAGAGATATCAAACTCACTGTTTTGCAAGAAATCAAGCTCCTTGAAGAGATTATATTTTATGATCCACTCTCGTTCAACCAGCAGTGCTATTTGCTTTGTATCATTTTCAATCAATTTTTGTAGTCGGGATATTTCAGATGCTATTTTAGCGTTAGCGTTTCCATTCGAGCCGCTCTCTGAGTGCGAAGAACTTTCCATGAGTCGACGCAAACGATTTTCGTTTGACTCTACACGTCTCTCCAATTGAGGTATGTTATTGGCAATCGCTTTATCGAATCTTTGGAACATCTCAGCAACAGCCAAGAGGTTATCTTTAATTCGTTTTAAGTCCTCAAGAACACCAATATCCCAAGCTCCAGATTCGTCAACAGAAATAGATTGAAACCCATCTAAAACTTTAGCCGTAGATATGAGCCCATCTGCTATTCTTTCAAGTTCACCGCCGTCCTGGCCTGTTTCTGATGTAGAGATGCAGTACAGCTGCTGATTTGAAGACGCAATGTAGCGTAATCGAGATGCGATATGATGATGGTCGATTCCAATGTGCATCTTCCTAGTGTTAATCCTATCAAGAAGTTTGCATGTTTGTGCGTAGTAGGCTATTGCGTCATTCAACGACGCTCGCGTAGTCTCAATTAAGGATTCATAAGTAGACCAGTTGGTAATAAAACTCTCAGGGACAGTAGTGTCGAAATTCTTGTCTTCATACTCTTCAACAATGTGCAGGTCGGTGGATTTTCTCCAAGTTGAAAGTTCGGTAGGAGTAGAGACGAACATTGTCACAAGCGTTTCACGAGACAGAATGGGATGTGCAAGAAGTTGCGTGACAAATCTGGTCAAGCCCCGGCGACGTCTTTCGAGGAACTTTATATCGCTAGACAGATAGTGACCATTAACTTGAAGTTTTTTAGGGGGTAACACAGGAACAATCCGACAGGGGTACCGCTTTATTAAAGCTTCGAATAACCAAACAAAGTCGGAGTATCTTCTGACAACCTTTGGCTTGTTAACACCTTTCAGTTCAATAAGGTAGGTAACATGACGAAAGAGGAAGACACCTTCCTTTTCCGGCATTACAGTAATAAAAACGGTGTCGTCATCTCGAGGTCCATCTAACATAGGAGTTGGGAAACTTTGGTCAGAGTGCAATGAAAGCGAAGAAAGGCGATCTGAGCCCCAGGGATCGAGAGCAGACGCGCCAGAGGGACGAATCGGACGAGGAGCGGCAATGGGTTCGGATCTGTAGCTAGTGTTGGTACCTTTGTTGGTATTGTTAGAAATTGATCGTGTGTGTAGTTCTGGAGACTTTGAAAGAGGAGTAGTGATTTGGATCTTTTGTCCGATTTCGGAGTCGTTGGCATCTGGTTTTAGGCGAAAAGCTGAAGAAGGTAAGTCAAGGTGTGGAATAGGCAAATTGGACTTGCGCATTTCAATAAGGTCCAAAGACGGGGTATCACCTTGTTGAGCTAGAGCAATTAGGGCCATCGCTGTGTTCCAAGAATTTTGAGTGATTCGAGAGCCTGCGTGGCGGTCTGAAAGTATTATTCCCTCGATAGTGTCCATCTGGTCTACCGAGAGATGGGCTTTTGACAACAGGTCTCTTAAAGCGCCTGTGTTCACGCTTCCATCTACCGGGCCAGCAAAGTGGTAAGCGTCTATATATATTTGTGGTACTTTTACTCCTTGCAATATTTTAGCGGCAGAGTATCCTTCTGGCAGATTCAAATCAGCATTTGTGGCAGTTGATTGAGCCCACACTCCGGAGACTTGTTGGACATCAGAGTCGTCAATCGGGTTATCCCTAGACCTCTGAATTGGCATCGACCCAAACAAGGAGTCTGAAGCATCTTGGTCTTCACCAAATAGAGACATTTCTTTACAGTTTTGTTTGCTCTATATTGTACTATAGACCTGCAGTTGGTAGACTTTGGCTATTATGCGCCCGGTGTGAGAGGGACGGCAATTCGATTTTACATCGATTAGATAAATAGAGACTTTCGCGCAAGACTGAACCCGAGTTGGCATAACAACCAGAACACCACCACTCAGCAAATTCAGCTGCTCCTTTGTGTATATATTCAATTCAACACTCATAGTTCAGGCTCCGCAATCAACATACAAACCCCCAAAATGGAGAATCAGCCGTTAGAACTGCTAACTATGTCTTTAGACGAAATGGTATTTATAAAAATGCGGGGCGACAGGGAGTTGAAGGGTCGGTTACATGCGTTCGATTCTCACTGCAACATCATTCTGGGTCAAGTACAAGAAATGATATATTCAGATCCTGATATCCCTCCGACAGTTAAAATTTCGCCTATGCTGTATGTGCGTGGCGATGCGATTGTATTGGTATCTCCGATCAAGTAGAAATCGCTGTCTCACAGACATCCAGCCTCATATCTAGCGGCCTCAAGTCCAGGGTTTACCTGCCCACCTCAGTTCCTTGTCGCGTTATTACCGTGTCTCATTACTTGTGTTCATTTTCTCATTCCTGTTTCCAGAATAGATTTTTTATTACAGAATGCTTGGAGCGCCTCCCCTTAAAACATTCACAATTACATTCACAGAAGTAATTATCTGCTTTCGCACTAGCGCTCAGGGCCATATTGCTGATTCTGTTCGCTGCCGTCTACTCCCAACTTTCGAGACGAGGCTCGCGAAGAACGCGTCTCACCAATGTCGCATAACAAACCACTGTATTCTTTTTTTAATAAAGAAAAACCTAAAAACAAATCTTTGATTGTAATACTAAATATTCCGAAACCCATTACGCACAATGAGCCTGTTATTCCTTGCAAAGAGCTACCCGAGCCTGCGAAACAGGCACGCACAAACTTGTTTGACAAGATGTGCCGTAAATCAACGCCAACGTCAGAGACTGCTCAAAATCACAATCACGGGTTGCCGACTCCACCAGATATTCACGATTCAGAAAATACGCAAGAAACGGCTAAACCGGTTCATTCCTTCTTTACGAGATCCGCATCGCTCAAAGAGGAAGCAAACATCAACAGTAGCGCCCCAATGGCCCGATCAAAGTCATCTCAGCCTATATTCAACTTCACACAAGAAACAGTACCTTTACCGAAACTTCTTGATTCCGTGAACTTTGCTTCTCCATCTTACCCTAAGCTTTCCATTCCTAGAAGATCATACACTAAGAATAAGTCTCAAGATCGCCCAATCACTTCTTTCCCGCTTTCTGATGGTACTCAATCTTGCACACCACCATGTAAACGCCTGATTGTTTCACCTGATGTCCTCAAAGAATTGGCAGAAAAAACTGTTAATACCAATCTTACATTCACCCATCCATTATACAATTCTCTGGGCGACAAGTCTTCCTTTGACAGCTGCGATCATGAGTATCGACTTTGGACATCAAAATACGCTCCAGCAGTGCACAATCAAGTTCTCTGTGGCAACAATGGCGTTTTTCTACTCTATGACTGGCTGGTCCGTCGTGGAAAAGCGAGTTCTGGTAATGCTAAGACGCTTAGCATAAGAGAACATCTCAAGGCTAAGAAAGATGCCATTCGCAAGGCTAAAGACGATTTAGATGGTTTTATAGTGCCTGATGACGACGCTGAAGATTCCGACTCCGCTCTGCAAGATCCTGAAGGCAGTTCTCCGGCTCTTAGAACTAATTTCATTGCCATTTATGGACCTACAGGTAGCGCCAAAAGCACTGCGGTTTACGCGATATCTAAAGAAATGGACTATTTCGTTTTTGAAATTGACCCAAGTTGTTCACGATCATTCGCTGAGATGAATACAGAAATTGGTGATGTTCTACAGAACAATCTGGCTCACAATATAAAGGGAGTCAACTATGCTCAAAAGAATGCCTTAATATATATACCTAATGCTGATGTGTTATTTGAATCTGAAGCATCATTCTGGACAGGATTTGAACATTTTGTTTCCTTGTCAAAATGGCCTATTATATTGTCTTTCAACGACCCTTATCTTATTCCGAAATTCATTTCAGTTGATATGCCCGAATGCACTGTCTCTTTTGAACGGCCTGATATCACAAGTCTTTCTTCTCTGTTGTGGCTAATTGCGCTAAAAGAAGGATTTATATTCGAAATTGATACCATAAAATCTATTTGCGAGCAAAATCAGTGCGACCTTAAGAAATCTTTGAATAATGTTCAGTATATTTCTCAAATGGGGTATGGAAACAAAGGAGGGTCAAACAGTTTTATAGTCCCTCCTTCAGTCCTCGGAACAAACAGAATTATGTCTGACTTTAGAAATGACAGCATTCCAAGGACATCTCAGCATGAAAAAACCGATATCCCATTAACTATGCAAACATTGCTAGCTTCTGACCTGGATATTTCGGATGCATGTGAGGCAAAACTCACTGCATCTGTACCTCTCAATGAAACAGTTCAGCCTTTGTCCACTTGGACCAAAGTTCCTGAGCTATTACAGGATAGTACTTTGAATTTTTACGATACCACTGCATCACAAATGATCAAAAGCATAGCCGAGACATACGAACACTTCGGATCGGCACCTCAAACTTCAAATATAGCATTGCGTGATCTCCGTTATAATGAATACTTGAGGAGCAGCAAAATATACCCGGAAAGTTATAAGTTTTTCTTCTTCAATGCGACACCACAGGCACTAACTGCCGATTACCTGCCTATGTTTCGCTTTCAATTAGCACACAAGTTAAAATACTTTGTTCCGCGTAATGTGCGCAGATCTAAAAGAGTATCAACAGCCGTTATAGCTTCTGATAGTGATGATGATGAATAAATTATGCAATAGGGAGAGGAGAACGGCATGTTGGACACTGCAATCGACGTTTCATCCAATGTTCAAGACACGCACTATGAAAAGCGTGTTTGCACGGTGTTACTGAATAGGCTCTTTTGTTGATTAAAGTAGGCAAACTTGTATTACCTGGTTCTATCAGAGGTATTTCCAAAGTTTGCATGCATATGACGCAGTCTAACTTCAATTTGTCGTTTGCGACCACACTGTCGGGAATCTGACGTAACAATCCAGTCTCGATATCTGTGGTGTGTAAAATAGGATGATAGTCATAAGGGTTTGTGAATTTTTTCGATTTTAATCCAAATCGAGGCTCAATAAAATCTTGGAAGGCAAGAACTGCGACTTGCAGCCATACGTACCCTGCCAAAACCATGACTGTTTTAGGGAAATAATCAAAAACAATCTCGTTTTGAGGTAGCATCCAAAGGTAACAGAGTGGAACTAGTTTTAGGCAGCTCATGCCAATAATAAAATCCCATCTGAATGACCGGCGGTACCCTCTTATAAGATTGCGATAGATCTGGGGAACCCAAAATGATGTGCCCAATGTCCATACTGCAGAGAGTGAAAGCCATCTGAAGGTAATCGGCCATAGGAAAGAAATTACACAAAAGAGAAGGAGAATCATAATAGCATAGTCAAACCAGCTATAGATGGTTCTTATATCCACCCGCGTTGCATCTGACTCTTCTGGACGGGTCTGCGTGGCTGGAGGAAATGCATCGGGGTCGGCGTCGCGAAGGTCGGTTATGGAAGAGACAGAGGCGAGGAATTCAAATGCCTGTGCACGATATATATAGGCGGCATATCTGAGGCCTGTGAGCCAAACTGCAACAAATGAGAGAAAACCAGCTGAAATTAAAACAAGATATGTGGGGGTGTCCGCCATTGACAAGACAATGAATAACAAAGATATGACACCGTCCGAAAGGGTCAGGCTGCACATTGACCAAAAGCTTAGCCTAGTGAGAGATGAAGGGGTGTTTGCAGATGATATTTGTCTGAAAAGCAAGAAAAGTTCACAAAGTATGCAAAAACAATAGCACGCGGTGTGGATAGAGGTAATAGCCCAGTGCACTTGTAGGAGTTGGCCAGTATTTTCTCTAGAATATACTTTGTAGCCGCAGTTTGGAGAGTACAATGAGAATGACAGTTCAACATCTGGGGTAGGAGGGTGAGGGCGTCCGAGAGGTGTCTGAAGCTCAGCTTCAATAGATCCTAACGAAGACTGCGACAGGGGCAGAGACCAAAAATGCAAGGCAGCCATGACTTCGCAGGGGAGGTTGTAGAGTGTTCGTATTGCTTCATCGAATATGACAGAAGGAGAATCGGTACCGTTTTTTATGCGATTTGTGCTGTTGGTGTAAGACTCTAAGACGAGTGATTTTGATAGATTGAATAGTTCATCGCTGGGGTCGTGCATTTTGAGGAGGTAAGGGATCATTAAGAAGCCCGAGAATTGTGAAGATGTTGTTGTAAGGAGTGCATTCCCATCATTCAAATAAATTCCTTCTAGTTGGAATACCACTACTAGGTCCCAATCGTAGGTATAGAACGACAGTTCTACGGTAAGCACGGCAGGGCCGATTGCTGACGGTGTTGATTTGATGTCAGCATAGAGGTTTCCTTCTGAAATGGTTATATTCCGCTCTCGACGAGACGTCTTTGCTCGCATGTGGGCTGCTCGTTCTATATTTTCAGGCGAAGGAAGGAACGTGGAGTTTGACTCTCTTGATGATGTATTTTTTGGAGAGTATAGTTGCAATTGTGGCAGAGAACGATCTTCTAGCAACCATTTTCCTCTGTATAGGCCTGTAACATCCTGAAAAAAGACCCCGCTGGTTTTAGCGCTGCGTTCTTCTATATTCCAAATATCCTTGAAGGAAGACTGGACAGACTGCGGTATTTGTGTGAGTATATCAGCTGCGAGCAGACAATCTGGGGATAATTCGGTAGAAGATGTATTGAGACAGTTATACAGATTCTGGCGCTGTGCTAGCAGATCTGACAATCTAGTGTCTTCTCCCTGAGGAATATAGGTCTGTAACAACAAAAAAGCAGCAAAGAACCCAGCAAATACGAATCTACCGAGATCCATAATGGCGGTGGTGGGAGGGGGTGGATGAATAAAGTTAGTCAAGAAAAGGACCTTGGTATATAGTAGCTAGTACCACAAGCATTGCGATTTGCTGAGAATTTAAGATGTGGAGAGCATTTATACGAAAACCGAAAACAAAACCATTAGAACTTGAAACTGAATCAAATAGAATATTTGCAGTTATTTCTGCATCAAAACAGATTCTATCTTCAGACCCTAGCACCTGGGAACAACCGCTTAATGTGCTCAGTCAAGTACTAATAGCTGAAAGTACAAGATCAACAAGTCACGCTTGTCTTCAATATATTGCTCAGAGAGGTATTATCAATAAGCTATCACAATGTATAGAAATGAGGATTTGTTTGAATTTCGCAATTGAGCTTCTAAGGTCTTTCGCCAACTTCTCAGACACAGAACTATCGAATCCCGATATAGCCAATGCTATAAACTACCTAATTGTTCAGTCTTCATCCTATGCATTAGCCACTGCTACAATATCTTCTAGTTTTGTTGCAATGTTATTTGCTATTTGCTCGAAAATCAGGCAGCAGCCGGCCATTCTAGATCTCTGGCTCCTGGACTCTGACTCGGCCGACACAAACTCCTTGTCCACCGTCGACTTCCCCATATTCCGCATACTAGTCAACTACGTATACCAAGATGGTGAAGTTGGAGATTACGCTCGCACTGGAATTTTGTACCTGATAGAAATCTGTTCTCAATCCCCGAAACTCGTGGACTGGATCATAAATGGCGACTGTGGCACCCTACTCGCTTCAGGCTTAGGTGCTCTATACTCTCAATTAAGCCGCCAAGTAACCAAAGCCTTCAATGCAATCGATGATCCCATGATTGTTTCATTGGTTAGAAGTCCTAGTTCTAATACTCCTACTTCTTCGTCAAACAGTTCATCTTTCTCTACCCTTTCTAAACACAAAGAGTTCTTTCAGATCTACCTTCTCTTCTGGCAAGATATGCTCTACCATTGCTACGAACCAACAGTCTATCGCTCTCTCTTGTCCCACTATTACTCTCTTTTTCTATGCCAACTGTTATATCCTTCTCTAATAGAAAGCTCTGATTTTGATGGCTCTCAAAGCTCTTTAATTGCCGTTTTGACTTACATTCGCTCAATTCTAGATACTTTCGAGCTAAACGACCTCTCTCATTTGTCTCTGTCATACATGATGAACATCTCTCATGAATCTTTCTCTCTATCCAAATTCACCTCTCAGGAGCCGTTGTCTCCCGATCTATGCGCTCTCTCAGACATTATTTTCACTAGTCTCAAGTCCCCCTCAGACCAAACAATGGCTGCTGGCCTGCGACTCATTCAAGTAATACTCCACAAATATTACCCTTATGCTGTCAACTCTCTAATTCATGTCTCTTATATTGCGCAAGCTGATGCAGTTCGATATTCAGACTATCTTCAACTGCTGAGACTGCTGTCAGCACCTGCTGTCAATTACAACTCTCCACAAATCACAGACTCTCAATCTTACGATTGCTATTTAGATGACGCGTATGCTAGGATACAGGCACAACAGTGCACTCCGCGACCAGCATTTGATTTCCATTCGTTAAACAACCCGAAATTCTCTAAACGTCAAAATTCCCTGTGCACTCCTCCAAGATGCTATTATGGTCGTGTTAAACCTAATGATTTCCTAATCGAGAACCTTTCTTCAATGCTATCTACATTCTTTACTAACTCCGTGGAAATTAATTTAACACTAACGGAAGTTATATCTGAATTGGCCTGTTGTTCTTATTTGTCATTGGTGGGCTGGCTTATGCCTTCTGTGGAACCAATGACAGACCCGGTACTAGAGAAAACGCCTGATTTGCAAACAGACGATTTGGGCGATTGCTCTGGAGACGAGATTTATGACTGGGAAGATCATGAAATGCCGAATATTGGACCATCGACATATGGTTCAATATACACTGCCCTACAAAGCCTCTACACGGCATACCAGGCTCTTCCATCGAGGATACCCGATTTCGCAGAAGCATACACTCGCTGCTCTAGTGAACTTCAGATGGGCGACGATCTCAATGATGCATTAAACGACATGGCGTTTTTACCCAAAAAGTCTAGAACCGTTAGAAAGCAAAGATCTCTCGATTCTATCAGGAATACATCCTCTCGTTCTTCGAACAGCAAGTTCTATCCACTTTCTGTACTGAAACGAACTTCGGAATCTATCAAAATCAACTACTCTAACCTAAGTTTTGGTGAAATGTCAAAATCTTCAGAGGCTCCGCTGTCGCCTGTTCTTCTTCGTGAAATACCTCTTGACGAGTCGATTGTCAAACCACAATCGTCTGATACCATTTCTAGTACAGCTAGTGTCGTTCAACTGATTGTCAATGTTCTTATATATGAAGAATTCTTGAAGGAATTGTGCGCTATTGTTCAAGCAAGAGCTACGCTGGTCGATACTATCTTATATTAATCATGTATATCCAGGTATTTCAAACTCTTTGAAAATCATTAACATGTACTAGTATATCATAATCATCCGTATCTATTCACATCCGTAATAGATAACCCCATAGCAAAAAAAAAAAGCATAAAAAACCAAATTCCGAAAAAAGCACAGAAACTAAATTCATCAAGTATCGTGCGAGATTTGAGCACGCAAAGCTTCAGCCATAACAGGCGTGAATGGCCAAATGACAACATCATCTAGAATAGATGCTGTAACTTTTAGACACCATTGAGACATACGTAAGGCCTTCTTCGGAACTCCATTAGTGTCTTGTTTAGGGAACTGCATATCCCTGTCAGATATTAAAAGTTTCCTTTCCAAGCTGCCATTGTCATTTTCGTGACTAATAATCTGTTGCAAATCGATGCCAAATGTAGGATCCTCCTCTGGCGATTTAGACAGATTGAGCTTATTTATGGCATCAGCAGCTAGAATTCCAGAAAGTGAAGAGTGTCGCTCAACACCTCCGGGCGAGTTTCCTCTATTTCGGCTATTGGATCGCGCACTGGTGGCAGTTCCAACTGTAGACGGGGTAGATACCAAATTCGGCTCCTCTGACGAGACCGAGTTACTAGAGTTCACCGGATCTATAGGGAACAAAGAGTCTCTCATTGGGGTTTCGGTGCTTTGTTTGGCTCTAATTCGCATCATCTGCATCGCCACGTCAGAGTCACCGCGACTTTTCTGATCAAATTCAATGCGCCTTAGAATCTCTCTGACACGTAAACATAGTCGACGCTCATCTTCACTGAGAATCAAAACACTTTGGTAATTGTCAACTGTGTCGATATTCTCACTTCCAAGTCTCTTTTCAATTCGCAGCAAATATTCCCCAAGAACAAGACCGCAATCGAAGATACAGATAATGGAGTGTAAGAAGGTGTGACGGGATGACACCTCCGACGTCCAACGTCCAAAGTGCTTCTCCCATAAAGATATTGCATCAGCGGCATATCCAGCTGCAATTCTTAGTGAATTCATATCCTCAATCTGAGACAAGGCATAGCTCATGCCTTTAAAGTCGCGTAGCCAGAAACATTCTTTAACTTTCGCAAGGTCAACATACAAGTGCACATGAGCCAACGAAAGTAAAGGAATAGAATCAGGCATTAGTGGACCATAACGAGAAGTAGGGCTGAGACTCGCATAAGGAGACAGCGACCAAGCCGTTTCCCACGCCCTGAAAGAATTCTCCATCTGTCTGACAACCATTTGCCAGGTTCCGGAAAGGTGTGTAAGTCTGAGGTCATAAATGTGGGTGTGCAAAGAATAGATCAATGAAAGCAGAGTAAATGCCGACAATGATTCACTTAATGCAGATACGGGGCTGTGTAAGATTGATTGCAGCACAGTCTTGTAGTCACCGCCTTGGCAAATCTTCTGAAACATTGCATTCTGGTCTGTGTTTCCATTCTGATACTGCGCAGAACCGCCTCCCATTTTATCTTGAATTAAAGACCACCAAGCCTCCGCAGAGGGTGCCATCCACAGATTCTCTTCGCATGGGCAACCGGAGCTGAGGTCTTCATTGTGAATGCCTGGAACAACATTATAGCCAGTAGCTAACATGGCACTAAAAACATGAACAGCATGAAACGTGCGAATTCGCGTTTGCACTTCTATGAAATACTTCCACTTGTCTTCAAGGGAAAGCGATGCATAGGTTATAGCACCCAAAACTTGTGCAGGAGATCTGTGTAATCCTGCCGAATAAGACAGAGAAACCACAGCCGAGGTTTGAGCTGCAGCAATCTCTGATGTCACGGGGTCCCCACAGAAAAGTCCAAATACTACCCCCAAAATTAGGCACTGGACAAGCCAAATAGGTGTGATCTCCGCCTTACCTTGGGCACCTTGGTTTCTGAGCCGGCGACCTTCCAAATAAACGTGAATAGAACGGCGCGATGCTTCAAAGATACGGCGCGCTTTAACAGGCTCAAACTCATAGAGTGCGCCTATAGCCGACATAGCAAGTAACAAAGGACTGTTTTCAAGTGTGAAGCTAAACGTCGTATGCAAAAATGGGAGATGCCGTCCGAAATCCCTTGTATACGTGTGTATGTATCTCTGCAAGTCGAGCGTTGATGGCAAACTCGGTATTGTAGGACCTGTAAAAGGGGTTGGGGTGGATAACGTGGTCATCAGATGCAATCTCAGTTGCGGCGTAACTCTGGGACAGGCAATATTATCCATACCGGAACCTTCAGCAGTCATTTGTCGGCTAGGGTCCGAATTAAGAGTTGCATTTGTATGGCTCTCCAAGGACGACATTATCGCTTTCTCAATATCGACGTGATTCTGGTAAAGAGATTGTGGATTCTGTGCATTATTGTCCTTTTGGTACAAGTTGTACGGCTCCATACCGTTTAAGTTAGGTGTTCCTGAGCTGCCGCGATGATCACTCGTTGGGGAACTGGAATCCTGTTTGCCCATAATAGAACTCATCAATAGAGTATTCGGATTGGGCTCACTTGGATGCCTTTCCTGTGAATTGGCGGTCATTCCATAATCATTAGCTTCATTGTTGAAGTCATTGTTAGGAAAAGGCCACGAATCCTGCTGCAGATACTTGTCAACATTTGTAGCATCTATATCCGACATCCATAAAGAGGAATTAGTAAAAGGAGCAGCACAGGTCGACAGTGTAAGCTTAGGATCGTCCAGATCAATACGAGCGCCATCTGTGTGTGTCTGATTTGCGCCGACATTCATTTGATTTTGTGTGCTGTTTGGCGATCTAGAATGCATTCCTGGTGTTTCCATCACCATACTATACGGAAAATTAGCCGGGTGCGAATTGATGCTTCCTGGAGAGATATTTGTCTCGTGATCACCATCAGTAATGTGTTGTATGTTCTGTTGATGACCATTATTCTGATTGTTGAGAGCAAACTTATTATCCGTATCAATAGAGTTATACATCCAGGCAATATCTGAGGCTTGAGTGAGAGGATTATTATCAGCCGTTATCATGTGTTCATTATGCATTCCAATCGACTCACTTCTGTTCGGGATAGTAGCGTTATTGGGTGCTCCAGCAGAGTGATGGGATACCACCGATATCGAACGGCGAATTTGATCGTCATTACGGCCGTATATAGAGGAGGACGGATTTGAAGACGGCGACGATTCAAGCAAGGCAGGATTGATGAACATGTTTGAAGCAGGGTTCAGATGATCCATAGTATGATCTCTATAGTCACCTTCCAGAAGAAAGTCGGCATCGATATCTGGGAGGCTTCCGTCACTTATTAATGGCAATAACTGTGGCGTAGAGAATCCAATCTGTGAAGGGCCCGAAGGAGGGCCTTCCATGTTATCAGCATATGAGTGTTGATCATTAGTAGCAGTGTATGAGTTAGCGTTCACGGCTGAGAAAGACGCAGCACGGGATCTCGAGGTAGGAGGTTCTCGCTTTTTCTTGAAAAATTCTCTGGCAAATTGAGTGTCAGAAGAGAAGGCAGCGCTAATTGCTGGATCGTCTGAATGCGAGAAATGAAATCCATGTAAGTCATCCATGGGCATCGGATGATATGAATCATTGTGATAGTTTACAGCTTGGTCTATTGGGGAAGCAATCCGAGGATGAGCACCGTTGGAGTTAGCATTGGAGCCGTCCGATGGGGCCGTCTTAGAAGTGGCTGTGCTGATGCTGTTGCTTTTTCTGACGCCTCTACTTCGAGGTATAGGGAAAGAAGCATGCAGTTTCTGTTGATGTCTCAATAGCAAGTCTCTCCGAGCAAAACAACGTTCGCAAACGGGACATTCAAAAGGTTTTTCTTTGGTATGTGATCTCTCATGACGCTTCAAGTGTTCTAGACGTGCAAATGATCTTGTGCATGTAGCACAAACGTGAGGTTTTGGCTTGTCTGTCTTTGTAGCGTTAGATCGCTCTTGTTTCATAGGGGGATTTGAGCTCATGACTATGATTAGATAGTCGCGTATATAGACGAGTGGCGTTTAGTGACGCTTGTGTAGTAAGAACTTGACCTATATCAGAAATCGACCAAAGGATATCAAACGAGAAGGCATCAAACAAATGCAACCAATCTAATGCCAAAGCACGCTTTTAATTGCCCGCGAGTCGCAAAAATAAGAAGCTAGATCTGATGTGAAGAAAGAAGAAAATTGTATTGGCAAAAAGGCTTTTCAAAGGATTAAGCCCTAAAATAAAGAAGATCGATGAAAGAAAAGGAGAGCTATTGAATAATTAGTATACAAGGACGGAAAGGGCAAAAGAAAAGTTTTGGTCACTGGAAAGTGTATATTAGGTAGGACACGTAAGAAAAGGGTTTGCCCTCGAACTGGCTTTTGCGGGGGAGGAACAAAGCAGCTTGATTTGAAGGTATATGTGATAAGGCCACTTTCACCACAAAAATAAGCAGATTAAAAGTAATGTAAACAATAGAAATATTCCCTGGTATTATTTATTTTCTGCAGCCCTTAATATATCGATGGCAAATGGAAAATCCAAGAGAAAGGCGGGGGACTGCGGCTGGGTCTCATTTTGGTAAGTGGGAAGAAAGTAGTGGCCGCCGCAATGGCGCGGTTGGGGAGGCTAGCGAATAGGAGCCCAGGGATGCAGGGGACGAAGATCGATCAAAATTGACTGGTATTGGTAAATCGCTTACGAAAGCGAGGACGTCAAATAGCTTGAGGTTGATTATAAAACCGGGAAAAGCGGTAAAATAGGCAAATAGCGGGTATCGAATAAAAAAGTACACTCCATGAAAGGCAGGTGGCGCAGGAGTTAAAGAAACCAATGTTGAGCTACCCTTTTTACGGTGTTTCCTAGGTGTTATGACCAGCCAGAATCTCAAATTTACTTACCTTTCTTATCTCGAACAGATATAATGAGTTAATTATTGGATGTGGAACTTTGAATGCGTAGTGTTAAACTGACTAGAGTCTTAGCGATCAAAGAATTCGCAATCGGAACGGCGCGCAGGCTTAGCTATTCAAGGACAGGTGAGAGGGTATGGTGTATCGAAAGGAATCGCAGTTTCACCTTGACGTGCGCCAGAAGACAGTTCGAACTGGTCTATCTCTTTATGCTAACTTGCTAACGGTATGTCCGAGCAGTGTTAGTTGCAGCGCGAAAGAGAAGCAAGCGACTGTTAACCTGGTTGGCTAACAAAAGGTCGATGTCTTTGATAATCCGTCAGATGAGCGCTCGGGAAGAATGATGTGAAAAGCAGCAGCCGATAGAGGGAACGTCTAGAAAATTAGACTGTACACGACTGATGTAATCACAAAAGGATGAAGAGAGAGTCCGCGAAAAGGATTTGCGAGGTTGTCGATGTTTGGTTCAGTTGGCAAGTTCGAAAATGAAGGGGGATATTAAGCAAGCGGGTTAGTCGGCGAACTCCCTTTAGAAAGACGGAGGAAATAGAAGAAAAGGAAAAAAAAGCTTCGTATTTTAAGTTATTGAAATAATCTGGGGTTGAATGAGAATTATAAATGGGTTAGGGCCTATATAGCCAATAGCGGAACTTTCGTAGTACTATCATCCGGGGTAAAAGGTCTGGGGTAAGGAAAGCTAACCTTAAGATCGTTTCAATCTAGGCCAGAGATCAGCACGAGCCGTGAATGGAAGCTGCCATTACTATGCAAACCGTGCACAATAGTATTAATGACTGATTGGCAATCTGTGAAGTAGAAATATGATCCGAAGGAAAACTCAGTGGACTGTTGCGCCAGGTGTTCGCTGGATGTCATCAGCCTACATTTCTGCGGATTACCAGGATAGGACTTTAGACTTTACAGTAAATGAAAGTAAAAAAATTCTCAAAGTAAAATTTTGAATAAGCAAAAAACATTTTAATTTAAGAATAATAGTCGATAATCGCGATTCGCATCAAGTGAATGTGTAGCGAGAGGTGTCGCTGTGTGTGAATACGACATGCGACTACATAGTAAAGACACAATTGTTCGAATTAGTAGGCTTGAGAGTGTATACTACGATTGTCTTACGGATGTGAGTTTACAAGTACTAAAGTGCTAATTGTATATGAGTCTTTTCAAGGCAGCTCGAGTATAAAGCAGGGGGGGGTATGTTATTTCGATCACTTGATCAACTTATGGGAGCCACGGTTACCAGCTCTGGGGCGGCTCGGTCCATCAATAAGATTGCATAATTGTAGATGCGCTAGACTCAAAAGTATATTTTCTTTAGTGTATGTATCTGAGCTGTACTAAGTACTTTTATACAGTATATATTTGAGGCAGAGTATATGCCATTACTTACCCCGGATTTTCTTACTAGCGCATAAAGTTTAGTGCTATTAGAGTTTTGCCCCCACGGTAATCGAGCGAACCGAATATGCGCTATATATATTGCAGACCGGACTAGACATTTCCCTCTATGTTTGCAGTATTTCAATGTAGAACAGCTGTCTAGTCACTCCGAACTGATAAGATAGTTATTAACCGAAGGGGTTTAAGTAGTTAATTACCGGCAAACTCATCTGATTATTGCCGATATGAGCGCCGAGTTATTAATTTCTGTATTTGATCGAATCGATCTGCCCCGCAGTCTAATGACATACCATGCGTGTAAATAAGAAAGTTTACTTATATTTCGTGCATATTAACTGACTTGATTCGATTAAACAGAAAGTTTCTTGTTTCACAAATACTCGGCGTCGTACCATTTAAGACAAACCGTACGGTAATACCAAATTATAGTGTAATGATGTCTCTAGTGCCCACCAAATACTATAGACGTGTAAATGTTATCAAAGTAATCTTCTTTTTCATGAACTGCCTTTTTTGTGAGATGTAATTCAATTGCATGTCATGCTCCATCTATGGTTTAAAGCATGAATACACTTACGCTCCCAAGGAGTTTATCCTAACGCACACCTACCACAACCACTGGAACCAAAAATGTCATCGTTTCATAGAAATATTCATGCAATCGAAGAAAAATTACACGACCCTGATGCAGATGTACGGTTTATGGGTTTGAATGATTTATCTAAATTCTTTTCAGAATCCTCGGAGATTTTGACCTCGTCAGAAGCAAACCGCGTCTTCAAAGATATACTACCAGCTCTAGATGACGTGCATGCCGATGTACAGAACGAAGTTGTCATCGTCCTATCGGCTTTAGCGAAACTAATATCGATAAAAGACTATAACAATCTAATAAACAAACTTCTTTCTAAACTGTCATCTATTCCTATCACCGGTTCGATCATTACCGTCAACACATCTATGGAACTGTCAATAATCACGTCTGCAATACGTGCCGTCGTAAACAACGCTCCTGTCACTGACAATTTATCTTCCCTAGCATTTGCAGATGTCATTCATACAATATTGCCTCTTTTGACAAAATCCTTAGACTTCGCCGATATCCTTACCGACATAACCGCCCGTTACGGGTCATCATTCTCTCCAGACACCACATCCGCCATCCTCCGAACAGTGCTCGACGAAGGCATAAATGCCAGGAACGGGGCGATCAGGAGATCGTCAGAAAACTTATTTTTCGCTCTCTTTGTTCATCTTGATCAGCATACCGCTTCTTCAACTATCGATCTGCTCGCTAGCAACTTAGCAAATGTTGAACTCAGTAGACCTGAGTCCGTCAGTGCAAATTCAACTGTTCTCAATATTTTTTTGAAATTGATCAAAGCCAAAACACTTCTGAATGCCACTTCAGTAAAGAATTTGGTCATGAAAACAATATCTATCCCTACATTTTCTGCTTATTCGTCCGCTCATTCTGATCTCCTACTAGATTCCGCTCTTTTTACAGAGTCTGCGCTTTTACTTGTTGAGAGCGCTCTTGCATATTATCCTGAAAGCTGTTCAGAAAATGCTACCCAAATCATTGATGCTGCCTTGTTTTACGTCAAGTTTAATCCGAATAACCTAGGAGATTTTGACCAGAACGTTGACATGGACGATTTTGCAGGAAGTGAAGTCGATGATGACGACGCGTTGTTCGAAATTGAGGACGAAGATGATTACGACGACGACTCTTGGAGATTGAGAAAATCTGCTGCTCAGCTACTGGCAACATTGCTTATCACCTACCAGGATTCTCTCTTGTCCTATTTCTCGAACTCTGTGATGTCTCTTTTGCAACTCTGTAACGATACAAGTGAACTTGTCGTTGCCCAGGGTTTTTCTTCTTTGGCGAGTCTTGTGAACTCTTTAATGTCAAAGAAAACCTCTCTGCAAGAGGGTAGACTCACATCCGACGGTCTTGCCTTACCGTCAAAGAGGAGACGTTCAGAAGACATTTCGCTCTCTGCCCACGACAATGCAGCATCCACTCTCTGCAATTTGTTGAATCAGAATGTTGCTACTTTAACTTCCCTTATAGTTTTGGCAATTCTTCCTGCTTCTGCTAACGTAAGCGCACACTATAGGCTCTCTTCTCAACCTATTGTGAGCTTATCTCCTCGTTGGACTGCGTTTCAATTAGTGCTGAGTCTGACATCCTCAAATTTTGATGTTTTATCGATATGGCAGCAAGTCTCACCTGGAATTGAAATATTTGCCACTGATAGCAGCTATGCACATGTCGTCCAGAATATACTTGCAGATATAATTGAGTACATAAATGATGACAAGCTGAGGCCTTACTTCGAATCACTGGCCTCAATGATGATCAATTCATTATCCGCTTCTCCGCAGAGCCACCGCGTATCTGTGCTGTCCAAGCTTTACGCTATTGGCTTCTCGACATATATAGATTCCTCTCAAGCATTGTGGGATTACCTCTACAGGGTATTTATATCAAAAGAGACTGATTTGGAAATTCGAACCGAAGCTGGACTGTCTCTTATTGAGTGTTGCAAAGTTAATCCGGCGCCTGATAGCGTTATACGTGTGATTGAGGAATCTATATCTCGACTCGATGATGAAAACACGCGTATAACCGGTTTGAAAATGATTTTAGAGCTGTCCAAGTATAAAGATGTTATAGCTTGTGCGCAAGCTCAGTTGATATTGAGAATTTTTGAATCTTGCATTGAACTACTACGACAGTCTAACAAGGTTATCCGATCTACATCCTCTTTTATTTTACTTAATTTGTCTGGCTTGTCTATCGATAGCTATATTGCCAGCTCCGAGACAATTGATTGTTATCTCAACAAAATGGCTCTAATGTTGAAAGATGAAGACGTCTCTATACTTGAGGCGGGCTTTGGCGTCTTTGCAAATTTCTCCCACAGGTTAGAAAGCTCTTTATTGGAGAGCCTTATGAATGATTTACCAGAATATGTGGCCAATCAAGTAATTGAGAATTCAGAAGACGCTACTGTGAATTTGTGTCGCCTGATATCAAACATTTCATCTGTCTCTAAGAACCTGGAAATTTGCCGAAGAGCTTATCAAACTCTTTTATCAGCCAATACGACTTCTACTGCTCTCGCTGCTAAGATAGCATCGATTTTTATTACTGAGGCTCATTTGAATGAAGAATACAAAGGGCTTATACGAGGTACTATAGAAAATCTGCAATCGAATCCTCAAGTTGCCTCCTATTATTTATCTATTATCCATTGCGTGGGACCTGTCGGTCCGATGGAGTCTACTGAGTGGCTTTATAAACTCATTGAGAGTAGTGACCTACTGGAAATACGTCGCGCCGCTGCTAAAGCCTTAGGGGCATTTATTTGCGATAAGGAATATGAGATCAAGAGCTTGTTGACAAAAATGTCTACTGAATACGCGTTATCCGGTGACTTGGTAACTGCTGTGACGGAAATGGTTTTGAATCCGGCTTATGTTCCGTTTCAAGATGTGTTTAATGAAGATATTTACGAGGCTCTGTTCGGGCTCGCATATGACGGCGTATCTCCGGCCAGTGTTCTAGATGTGAAAACCAAGGTTGCGAATTGCATTGCAACCATTGGTTCCAGTGACCCGGATAAATGGTTAGTCATTTTAAAGGAGAATTTGTCAAGCGAGAGCTCTGAAAGGCGAGGCATTTCTATTGCGGCAATTGCTAAGATTGTGTCCACTTTAGAGCTGAGCGAATATGGGTATCTTATTAAGGACGTGATTAGCGAGACATTGAATCTTATCGAAGACCAGGATATTGACAATAGGCAATTAGCATTGTCTGCCTTGAAAGTGTCAATTTTCTGCAAATTCGATCTAGTTGAAGACAACCTATCGAATATAGTCACTTTGGCACTAGCTAATTGTCAACCGGATGAGAGTCTCATACAGATTGTCCAAATGGGGCCTTTCAAGCATAAGGTTGATAATGGATTTGCAGTTCGGCGACTGTCTTATGAGATTCTTCTCTCATTATGCAACGATTACGATCAATCTCTGAACAGCTTCAGCAAAGAAAAGATTCTGAGCGCATGCACACGCGGGCTGCAAGACGATCAAGATATTGCTGTTTTGAGTTTGCGTATCATAGAGAGCATTTTCAATTCGAACCCAGTAAGTTTCTGGGAGAGTCAGTTCTGCGACAGCATTATAAGTGGTATGCAATCGTTAAGAGATAAGAAGCTAAAGGAAAACAGTCCACGACAAGAGATCGAGTTAGCTGAACAGTTCAAGACTTCATTAAGACGAACCGCTCATGGTATGGCTGAGAAGCTGAAGGATTTACTAATCCCGGACTCCATTCAGACTAGGGTGCAGCTGCTTGAACAGTTCTGAATCTCTGACTCTTTGTTTACAACTGTTATAGTTCTGAAGCGACTTATAGTCTGTTGACAAACGGATATGTGTGAGCGTGTGGTTTGCACGCACGACTGACTCGCCTACATGGCTCGAATCAACGCTGCAGAGTTCAAACAAGTGAAGCGAGTGATATCGAAGGCATCAGTGTTTCCGAAATAGGTGCGATACGGTATCACCGCCATGCTAAAACACCTTGGCAAGAGCGAATGAGGTGACGAGTTGGCCAATAAGCATCGAATGACTCGCGAAATAAGAATAGAGTATCTGATGAATAGAGAATGAAAATTTTAATTAAATATACTCTGACGTCACATTCAACACGAAGTAAGGTATTAAGGTTGCCAATATAGGAATAGGCTCGAACCAATTAATGATTGATTAGTGCAGAATAAAAAGCATACTAGGGTTTTTTTTTGTTGATCCACGAGAAGGAAACGGCAGTCGGAATTATTGTGGCCCTTAAAGAGTTTATTGATATTTACGCGCACAATCCGGGGATTCATTGGTTTCTGCGGAACTCAAGGAGCTTCGGATGCGGATACGGCACCAAGTAACTCGCAAGGGAGTATGATATTGAAGCTGCGGAGACTCGTCGACTAACGTGCTATGAGTCAGTTTACTGGATTACAGCGGTGAACTGTGTAGTGCAAAAGAGCGAGTTAGTGTGCACGAGCCGATCCCACCAGGTGGGATGGGGGAAAGGCAACTTCTACCAGCCTAGCCACTATATCAGGATATATTTACATCTCGAAATAGGAATCGATAGCTCCAAAAAAAGCTGCTAGCTATGCACAAGTGCTACGGGCAGAGATTCCCCACTGTCACCTGTGTGCTGGAGAAAGCGAGCGGCGATGCGAACACTGATGCACCGTCGTTGCCATGAGCTGGAAGATGCGAGCGGTCAATCTGGGGCGTAATGTTAAATTTAGCCGAAAACAGGGGCAGAAAACTCTATGTTCGCAGTTTCATCCCTGAATACGCCGTACCTTCGGGGAATAGCGAGTAGGGTATGGGAAGTTGTGTTTGAAAGTCTTGTTTGAGGCAGGGTGTGGGCTGAGTACGGTGGAGAGCTCGTTTAGCTTATTATCAGTGATTTGACTGAAACGTAGCACTACGAGTAGCACACTGGCCCTGTTATTGGTTTATGAACGATGAAAAGCGTTTAACAATGACCGCAACTGCGTCCCATGCGCTGCCCCTGAATCCCAACGACTAAGATCGCGGAAAAGAAGCGGCCGCAAAGTGCGCTAACCATAGGAGCTTAATCTCGGCTGAAATAGCGGCAGAGAGTTCTCTATAAACGTACGAAAGAGAATAGAGTTCGACATTCGACTCAATAAAGATTTCTCGCTTTCCTTGTTTGGAAAATGGCTGAGGTTGAAACAGGAGCGAAAGGCTTTTCGACTGAGTGGATTAAACTTTTGTCTGTAACACACTATGGGGGTCACCACGTGCTATTGGATAGATTTGCTTCTCCTGAACTTTATTTTTTTATAATGTTTCTTAATTCAAACTTCTGACATTCGTAGGCAAACAGTTGAAATTCAAGTAGTTTAGACTTCGAGCGGTTTGCTCAAAGTATAAACGTTTTCCTTAAAGCTTTTTAGACAAATTTAATAGGCTACTACGCGTGTTTCCATACTCTTATTGCGCTTTACCTTTAGGGTTACACTGCCTATGTGCCCGACTTTTGTAGAATCTAAAATGAGAAAAAAATTACATAAAAAATCTGAAAAACCACGCTTATATATAGGCCTCAACCTTTCTTCGTAAAGATCTCAACTTTTGTTTTGAACAGAAGACGTTCTTTTAGTCGATCCTCTATTCATTCTTTCAGTTCATCAGAGTCAGTTCATCCAGATAAGACATTTTGTATGGATCAGATTTAAATCAATCCTTCGAAATAGATATATACTGTATACCAACCATTAGACCAGACCAAACAAAGCATCACTTTACTTATGTCTTCAGCAGACGATACTTACCAAGAGAACAAGACTGATGTTGAAACCCTACGGCCAACTGCAACGCTAGAAACAGATTCTGATAGTTCAGAGTTTCTCGCTCACAAACTGTTCGATATTCCCGGTAACGACTCGCTGACCATTAAAACAGTGCTCGTGAATGAAGCAATCGACGATATCGGATTCACGAACTACCATGTCAAGCTGTTCTTTCTGAACGGTTTCGGTTACGCGGTCGATTCACTGCTTATGTTGATCGCATCTTTAACCCAGACCCAAATCCTCAGAGAATTCAACTACGAGTTTCCCATCTTAATTGCTACCAATTACGTGGGTCTTTTCGTTGGTGCGATTTGCTGGGGTGTAACTGCTGACATCATTGGACGTAAAATTGCTTTTAATCTTAGTCTTTTCCTTACCGCTGTTTTCGCGATCGCGACTGGCGGTGGGTTATCACTTTCTGCAGTTTGTGGTCTGAGTGCTGTCTCAACTTTGTCTGCTGGCGGAAATCTCATTATGGATACCACTGTATTTTTGGAATTTTTACCATCTCATAAGCAATGGATGGTAACATTAATGGCATTGTGGTGGGGTATTGGCCAAACAGTTGCCGCTCTAGTAGCCTGGCCATTCATGGTTAACTTTTCATGTCCTGAAACCGCGGAAGTGTGCTTGAGATCAGAGAATATGGGTTGGAGATATACTTTTATCACGCTTGGAGCCCTCGTTCTGGTGCTAGCCATTCTTCGTGTAACCGTCGTGCGTTTAGAGGAGACTCCTAAGTACTGCCTCGCCAACGGAGAGAACGGCAGGGCAGTAGAAGTGTTAAACAGAATCGCTAATAAATATGGCAGAGTTAACCCCCTAACGGTAGAGGACCTTGACAAGATTGACAGACTCTACCCTGTGACTAAAGAAGAGAGCGATAAAGTCATCAACTTTGACCGTCTCTTCATACACGTTAAAGGGTTGTTCCCTAACAAGAAGATAGCTTACTCCACCTGTCTGAATTTTCTGTCGTGGACTATGATTGGTTTGGCGTACCCGCTCTTTAACCAATTTCTGCCATCATACTTGCAATCTCGCGGGGCTGAGACTGGAGATGGGTCTATGAATACCACATATAAAAACGCAGCAATTGTTGACTCTGTATCTATTGCAGGTCCACTTATCGCTGCTCCACTTGTACAAAACAAATATCTTGGACGCCGCGGAACTATGGTAATTGGCGCCATTCTAACCGCTATTTTCATGTTTGCATACACTTCTGTCAGAAACCAGGCACAGAACCTTGGGTTTTCATGTGCTAACTCCATTTGCATCAACATCTATTACGGAACATTGTTTGCATATACGCCTGAAGTTATGCCTGCTCAGCATCGTGCAACGGGTAACGGCTTGTCGGTTGCATTCAACCGTGCTATGGGAGCGATCGCCCCTGTCATTGCATATTACAGCGATACAGCAACAGCTGCACCAGTTTACGTGATGGCCGCGCTGTTTATTGGCTTGGCCATAGTGTCAGCTATGTTTCCCTTTGAGCCTCGCGGACATTCGTCTATGTAGTCAACAAATTCTAATCGAAAATCTATCGATCAATCAGGCTGCTCTGCTCTACTTGGCATTGAGTGGAGGCCATGTATTGCGGGCCTCGTCTATTTACATTCCTTTTTCAGTATCTCATCAAATTTTTTAATTAATCTTCAACAGGGTTCTTTCTGTAATTATACTAACGTCGGGCTGTTATTAATGGTTATAACGTTTTCGCTCTCTTAGCGTAGCTGTGTGTACATTTGCGATCAGTCAAGTAAGTGCGGCTTTTTAAAGGTATCACAGGACAACGAATATATCCTCCAGCGAGATGTTTCCGCGCGACCAGTGTCGTGTGGATGCTGATCAGATTTAGTTTAGCATATTCTGCATTTCATCTGGTAAATATTTATCGATATAGCCGCAGAAACATCAACTTTGCGTGCCTTAGCCTCACATAGCGTTGCACAGGATTATAGGGAAGGGGTAAGTAAGGAATCAAGTATCCAGGGGGGGGGTGGGAATGAACTGAACAATCACCATCTTTTACGGGTTATATATACACGAACGAGAACATAAAATAGAGCGAATTGTTCACTCGGTTGACTAACTTGTTTTAAGCTATGCAGCAGAGTATTAAATGCGTCGTTGTAGGTGACGGGTAAGTATGAAAGAGCGCGCTTTACTAGTGCTCGACGTCGTTCATGCATGTCACACACACCACCACTACACTTCTGTTCGGTGCAGAGCGTGTATTGAGCTGACTGTAAAGTTAGCGATGTACGAGCAGAACGCCAATATTAAACAATTATGATTCATGTACTAACACAAGATAATAGTGCTGTTGGAAAGACCTCTTTACTTATATCTTACACCACAGGGGCGTTCCCCGATGAATACATTCCCACCATTTTTGATAACTATTCAGCCAGCGTGATGGTCGACTACAAACCGGTTACTTTGGGACTTTGGGATACAGCCGGACAAGAAGACTACGATCGATTAAGGCCGTTGTCATACCCACAGACGAGTGTGTTCTTGCTGTGCTTTTCGATTGCTTCACCTTCATCGTTCGAGAATGTTAAAGCAAAGTGGTACCCTGAAATACGACATCACGCGCCTAATACCCCGATCATCCTGGTAGGAACCAAACTTGATTTGCGATCGAACGCAAGAATAATAGATGATTTAAGGTCGCGCAAGCAAGCGCCCATAACTTACAGCCAGGGCACGCAGTTGGCTAGGGAGATTCGTGCTGTTAAGTATTTAGAATGTTCAGCGTTGACTCAAAAGGGGCTCAAAAGCGTATTCGACGAGGCGATTCAAGCTGTGCTTGCGCCATCACAGCCTATGAAGAAAAAGAAAAACTGTCTAATCTTATAATATTTACACTCTCTGTGTTGAAGAGATCGGTTTCCAGTTATCCTACTTAATGTCTATTTCTTAATGTTTATATTTACTATTCTATATCTAGCAGCTGCATCCTAGAAGGATGAATTGCCGGTCCTGCTGAGTCATTAGATTCTCTCAGATCAGCTTTGTCTTGTTGTTTCTGCCTTTCTCGCTTCTTCTTCGAGGCAGCGAGTTCCTCTTTGCGTATGCGATCCCTTTGTTCTTGGCGAAGAGTTTTATTCTTCTCACGTAGTTTTTCCTTCCTGGCCCTAGTTGTACCTCCGCCGCCAACTGTCAATTCTATATTTATCTTGTTGCCCAAATATACCGTATGATGTAATTTCAAAGCAGTGTCCATGCGACTTGGTGCTTCGTGGCCTTCGAATTCGATAAATGCATAAGGACCTGATTTGTTCTTGGATTGCCGCAGCCGTATGACATTTGGTCTGCAGGCTTTCAAATGTTCTTTCAGTGTTTCTTCGGTCGCTGAATCGGGTAAGTTACCGACAAATAATATGAATCTGAGTGGTTTTTTTGAAGTTTTAGCAGGTTTCGTAATTTTTGATTCTTGCTTGGATGAAGGTTTACTTTTAGCTGCCAAATTTTCAGGAATATATGCGTCCTCGATCTCTTCTGGTTTGGGTTTATCAGCTACATCTTTCTGTTCTTTCGATGGTTTCGATTTGACTGCTTCCTTAAATTTAGCGGCTTTCAGCTCTCGTTTAGATAGTTTTTTCTCAGCCATCATTGATTATACTGTAGGTCCAAGTATGGTGGGATGGAAAATGTCTCGCAAGCGAATACTCTAAAGAATGACAATTACAATTGGGAGTTTCCTAAAATAGACATAATTTGTCCAAAGAGATGTTCATTAAACCAAGCGGCTGAAACGGTAAAAATGCCACAACATTCATGCATTCATTTCGTCTTTGGCGCCGCGGTGTCGTTGCATTAATAAAAGATGAACTTGCAGTCAACCGACCGGTCTTTTAGTTGTCGCATAGACTCTGCGAAATGCTCATCGTCGACCACGTGTCGCTTCTTGACATCCAGAAAGGTAGAGTCGATAACGACGGTCTCGATCGAGTTGCTGATGATCTGTTCGTCAATGAGCTTGACTGTCCGTAAAGGCGTAGACAGAAGGACTTTCGGATGAACCTTGTTAATGAGGTCTTTATCGTGCTGCAATGAGTTTTTCGAGATTAGTTTCACCGAGGAAACTGATGATCTGATAGCACGGTAAACGTCGCATACCCTTAACGCTGAACTTGACAGAATAATAATAGAGCCTTCTCCCTTAGGCGATGTGTATTTCTTCAAGAATTTAGGCAGAGATTTCAATTCTCGGTCTATGAAATCACTCGTTTGTACAATTTGACTGGACGGTATATACAGCTCGTTGAGTTCGATCGTCGAAAGCTCTTTGTGTACTTGTTTTACTCTTTTGGCTAGATAGTCCGCTATGATATCTGATGGAAGCAATGCCAACTGTCTCTTCTTGTCACACTCTTCCTCCATTCGCAGTTTCTTTTTCAACTTAGAATCTTTTTTGTTTTTGTCTCGTTTCCTTTTTGCATCCGTCGATGTGTTTACAGTAGCGATAGCGGCAGTTTCATCAGTGACATCAGCCTCCGCTTCACTACCATGATCTAGGTCGACGACGTAGTCTAACTCATCGTCTAGATCGTCACCACCATACGAATTGTTTCGACCCTCATCTATCATATGCATTTCACAGCCCTTCTTTTCCACAAATCAGGTACAAATACGACAAGTCGCGCGCGCTTTCAATAGTAGCAACGGAATAGAAAAGAAGACCTTTTTTTCAGCTATTTAGAAAAATTGCGATGCTGTTTAAGGTTAAAGTTTCTCTGACGAATTACAAAGAAACACTCTATGCTCCGTAGGCCTTCCCCATTATTTAGCACTCAAAGAAATACAACATTACATTATTCCTGTATATTAACCTAGTGATCCACTATAACAACGTCCCTCCGATTTTTCCGGTACCTTGTATCTACGCAAGTTGTTTCATCGCCGGAATACTGATCGCTTCATATTCCGATCTAATCATTGCACTATCGTTTGATAGGTCGATCTGCATCTCGATCCCTCTCATTGATTTCTTTAATAAGCGCGCATTACACATTATTCCTCTTCAGTGCTCATCATTTCGCATCATCTCTTTTCTTCATTAGTTGTATTCAGTAACTGATTTATATACGGATCTTGCTTCAGTCCTTTCATCTTCATCCATGGATATGTCAAATTCAGTCACTCTACACTCCATGATGCCCTTCGAGTATTCAGTTCCAGTCACTCCGGTATGTCTTGAGACACCGTTTCAATCAAGAGCGGAACTGATGGAATCACAAGCGGCTCATATGCGGCTCAAACGTCTCGAGTATACCCAAGAGCAACTCTCTAAAGAACTGGTTAGGCACAGAATGCCCGTGTCCGATGCCGCAAAGAACCTCATAGCAGCCGCGACGAACACAAAAGACCGCATGGTCCCCCAAGTATGGGGCACTGTACCGAAGCATGAAGATAACTATTACATAGCGGCTACACGGAAACAAAGAGTCGCCAATGTGATCCAAGCTCAGAATTCCGGCTGTTGCGTTATCTCTTGATCTTTAGATATGGCTTGGTCCATGTAAAGTCTTTCTTGCATACTGTTCCTTTCCATGAGTTTTTCATTCCGCAAAAACTCCATTGAGCTCAGTCCTTATATCATTCCAATAATCGCTGCGCATACAGATATGCCACACGATATTCCGATCATTATAGCCACAGGGCCAAAGATTCCTTCTGGTGCTAGTTGGCCCGAAAGCACCGATATCCTGCTTAATGTGCATACTTCCCATATTTTCGTGAACCCGACTTCTGCCGCCGCTTGTGAGCATGGAATAATCGCTTCGGGTGTCACACTGCAATCCCGTATTTCTCCAAACTCTCCCGCGGTATGCATACAAACAGTCTGGCCTCCAAACATCGTGAAGGTCGGGAAAAGCATCTCTGAAGATATAAATAGAACTGCTATGCTCGCTGTTATCATGAGCACGGAAGAAAGCAACACCGCTTGAGGTGGGCTTTGGCGCACACCGACCTTGAATATGCGGAAAAATAATAATCGGATCCCAGTAAATGTCACACCGACGGTGTTGGCGAGCGTCAACCAAAGGATAATAATGGCTTGAACAGCTGCGCCAGCATATAATCCACCAGATGACTTATGTATAATTTCAACAATACTGTTCATAGGATATAAAAGTCTGTCTCTCGTAGTAGAAATACTGCTGAATCTCAGTTTGGCTCGTCGTGCGCCCCAATCTTCAAACGAACATGCCGTTAGATCGCACGTTTTGTTGAAAAAGAAATCAGCAGTACTAGAGGCAATCGAAATTAGCATGAACAGAGATATCAGTAAACCAATGACTCCGATAAATGATCTGGCAGTAGAGTTCAGTGTTGAAAATAAAGAATGCGAGTTCTCTTCTTCGACTCTCGCATGTATAAAATTTCGATGTTCAGTACGCGCCTTGCGCATAAGTGTCTTTTCCTCTCTTTGTAAAGTACTGTAGGCACGCCTATCTCTCGCAGACCAATCCGACACGTTCTGGTGCTTCATCTCAATAGCCCGTTGCTTTTCACGGTTTAGTGCGAGAGCTAATTTAGTACTTTCCGAAACGCCAATAAGTCCGGAGACCGTACTATTCCGCGTGTGTGAATGGCCACCGTTCGATTCTAGTAGCGAGGTGGTTTCTCCAACTTCTGATTCTTCGTCTTCGGCAGAAGAATAATCAATTGGTTTCGGGTGCACGAGGCGTAACGGCCCTAGCAGTAACCCAATGTCGGATGTGTACCAAAAAGCAAGTAAAGAGAGGATAAGCAAGGCACCAATGAGTCTCCCTACGGACCTTTGACTTAACCCAACAATGACAGCAATGATAATGGCCACACCTATGACTATCAAGAATAGCACGGTATACTTAAGGCTGCTACGTAACCGCGTTCTGTTTGACTGGTCTTGATCCTCTTGTTCGTAGGTTTCTTCGTACCAGAAATAGGCAAACGGCACAGCGACAGTGACTAGAAAGGCATCAAATAAAATAATGGAATAGTAAAGAACTTCCATGAAAGCCGTGATACTTTCTACGGCCGAGTCAGAGGCCCATGGTTTTCTAAGGCCAGTAGAAGAATCGACCGTGCTTCCTATGACGAAAACGTCAATAGTAAGCAAGGAAGTTGTTATTATTCCAGCCGCAAAGCAAAGAGATGCTACGCAAGAAGAAACTAAACTGCGATCTTGTGGATCTTCTATTATTCGACACTGTAAAGATTTGTTAGTATGGAACTCAATCAGATCACTTTACTACGTCACCATCACCAACTACCCCTGGAATGGTCAATTTTCTGCGCAATTACTTACTATTATTACGCCCAGTAATATCGAAATAACTGTCAGCAATAAAACTAAAAGCCACACCCACATGCTTCGCGTTTTTTAAGGCTAGTACAACGAGTATTAGAGTGAATCGATTTTCCTCTCGTGAATCTTTAGACTGCTCGGGCGGGTGTACATGGAAAATCCTAGGGACTATACATAAACCTTATCCTGGTTTCCAGTAATAGGTTTGTTAGGGCACGTCTCGGGAATACCAACAACACCAACCAGCAACTACACAGTCTACCAACATTACCTTCACTACTATAGATTTCTTTCCAGTCAATTCTCATCTTTTTGTCTCGAAGTATATATCAGTTTGAGCTGGCTCTAAATGCATTTGTATAGAGAGCTCACTAAGCCTACACAAGTCACGGCAGCTGTTTCTTGTTCGCTAGTTTCACCAAAGAGCCAGAACTTGGTCATCGCAAGATCTAATCTTCTGCAAATATACGATGTCTTGGAAACGCAAATCTCAAAAGACAATGATGACCATCCTCTCTTAAACCAGGATGCAACCGAAGGAGAAGATCAGTTCATAGGTGATGTCATAATTGCCGAAACACAGACCTCCTCAAGCTTAAATCTAATCTATGAACAAACACTGTCTACTAGCATCACTGCATTGGTGGCATTTCGCACAATTGAGTCTTCATGTGACTATATTGCTATATCTTCTCCGCCGTCGTCATTTTCGGTGGTGAAGTGGAATTCTACAGATAGATCTTTGCTAACTGTCTCTTTACACGATTATGAAAATTATTCAGTCGACCCTTCCACACAGACTGTCGAGAATGGAGCTCTACCTGACTCGTTGCGTGCATTGCACTCTGAATCGTTTGGACAAGATATCAGACTTGTTGTTGACCCTGCTAATACTGCTATTATTATGTTCTTTCAGCGGCAAATGTTTGCTGTCTTACCGTTTTCTAAACATGAGTATGACGAAGATCCTCCAGCCCGAGTCCCAATAATTGATGCCCCTGAAACTGTCATGCCTTTGTATTGGCCCTCCTATGTCAAAACCGCAACGCAACTTATCCCTGGTCTGACAAATGTCATAGATTTTGCCTTTCTTTACGAATATAACGACCCAACTATTGCCTTCCTGACTTTCACAGAGCCTACCTGGACTGGACTTCTTCCAGCACGACAAGACACTATGCAGCTCTACATTGTGGCTTGCGACTTGCTGAAAGGTCAGTTTGATCTAGTAGTCACAATACCAAAATTGCCCTACGATCTAGAATACCTGGTACCACTAAGAGGGCCCTCTGGTGGTGTTATGGCAGTAGGAGCAAATGAATTAGTATATATCGCTCCTACTGGAAGAATTATTGCTGCTCCTGTTAACAAGTTTTCTGAGATTGGTACTCATATGACTATGGTCTTAGGCAAAAAATTTGAACACCTGGACTTGTTTTTGGAAGAATCTAAAGCTATTCATCTCTTCGGAAGGAACGAGATTCTGCTGTTCACTAACAAAGGTCAAACTGTTGTCATTTCTCTCAAATTAGAAGGAAGGCTTGTTGAATCATTCTCGATCTCCTTGATAGACGCTCCTCCTGTACCTCACCCTCGTCTCATTGTCCCATTCACTCAGAGGACAAACGTATTTGTCTCCTCTTATGTTTCGGATAGCTACTTATTTGGATGGGATATATCATTAGCAGAAAAGCAGCTGCTTGATTCTGTTGCTACTACCGTGGCTGAAATGGATGATGCTGATGATGATGACTTTCTGTACAGCACCACTACCAAATCGAAAGTTGGTGCCTTTCAAGCGGACTCAAACTCTCTGACTAAGCTTTATTTGCATGATTCCCTACCTAATCACGGCCCGATTCTGGACATTGCAACAGGAAGATGTTGGGTAGATAATGGGGCTGAAATTCAAACTCATAGTGGAACTCATGAGATCGTAGCCGCTCGAGGACAAGGGTCTAACTGCTCTGGAATATCTATATTCAGGCAGCACATAACGTTTCCTCAAAGATACGGTTTTGAAGTCATGGGTTGCAAAGGCATATGGGCTATTCCCACGCGCCAATTCAATTCGCTTGTTACTGAAATGGAGAATGAGAGTGAAGTCATAGACAACCTAATGTTCATTTCGGAGAATGACAAAACCTTGGTTTATCGCATCGAAGGAGAGCAATTTCAGTCAATAGATGGTTCAAACGAATTCAACTCAGATGATTCGACCGTGGCTGTCGGGACGCTCCTTTTCAACGGCCTTGTAGTTCAGATAACGCCAATCGACATTCGAATTTACGATTCTGAGTTGAATGTTATGCAGTTTATCCCCTTGTCACGCGAGGTTATTGAGAGATATGCCAAACGTTTAAGAACGCGCGAAATTGGAGAAGATGTAACACTATTGGACGACAGTTATGCACATCCATTAGTTTCAGCTTACTTTGCCGATCCGCACTTGGTCCTCCTGTTTGAGGATGGCAATTTGGTAATATATTCCGCCAGTACATCTACTTGCCTCCTTGAGAAAGTTTCGGTGCCAAATATATTCAGTGCTTGCCGTACTGTATATGCCGGTATTCTTGATAGTGAAACCACAGTATTTCAGCCATTCATGAAAGACATTGCAAATGGTATCCCCACTGCTTCAGAAGATGTTCCGATGAATAATATCTTGTCTGCTGAAGCCTCATCCTTTTTAAAACAAGCTCAGGTTGCTACCTCGAACAGACGCATACTTTTGGCCCTGGATATGGACGGTATGCTTATGGCGGTGACATTATCGGACCTATCTGTTTTATGGCATATACCCGATTTTGCAGACTTACCCGAAATAACTGTTGTGACACCGGGCTCTCCTAAGAGAGCGAAAGATGCGCGGCAGAGTATTTCATTTCAACACGGTCTAGCCAGAGACCCAATAGTGGAAGTGTGTTTATGTGCTATTGGAGAACCTGGCAATAAGCAGGATGTTTTGGTTGCACGAACTAGTACCGATCATCTGATGTTATATGAGTTTTTCTGGCACGATGAAGTTTTAAGGATAAAGAAGATACCAAACCTGGTATTTCCGAAGCCATTGCAAGAGATCGAAGAGCAGTCTTTTATCTTTAGCTTCGGTTTGTCGAGAAAGAAATTATACCCGATAAATGGCATGTTGTTCACTCGAGGTCTTGCACCTTTTGTGATAGTAGGAACAACACACTCGAAACCTCATGTTTACCCTGTTGGAGGATTGAACGGTATATCTGGTGTGAGTGCAATTAGGACCGGAGTCGATGCTGAAAGTGCTAATATTATTTTCTGTGATGGTTTGGGTTCGGTTACGGTATGCTCTATACCTTCCGATGTGGACTTGTCGAATACCTGGATTACCAAAAAGGTGAATTACGATGATATTGATGATATTCAATGCATAAGCTATTATGACCCTGGTCAGATATACATTATTGGTGCATCTCGAGACATTGATTACAGGGCACTTGACGATGAAGGTTTGGCGATACCAAACTCCAATATCATTCCGCCGGCTCCAAAAACCAAAAAATCGGTCTTGCGACTTATCACCCCTAGACTTTGGGAAGCGCATATTGATGAATATGAGCTAGATGACGGAGAAGCGGTCACTGATATGCGGGTTATGCAATTGGATATGTCGGAAACTGATCACAGTAACTTAAAGTGGGTTCTAGCAGTTGGTACCAGTATCATACGTGGCGAGGACCTTTATGAGCGAGGTTATTTCTATCTCTTTGACATTGTTGGCGTTGTTCCAGAACCTGGTCACCCTGAGCGCGCATTCAAATTGAAGTTGCTTACTCGTGAAGACGTTGCCAGTCCCGTATCACACGTCTGTGATGTCCACGGCTACCTTATGACAGTTCAAGGTAACCGTGCGATGTTACGGAGTTTGCGCGATGATAATAGTGTTGTACCTAGTGCATTTTTGGATTTGAATTTGTATACAACTCAAGTGAAGTCAATCAAAGATTTTATGCTGTTTGGAGACGTTCTACACGGTTTATATTTGACAACGTTTATCAGAGACCCTTATAGAGTGGTTACGCTTGGCAAAGATCAAGAGAAGATGCATGTTGCGGCGGCAGACTTTGTAGTTGATCGCGCGGAGCTTTATATGATTGCTGCTGATGTTAAGGGCAATTTGCATATTCTGCAGTACGATCCGGACGATGTTAAGTCATTTTCAGGGCAGAACCTTTTGCATAGGAGTGAATTTTACTCTGGATTGAAAGTGCAAGTCTTTGAACGAATTGCAGTCGCGCAGCCTTCTAATGACGGATACTTGGACGTTATTCCGGGAGTTGCATCGCTATGTATCGGCGGGACGCAAGAAGGGTCGCTTGTCAGTGTCAGTCCTATATCTGAGTCTTCGTACAGGTCACTGAACTATTTGCAGCAGCAGGTGTGGAACCGTATGGACATTGTTGCTGGATTTAACCCGCGCTCATACAGACAATCGAAGAGCAATACGAGACCGCACGCTATTCCTACGTTCCCCCGTCCTGTGATTGATGGGTCGGTGATCTCTGAGTTCATGTTTATGAGCCGACGCCGGCAAATGGAAGTATCTCGGCGTATAGGAGGAAACATTGGCGATCTTCTTGGAGATATAGCTGAACTTTTTTGGAATGTTAACTATTTGTAATGAGAATGAGATTTATGACAATCTACATGGAATTCTGAACATTTGACTAGTGCGTATATATGAACTTTTAGGCGGAAATTTGGGACTTAGCCTTTCGTAGAACACCAATACACTTATATTGGCCATTAATTTGACAGTTGATTTTACTATCGCTGTCAATTGCTGAAGAAACAGTGCCTAATAACTAGCAAATTTAACAATGGTAAGTGCGGTTTAGCTTTATAATGTATACTGGAGTCATACTGACGAAATACATAGTCTGATGAAGTCTTTGATGCAGCGCTGGATCTCCTGAGACGGGTGAACCCGCGTAATGTCGGATCGAACCTGCTCGAAGTGTGCAAACTGGCTCCTGATCTAGCGGCTGATTTGCTGGCAAGCGTCGACCAGCCGCTAGAACTAAAAAAATGTACTTCAAGTGGCAAGATGTTCCTCGCATGTGACTATAACAGAGACGGCGACTCTTACCGAAGCCCCTGGAGCAATGAGTATCAGCCTCCAATTGCCGAGGGAATCAAACCCAGTGACGCAATTCGTAAACTGGAAATTGCCGCTAACACTGCATTTGGCGTGTACACCGATTTGTACTACGAAAGAGGCCACTCCAGTGTGTACATGTGGGAAGTGGACGACGGATTCGCAGGCGTAGTCCTGTTCCGCAAGGACGGCTCTACTAACAGCGTCTGGCACTCAATTCACGTCTTCGAAGTTATTCCATCAGGCAGCTCTTCTGCTACATATAGGCTCACCAGTACCATTATACTTAACCTCGCAAAGACTACTGCTGCGGCAGGTTCAATAGACCTGGGTGGAAACTTGTCGAGGCAGTTTGAGCGAAATATGTCTCTAGACAACTCAGAAACAGCACATGTCGCGAATATCGGAAGATTGGTAGAAGAAAGTGAGTCAAAAATGAGAAATCAGCTTCAAGAAGTGTATTTCGGCAAAGCTCAGGATATCATCGGAGATCTAAGAAGCATTGTTGATCTCGATACTACTAAGGAAGAAGGAACTCGCCAGAAGACGATGATTGCAGGACTGCAATGATTTTTTCTTATATTCTCGATTATGAACATACTAGTTCTTAGAAAATCTAGTAGATTGCTACATATAAGATGTACTGTAACATTAAGTGCCGTAGTACTCCGCTACACTAAGAAAGATCGACCTTTCTTTACCCCATTGAGTGACTTGGAAACTACGACAACACCGAATGTCTCATCTCGTGAATATCCCCACAAGGAACAGCGCAGTTTCTACCAAACAAGTAGAATCACACTTAGAGCAATTATCTGCACTTGAAAGCAAAATAGCTTCATTATTAGAGCACGCCTACAACGCCATAAATGCTTTGAATGGCGAGTTCAACGCCGAGGCTAAATCACAATTCGAAGAATCAGTAAAGTCATATTTCAGCACAATTCAATCTGTTTCTGCAGGACTAAAAAAACAAATCGACGATTTGAATAATGGAGATATAGTTCCTTCTACAATAGGCTTAAAAAATGGCTCTATAGGCAAGAAAAAATACAGTGAAACACTGGACTGGGCAGAGCGATTTATGAAAGAGAATAATATCATGATAGAACTCCCCAAACAAAACACCACCTCAGTATCCAATGATAGTATACCACAATCTTCTCCAAACTTTGAGAATGAATTCCAAAATGCAGATATAATACTGCCAGATTCGATTCCAAAACAGCTAGACTCTTTGGATATTGCAATGACCGATATCCAACCGGCAGATAATACCATCCAGAGCGATGACTTAGCCTTAGATGATGATCTTATATCTGAGTTGTTGCCTGGAAGTGATATAAGCAAAGAATTAAGCGCCAATCCGGAGACATCGAGTACTGAAACTCCAACAGAAACTTAACTATCAAGACCAAAGATTGAATGAATGCCAACGACGCATGTCATCATATATCATCTATAGGATCGACATCAATATTCTCAGCCAGCTCTATTTCACCTATTTGCGGGGCTTGCGGATCCGCATTAGCATTCATACCAAAATAATCCGAATTAGCGTCTTCTTCAATCACTCTAGAACCGCCTGAGTGCATCGAGGTTTCGCGTATACCCGCAATAATAGCACGTTCAACCATGATTCTGTGTTTTATAAATAGCAGTTTCGGATATACAGCCCTTGCACCCTCAGCTATCATTCTGGCTAAAGTTTCTCTCGTCGGATCAGTAAGGATATATATCAGATCAGACGGAATTGTCTTTGGAGACAACGTCACAGTTCCTTCAAATTTTTGTAAGAACACATTGGACCAGTCCTGACCCATAAAGTTCGGAATGAGCCGCAAATCTTTCAGAACTTTTAACCATTTATTTAAATCATGCTTGATATACCCTTCTAATGCACTTCCAACAAATCCCCCTCTCCAGCCTTTACCTTTCCTCTGTGGAACCGGATTACCCACTGCTCCTCTAGGAGAATAAAAAAATAATACCACATGCGGATTCACTTGTGACACTATGGAGAAATTGACATTAAAGTAGGTATTGAGAGCTCTTAAGGGTATATCAGTTCGTAAGCTTCCATCGCGCCACTTGTTTCCAAAACTATACGGAGATAGTTCGCCTGTTGGTGACTTCATCATTAGTACGACAGGATTCAGAATTCCAGGAACAGCAGCAGACGCTAACAGGGTAGACCAAATAACGGCGTTTGGTGACGTAATGTAATTGCATAAAATGACAGGCGAGTTAGGATCAGCAGGAACTGTTGAAATATTTAGAATCTTTCCTGTTCGCTCATACGCTTCCTTGAAAGTCATGCTGCCCAATGTAAACCAAGTAGCTTTGCGAGCCCATTCGACGGCATCGTACCTAGCACCAGTGCGCCACCATCTCTTAGTCAAGACGGCTAGGCTTTCTTCACATGCTGTGATTTTGTCGGCTAATTCAGGGACAAGAAGCCCTTTCAGCTCGTCATTAGTCCGCGTACAGGCCATAGCAGCAACCAATCCACCACCGGACGTTCCGGTGATAACGTTCGGTAGCATGTCTTCGTCAAGCAGAGCTTTAATTACACCAAAGTGGTAATAGGCGTAAGAGCCGCCTCCGCTCAAGCAAAGAGCAGTGCGCCCATAGTTTTTGTCCACGCTCTTAAAAAACCTGTATTTTCTTTCTACAGAAATCTCGGGGCTCTGCAAGACGTACTGTAGACCGCTTGTAACTTCATCTTTGAAACGGGCAACTAAGTTCTTGGTTCCATAATAGCATTGGCTATACAACCCTGGGTTCTCACTTCCGCAGAAGTTATTCTTTACGCATGCATCTAGAACGCTAAGAACTTTTTCTGCATCACCAGCTTCTCGAGCGGCTTTAAGCTGATTAACTGTGCCACTTACAGTGTGGTAATTATACAGGGAAGACTGAGGGCGGCTTTTCCATGATCTTGAGGCGCCAAGAAAAGCGTCCAATTCTTCGGCTATCGTTATCCACTCCTCGTAGGAGGTTACCTGTGATAGCTTTTGCCTTAAAAGTCTTCGATGGCCTCGCCAAGTTACAGTCTGTTCATAGATGATCACATACACCCGCACCAGAAGGTACAGGATGCTCAGTGATATGAGCCACATGCATGCCAGCAACAAAATAGGCCACCTCAGAATACTATATCCAATGCTCTGTCCAAAATCATCATAGGAGTAGCTCTTCCTACGCCGATTATGCCTTTTAGATGCATGAATCGGCTGATGGATCGGCCGCCAATCATTGTGGGATCTGATGAACTCCACTTTAGGAGTTGAAGCCCCCGAGATTGTGTTGTCTATGGTCAGTGCCTGTCGGAATGCTTCTATATCATCTTCGTTGACATATGTTTCATTAAATTGGCTAGCAGACATGCTCGTGGTTTCCTATAAGACGGTGTTCAGTAGGGATGATGTTATATTAGAGCATGTGTGGGGATTTCCGATGAATATATATGAGTCTTGTGCTGGGAGATCGCCATCGGGTTCCGCCAATCACAAGCCCCGTCCTTCAAAGTGCAATGTATTATAACTCGACATTCCACGCTGCAGGTTTGCTATAATACAATGATATAATGTCTCTAATAGGCCCTTGGACAAGACTGAAAGGCCTGAAAAAGCGATCACCATACTACGCCCTGTTTAACAGCAATGGAGCAGGCTACAAGCTGGTTGTAACGGACCTGAGACAGATGTGGGAAGAGGAATGTGACGAGGCATGTTTAAGATCGAAAGCTGCGCAATTCAACTGTCCTGTTGATCCGACGCTTCCTGGACAAGGTCAAGCACTGGTTAAGCATCTCATGGATACCATATACAGCATGAGAAGCATGGAAATGCAGCTTGATGCGGATTCATTAACCCTTACGACCCATGAACCGCTGAGCAGTGGTGATCAGCTCGACTGGACATACACTCTTGCATGGACGCCAATGGATTTGTCTGGATTGATATATACATTGATGCAGAATATAATTGCGCAAAAAAGGTATTCGAAACAGTTAGAACACGATATAGCTCTCAAGGATTACCATATTAGGGCAATGCTTGACGAACGGAAACGACTGGGACTCAATGACTATCTACCTGCAAGACATCCTGAAGCACTTACACCGCATGAACACATCCATATTTCAGTCAACTACGAAGATATCAGACACTCGAATGACATGATTGATATGTCGCTCCAAGACATGTATTCTGTCGACTCGACGCCGGAAACTCTAGATCAGTCTCCTGTGCCTACATCGACATCATCTGGTGGTCGCAAAAAACTACAATCAGTCGTTACAAAACGCAAAAGGCCGGACGCAGAAGCTATGATTAAAGAAATGACAGACAAACCAGAGCCGGAAGTCAAAAAGGAGGGAACTAAACGGAAACTGAACTCAGTAGTGGCTGCGCGACATCAGGTCAAACAACAAAAATCTACAACAGAGTCTGATCTTGTGCCATCAACAGCAACAGCTCCTGCACCAGAACACAGAAAAAACATCAAAAATAAATTGAAGAAGTTTCGCTGAGATAGAAACCAATGTACTGAGTGAAATGGAATGTATGTGAGATTGGAGACATTCATCGCATTAAATACACGATTGAATGTACTATGATACACGGCTTATTGATTTTGCAGCACTTTTATTCATGATTTCGTTAGAATATATATTCTAACAAAATATCCAGTACTTCGAGCTAAGTCTAATCTCAAAACGAGATATAAATAGCCTTATCCTTCATGTATCAGGATCGAAGTACCATGAGACTGCGATTCTATGCGACTAAAAAGAAAAAAAGGTATTTACGAAATGAATGCAGTTAATTCATTTGCCGGAAACCCTGCTTCCAGCTTGTAATTGTCATTTTGCTGATTGGTTCTGCACTTGTAATAGCAGCAGATAATGCAGTGTCAAGTTTGACACAGCTATCGATGAACAAATCTATCTTTTTCAAAGAGCTTTCATTGCTGTCTTTGAACAACGAAAGCTCCACGTCCTCGTAAACCTTTGGCAGAGATTCAAGTACTTTCCGGGGAGAATTCTGAGCACCTGGCCCACTTCTAAGCGAATTCAGTAATGAACTGAATGTTGAAATCCAGAACTTCAAAATAACAGAAACGACGTCATCCAGGGTATCACACGTCAGAGAGTTTATGCCCATGTACTCCTGCACATCTGGATCAGGAAATGTTTGCTTAAGGATCTCAACAACGAGACCGCTGAATTTCAGTACAAAGTAGTCTGTGAGGTCTTTCAAGAGAATCATTGAAGTGGTATTCCCAGAAATCGCTGATGGGACAGGAGGATTGTGAAAGCTTGAGCGAGTTGAAACTGAATTTGTGGTTTTAGCGGAATGCGCAGAGTGTTGAATAAGTTTAGAAGGAGAAGAAATCAAATGCAATGCAGATACTGTGCGCTGCGATGACGCTGAATTGGCCGCTTTTGGAGTATGAAGGTTAGTCGGAGGAAGATCAGGCGCATCTGTCATATCGACATTGTCTCGATCATAGTCAATTGGAACCGTGGTGTTCGTACCGAGGTATAGTGCCTTTACTTCGTCTACTAGCGCATTTGCATTGAGACTAGAAGTATACGACACCACAGGAATATTGATTGTGAAGGCTCTTACAGCCAAGTTCTGGTCGTTTGTCAGAAGGATTGCAGGCAGGACGGCGTTGACGGATTCACAGCAATGTAAAATAGCGTCATCGCCGCCAGGCGAAGAAGGATTCGAAGGTGTAGGCTGGCAATAAAGAGCTGGGTCAGCGTTACCTAGAGCGTTCGAGAGCCATCTGTTGGCGCGTCGAGCCATTGTGGCAACATCGAGGCCTGATTCACTGCCATTAGATTCTCTATTCTTGAGGTAATCAAGTTCTCTAATGACAGCCCACGGGACAACAATAACAATATTGTTCTCGGCTGATACGCGAAGTATACTATCTATTAACGACAGATGGCTTAATATGAAGTTAGTATCAAGGATAAGCGCTGCCAGCAGGGTTGACGACAAAGGTTTCGAGTGGGGAATTTTTATGAGACTTTTCTTGACGGGTGATTGCCGTTCAGAAGCTACGATTTGTGTCAGTCTGCTGATTTGTTCCGGCTCGTAAACGTCCGTCATTTCGACATCTTCATTATCATAATTCATCCTCGTTGGCGATTGTGTGGATTACCTGCGTCTGCCCCATGGGTGAAAGCTAAGTCTAGGTTAGCAAAGCTTGATCGAAAATTTAGTGAAGTAAACAAAGGAACGCACTACGATCTTAACAAAAATGTGGGCGGCGTCTTTCTGACAAGAGAAAAGGCACGTCAATTGGCACATCAAAGTAATCTACAATCTAAGCGAAAATAACAGTACTGGGGCTAAAGACAGCTATATCGGAGGTGGCATACAGCTAGGTTTTGGACATGTCGATAAGTGCTATTGCAGAGAGCTAAACAGCGCCTCTGACAAAATATACAACAAAGAGGTTGACAATACATCATCATTTCAGTACATATCGTACGATAGACTTAAAAGGTTTAGGCGTTATTCTTGGCGAGACGTTTGGCGATACGGTTCTCGTCCAATAAGAAAGATCGGATAATCTTCTCACGAACGCAAGTAGCGCAACGTGATCCTCCGTAGGCACGTTGAACAGTCTTCTTAGTTTTAGAGAGTTTGGAGTACTTGCGAGGTCTAACAGCAGCGATTCCAGGTAGAGGAATGCCGCAGTCACCGCAGCGGGGACGTCCAGCAGCCTTCTTAACACGGAGGTATCTGAGCTTTCCACCAGGAGTCTTAACAACTTTGACGTTGTTTGACTTGGTATTATATGACTTTCTTGTTCGGAGGGTTAATCGTTGAGCCATGCCTGGTTATGTGTAGTATATAGATTCTAATCTGTATGCTGGGTGGGTTTCAATATGCGTTGTTACTAGAGGTCCCAACTTCGACGTGACTGGTATTCGGTTAGCTATAGGGTTTTAAACCCTCTTAGCAACCAGACCCCTACTACCGGTCGCATGGTATTTATACGGCTTTGGTAACGGGGAATAGCCGATGTATCGTCATGGCTATGAAGTAATGTAGTGTACTGAATAGATCGTATAAGTTTCAGAGAAAAGCTATGATAGGCTGCTTACTAGAGCTAAGATGAGATATCTATTGGCATTGGTCAGAAACGCAGCTAGACTTATAGCGCTTCGAGTTCTACGTAGCATACAGCACGGACACACCGAAGAGATATATATAACGATTGACAATTAAATTGAGAGGAATGGTTAACATTATATAGTTACTCAAGAGCTACGGCCTCGACTTCGACGTCGACGCCCAACGGGAGCTGCTTGACGGCCACGCAGGAGCGCGCGGGGCGGATTTCACCAAAGTACTTAATATATGCGGAATTGAATTCACCAAAGTTGGTCATATCGTCTAAAAATACGTTGATTTTAACAACTTTCTCCAGAGAAGAGCCGGCAGCCTCTACAACAGCTTTAATGTTTTCGAGGCATTGCGCGGATCGATCGGCTAATGTTCCTTCGACTAGCTTGCCGTCAGGAGTGTAGGGAATCTGTCCAGACACATAAATAAATCCGCCAGCTTTTATAGCTTGTGAATAGGGTGCTGCTGGAGGAGGAGCATTGGTGGTAGAAATTTTGGTAGACATTGTGCGTAGATTTTGTAGCAAGGCTTTGGCTCTGTGCATGCTCTAGAAGAGTTCAGACGCGGGAGGTTTGGGTGCACTTTATCAACACACCCAGCCGTGACATCTAACTTCGACAATGAAGAAAAAGAAATCGTCATTCATTGAAACACTGACACAACCATGGTGTTTTTACTGTGAGAGAAGTTTTGATTCGCTCAAGGTATTAATCGATCACCAGAAGTCTAAACATTATAACTGCGAGAGATGCAATAGACAGCTCAGGACCGCTGGCGGACTCAAAATACACATGTCGCAGGTACACAAAGAGACGCTGAAAAAAGTACATAACGCGTTACCGGACAGAGATACTCCTAGCCTTGAAATATTTGGAATGGAAGGTATTCCCGAACCGGTTCTTGCTCAAAGACAGGCCCGTATAATAGCGGATCAGAAGAAGGAAATGGAGTTTTTGAAATTGATAAAGAGAATTCAATCGCAGCAAGAAGCAGCGTCGCGAAGACGTCTGCTAGTTCCAGACAGGAAAGAGCTGCAAGCGCAAGTAGCGCTATGGAGGGCGAGGGCAAAACAAGGCTCATCCACTAACGTCTCGAATAAGCCAAAAGATGAAGGCCTGTCTTTTCCAGCAGCGCATTTCTTGTGTCTGCCTCCCAGTCTGCACTCCAAGGCAGGTCAACAAAGGCTTCCTCCGCCTATACCCTTTTCATATGATAATGCATACACAGAAAACATAATAATTCCTACCCAGCATTCGAAACCTTGTCCGTTTTAATTATCACCGTTTGAAGTCGAAGCTCAGCTCGAGAATACCATCCTTAAACGAACTGACAAACGGGTGACTTGTGTTCTTAGTAGTCCTGTTCCATGGACCGGTTGCGATTCTAAAAGCAACGTCCTTATATGGAGGACCTGCATGAAAAACTATTATAGACGTCGTATCGTCGTTTCTTTTGACGTCGTACTTGGGAATCGTTCCGGGGCTCAGATCAGGGTAGTAAAGCTTGAACCTGTAGCCGCGAGGCACTTTAGGCGGAGGCTTGTCTTCGCTGTAATGCGTGCGATTGTATCGATTCCAAGTGTATCCGAGAATGACCTTATTGAAATATTTCGGCTCAATTCCTGTTGAGTCCACATGTACTCTATCATCAAATTGATCTTCGTTTTCAATACCTCCGTCTGGCGTCACATACTCTTTCGTATTGAGATCTTCTTTAACTTCATTCGACACGGGGGTTTCATGAGAATTCGATGTTGTAACTTTCGATCTAGATTCAGAACTCCTAGTAGCCCGTAGAATTTTTCTTTCCAGTATGACATTTTTGTGAATGGCAAGAACATCTCGTCTGGCTACTTCTTGATCTGCCAAAGTCGCAATAGCCTGCCAGTATGCTTGAGTTCCCGTTTGATTTGCAGAAACCTTTTTAAGTTCCATTAATTCGTCAGGTTTCAATTTAGAAATGATGTTCGATACTTCGTTGTTCACCATTTCTAGCTCTTTACTCTCAGGCAGCTCTCTGCACAGCACTTCCAAGGCCTTCCAATACTTCTTCTCGTGTATCGACTCTTCGGCCTTTTGTCTGACCTCCTGAAGCAGCGATTCTTCTTTGTTAGCCAAATCGGCCGGGTTCTTTATTGGGTACTCTAGCACCATAGCTCTGTCAGATTCATCAAGCTCTTCAAAGTACCGCTTGATTGGCATGTTCAGCACCAAATGATCTATACAACTCGCTCTGTCATTCTTGATTCGCTTGATTGCCTTGTTTATACCTTGAACAACAACAAACTCATCTTCTTTCTTCGCATACTCGTACTCCAGCTCATCCAAATTCCCGCGCCGCATCGTTTTAAAATAAAATCGCAGCCCCGGTGTGTTCACATGATCCAAGTACACTTTGACCCCCACGCACCCATATACACACTTTCCCACACCAAGACGCCTTGTCGCGCAAAAATCACCATGATCGTCCATTTTCTCCACCTTCTGGCCCTCTATGCACTTATTGGCTCGGGAATTCTCTCGGTATCATTACAACTGTACCTGAGATATTACCCTTATATTCGTAACTGTGCATTTGATCGCAATGCCACTGTGAAACTCATGGCTATAGGCGATCCACAAATAAGAGGTGGCCTAACCAACTACGTTCTACCAAAACGATACCAACTCGATATATGGGGCAACGATCAGTTTATAGGTCAAATATACAGATCTATGCTCAAATTGCACCCCACGCATGCTGCTGTGCTCGGCGACCTCTTTTCTTCACAGCTCATAGACGACATAGAGTTTCAAAAACGGCTACTCCGTTACAAAACACGTCTATTTCCTGAAAACTTGTGGCCACCGCACGGCTTCTTTAACGTCACTGGAAATCACGATATAGGATATAATGCAGAAATATCTCGTGACGCGCTTCGACGCTATGAAGTTGCTTTTGGAAAAGCTGACTTCATCACCCGCTATGACAATTACTCTATCACTGTTTTCAACTCGCTCGTTTTAGATGAACCGGGACTTGACGATTCAATACGCCAGGAAACTCTTGACTTTCTCGAACATGTTTCACATGACGTTAAAAGCAGCCCCGCTATTGTCCTTACTCACATCCCGCTGTTCAAGCCTGAAGGCTACTGCGCCGATCCGCCTACCTTCATCGTAGAAGAAGGCTCCGGTGCCCTTTTAAAACAGACTGTTCTTACTACACAGTCTACAGAACTGGTTCTGGATACTTTCTTTGACCGGAACAACCCTTCAGGTGTCATCTTAAACGGTCACGACCATTTCGGATGCGATAACTACCATTACTATAATGGACAGTCATGGACTGTCGCGACATACTCTGAAGAACTGGCTAGGTCAACTCCGGGAGTTCGCGAAGTTACTGTCAAGTCAATCATGGGCGACTTCGGAGGAAACGTGGGTTTGTTGAGCGGCATACCAACGCAATCTGGACAGATGGAATTTAAGTATTCAGATTGCTCTCATGGGCCAATACAAATATGGTGGACCGCTTACGTCTCTGTCTGCGTATTTGCGATTGTTCTGCCTCTGTACTTTTTATTTAGATTACTCGACAATGAGTCGATACCACAAAAACAGACTAAAAAAAATCATTCAACGAGCGACACCACATCAATTGAATCCCCAAGACGTCAACCGTCTCGTCGAGCAAAAGAAGCCGCTTCAATGAAGTACACAAGAAATTAAACATACAAATATATTTATTTATACAGAAAACAAAGCAAAACAAGGCAAAAGAAAATTGGATGATACATCATGAAACAAAAAGTGACAATATCTATCTTTGTTTCGTTCTTATTCGGATTTTGATTGGATCGCCTTGATCTGTCTTGAACATGTGTGTATTGATAATTTCATGAAAATGTGCATGTCTTTCATGTCAACTATTTTTGAGCTGAAGATTGCTGCATTTCATTGGGCATCTCCTGAGGCGGTTGCTCTCCAATAAACATACCTTCACTGACAAATTTGCCTAATGTCAGTTTTTGTTGCGCTATCATTTCATTATTTCTTTGCTCTTCTTCAGCAAGAATCTTAGAACCATTCTCGTCAATGAACTTCTTCCATTTAAGATATTCCTTATTGTTGCTTTCACGAATAGCATCTATGTAAGATTTAGGCGACGAACCAGAGTCTCCCAGGCCCAGAAGCCAGTTGAAAGATATGCTGTATTTGGAGCGCTTACTGTTCCATTCTTGCTCGCTCTTAGCTTTTATGCGATCCTCTCTGCGGGCGCATTCATCACCAGGATCTTCCACCCCCTTATACGATCTTGCCAGAGTCCTCATATCCTTAACGCCCGAAATCGCGGGGTAGTCTAAAAGTTTAGCTAGTTTGTACAGCTCGGTGTCGTTAGGATCACCGGTCCAAGGCTTAACCACGATGGCATTGTCTGGATTGGCCGAGGCATAATCCTGGTTGGTAGTGATAACAATGACCTTGGCAGGATCGCGATTTAGATGAGTCAAGTCCTTAATGATCTTTCCATTCTCGTATCGTGTGGCCTCTCTGTAGAGACTGTAGGTAATAGCAGCCTTATATGGGTCAAGTTTGTTGACAGCTTTAGCAGAGTTGATACTGTAGTCCGAAGAGAATACAACAATCTCGTACATCATGCTCAGGTATCCAAGGAAGTAGTCGGTGCCAGGACGCTTGGCGGTACGCCAGCCCGTTGAGTAGTTCCAGGACGAGTGGATAAGAAAGTCTTCCAGGTCTATAACCAGCGTATAGGGTCTCTGATACATAGGGGGCAATGGGTCAGGAAGAAGGTTGTCAAATGCCGGCTCTCTGTAGTAAGCGAAGAAGTCAGCAAAACGGATAGAGAAGCGCGACCACGCGTTGCTTATGCCGTTGGCCACATTGGGGTGAGCCTTCTGCTCTTCCTCATCCCAATCTCTTGCAAGCCATGCAGCAGAACCGCCCAAGCCACAGAATAGGCCTAAGTACATAAGACGGGCCAACCGCGCTCTTTTGCGTTCGGCCGTCGACACGTAGGACGACGAAGAGCCTTTAGAGTCTTTATCTTTCTGCCCTTGCCTTTCGGCAGATTCTTTAGCTTCTTTAGCTTCTTCGGGTGCACCTTCTGTAGCAGTACCCTTCTTGAACTCTTTTTCAAAGTCTCCAAGAAGTGATTCTGAGGCCATATCGGGTCTGGGCTTGTTCGAGTTGTCATCAGCGTAATTACGTCGAAGCAGGAATTGTGTCGACCCTTTAAGACATGTCAGAGGCACAGCAACTCTGGCATTTCTAGAAGTATTTGCTAGCAGTCCAACACTCCGCCTGACTGCAAGGCTGATCATCGTTATATTGCAAAGTAAGTAGGGAAGTAAGTAAGTCTTACAGAATCTTCTCGTTTTCTGTGGGTTGCAACGTTGCTATGGCCGGACAGAAAAAGTGCGTATTGCTATTGAACCGGTCACAGTTGGATCCCGCAGCTGAGATAAGCAGCAGAATTTAGACGGTCTGCAGCAATATGAGACAATGTTTAAGTCCGTATGTATTACTGCTTTATTTTATCAAAACTTGTAAGCATACTCCTACTGTTCACATGCAATCGCCTTACGTGAATAGCGATGAAGTCAGGCTATTAAAGCTCTGAACCTTATTTGAGTTCTAACCTGAATTAGGGTCCAGGTAAGCTGGATCGCATCTGACTTTTTCAGAGCACGAACACTACATTAAGATCTGGCTACGTGTTGCTCTACATACATTATTACCAAAAGCGAACAGTGAAGTTGCTATTGTACAATCTACTGATTTTATCTGTTGTCTAACTTGCATTGTGAGATTTTTGGCAACTTTATGAGTATAGCTAACGCGTAACTCCTGTTTTGCGCATTTTGACGATCTACCGACAATCTTTAATCCACTTTCCTTGATAGTCAACATATCAAAGATCGATACTTCATTAATACATCCGCATTCAGAAACGGTGCCTCTTATTAATTTTAGGACTATATTAACTGGCCACTATGTATAACTATATTAAATCTGGACAGTTTTATATTTCAGCGAAACGCTACAAATCACTGGGGTTCGTAGCGCTGTCGTGCGCCATGATTTACTTCTTTTACTGGAGCTCTAAGGGAAACTACCTGATTCCGTACATGTCAGAAAGCGGTACTGCTAACCGACATTACTCATCTAACAAGTATGAATTCGAGTCCATATTCCAGGAAGAGCCAAACCCACCCCCCTTAACCGAGATATATAATTGGGAGCCAGGACTAGTGGCCTCGAAGAAGGGCGTTATGCACAAAGTAATGAAAACACCGTATGGTGAAATCTACTCGGGTAAAAATGTCCAAACCGGCCAAGAAAATGCCTGTCTGGTAATGCTTGCAAGGAACTCAGAATTAGATCATTGCCTGCAATCTATTAGAGAGCAAGAAGACACTTTCAACAAACAATACCATTACCCTTGGTTGTTTCTCAACGACGAAGAATACACCGAAGAATTCAAAAGCAAAATATTGGATGCTGTCTCTGGCGAAGCACGTTTTGGTTTGATCGACCCAGAACACTGGACCATACCAGACTGGATTGATACTAAGCAGGTGTATGAAAACTTGAAAACTGCTAACTCTCGTAATATTCTCTATGGTGCTCTGCTGTCTTACCGCCATATGTGCCGATATAATTCCGGATTTTTCTACAAGCATCCTATGTTGCTCGAATACGACTGGTACTGGCGTGTGGAACCAGACGTCCATTTCTGGTGTGATGTGGAATACGATGTTTTCACGTACATGAAAAACAACAACTACACTTACGGGTTTACCATGACCGCACATGAATATATGGAGACCATTCCTACATTGTTTGAGAGCACAATCGAGTTTTTTCTGAATCATACGGATTACCTTGACCCAAATTCTGCTTACAAGTTCCTTGGTGATATTGATAGCAATGTCAAGTCTGCGGCCCAGCTTCTTGAAAAGCTAATACAGATAGAATACAATGCATGTCACTTCTGGTCGAATTTTGAGATTGGTGATCTCCACTTTTACCGGAATAAAATGTACCAAGACTATTTTGAGTTTCTGGACCAAAAGGGCGGGTTTTTCTATGAAAGGTGGGGCGATGCGCCTGTTCACACACTTGCTGTTGCTTTGATGATGCCAAGGAGTAGGATCCATCATTTTGCAGATATGGGTTATTATCATTCTCCGTATACTAGATGCCCTACAGACCTGGAAAGCTACAAAAGCGGTCGATGCAGATGTATTGTGAACGACCATAACTTTGACGACGATGGATACTCGTGCAACAAGCTGTGGCTTGACTTATATGGGCGAACAACTGGATCTGAAACGAGCACCGCTGACCAGTTAAATGAACGAAACGAAATTGCTCAGCTGAACCGAGATCTCAAAGCCATGAACGAAGAGGAGAAACTACCTTGACTTCGAAATGATGAGATATTTTGCCACTAAGGGAGACATAACAATCTGTCGTGTCTGAGATCTTGCTTATTTCATACTTCCGCTTTGATTTCTGTTGAATTCCACTTTTCAGATCACAAAACCGTAGTAAGCGATTGTGTAATCTGTGCCGTTACTGCATTTACGCGAATAAATCCTCGCAAACCCTTGGTCGAATTTTTACCTTATGACTGACAGTTCGCTATTCCAAACTTTACAGTCCTTTTTAGAATGTGCAGTCATGTACGACACCGGATAGTTTGATGGATGGTCCTAAGAATGATGGAACTCAATGTTTTTCACGCCAAAGTTAAATTAGAGGATTTGTTACCGTCCAGTACGGTAGAAACGCTCTTGTCAGATTTAGACGCCAGCTGAATATTCCTCGCAAACGCGGTTTCGGAAGCCCAAGTGATTATTTGCAGTCATTTCATTCCTATCTACACAATTTTACTGTATTTCATATCAAGTAATATTTCCTTTCTCAAAATTTCAGTGAATATATTTCAACAACATGGAATTCAGAAAGTACACTGAAATAATCACAAAAGCTTATTTTTTCTAAATTTGGGCTGCCAGAAGTCTAAATAAAGAAAACGCTATTAATAAAAATCAAATAACTTGGAATTTCAGAATAAGCTGGCGTATAAAGGGATAATGGGTATCCCTTCGCGCTCTTTGTCAATCTCGAAATGCACAGCATGTACACTGTGACCGAGACAAAGACATTTCTCTGCGAGCCTCCGGTAGAAACAACTACCGTTTACGGTCGCGTTTACTCCAGCGGCTCGGGCGTCGTAACCGCTTACGATGCTGATTGTGAGCAGAAAGTCGTATCAACTGATGGATGGTACTGTTGTCAATGTACACCCACTGTTATCAGTTATGTCCCCTGTCCTGACGACAACAGCCCTTATGTATGGGGATTCTATGAGGAAATCGACGTTTCCGTGAGCGTGGATGTCGATATCAAAGTAGAAGTCCCCGTGGTAGTGACTGTTATTCCTACTACCGCTACTACTGGAACTACTGGAACTATGACCAGCACTGCATCTGAAACTGCATCAACTGATGCAGAATTATGCAGTTCAATTCCTTCGTACACTCCTGGGGTGGTTTATGCAGTAGGATACGATACTAACGCTGAAGACTTCGAGTATGTTGCCAGTGGTGGATACAGATCCGCAGTATCTACCCCTCTTGATGCATCACTTGATAGCTCTGGTATAATTGTCCAAGGAACGACTTACCAGCCTTTAGTCGAACTAATGTTCTATGCGAGCGGCACGTTTGAAATTTCACAGCTTGTTTCTAACACTGGTCCAGCGTATGGATATGTCTTTGCTGGCCAATCTGCAATGTCGTGCAATGACATCAAAGAAATTGGCACCGGAGGAAAGGTGTACAATGGATCCTTGTACGGCGGCTGGAGCGTTGACGCGGAGTTCAGCAGCAGTCAGTGGTATCCGATCAGAGTGGTTGTTTCACGAGCGATTGATTTCGGCAGAAAACGGCAAACTGGACAACTCACTGTAGGTATGTCTGGCCAGTATGATGTGGTTGGTGAGTTAGCGCAAAGTTCTACAAGTTCGGTTAGCTCGGTGAGCCCTGCGAGTTCACTCGTCTCCTTCAGTTCTGTTAACCCTTCTACGAAATTGAGTTCAGCTGACTCGTCAATCTATATAGAGTCGACTGAATCTAGCAGCTTGGTTACCCCTACTGCTTCGCTTAGCTCTGCTGCTTCAACGATTTCGGTTAGTGCTGACAGCTCACTTAGTCTTACAAGTTCTGTTTCGTTTGAGGTATTCAGCTCTGTTGATTCTGAAAGCTCATCTAGCTTTGTCACATCCAGCGTCCCTAGCTCTGAAAGTTCTTCTGTTTCTAGTTCTGAAATTTCTTCCAGCTCGTCTAGCGTGTCTAGTTCCTCTGTCTCTAGTTCTGAAAGCTCTAGTTCTGAAAGCTCTTCCAGCTCTTCCAGCTCGTCAAGCTCGTCCGAAGAGATTAGTGCTTATTGCACAAAACAACCATCAGGAACTTCTGGTATTTATCGTGTTGCATACTATGCAAATGCGCAGATCATCAGCTCATATACAGCGGACGAAGTTGCGAACGGATATTACAGAGTGGGCGACCCTGTAACTGAGACTTCTGAGATAGATGCAGACAATAAACACTTAAATCTATTTCTAGCTTCTGGCGTATCGGGTGTGATTGAATTGACATTGTACGTGCAAGGCCCGAACTGGTTGTCAAGTGTATCACAAGGAAGCGGCATCATACCGGCAAATTCGTTATATGTCTTTGTCGGAACTAATGCCATGGAATGTACGGACATCCAAAAAATAGGCGCGGGAGGGTACAGTGCGCATACCACTGGCGGCAGCGATACCTGGGATATTAACTACAGTCTTAGTCAAAACGGCATCTGGTACCCGATACGTGTTGTAGTCTCTGCGGTGGTTGAAAATACCGATCAGATGATGTTACAGATCAACTTCCAGTCGGAAATCAATGCGATAGCTAGTCTCTGAGACCGTGGGGTTTTGAGCAGTTGGTGGATTAGTATGTCGGAATTTGCCTCGCATAGCCGTTAAGCAGTACAGTATAGTTGAATAGAGTGATTTGTTTCAGTAGCGCCAAACTTTCCTTAGCGGATTCAGCCGACCATACGTCCAATTATATGTACTTAGTGCATTCCTCGCACATGCTAACCCTAGTATTTCGCCAGCTCTTTCAACATCCTCAGCTCAATTAGCTCTACTGCTCTGTATATTTATGCTAGCTCCTCTATTATTGTTAACTCAAACACTTCAATGATGTCTATCTCGGTAAGCACTGAAACACCACTATATCCTCCTGTAGTTCAATCATTTAAGTATTTCGATAATATTGATTCAGTCTCGAAACAAACTAGTGTTACCGGAGAGTACCATCCACTATCAGGACATAGAGGGGTGTTGATCATTTTCCGGTTATCAAGGTTCCGTTAACCTCCTGGAACACGGGTTTTATTGAAGCTTATTTATGGTGAAGGACGCAAATACGCTAGTTAGTATATCAAATCCAGCGGTTATATGCTACTGGATATGTATTAGCTATTTTTACAGCATTTGCGCGAATAATCTAAGCTAACGCGTGACAGTGTTTATACATTATGACAGGCCGCTCGTCGTTCTAACGTACTATGAACGGTAGAGTCATCTTTAGAGTGCGCAGTCATGCACAATAACTGATAGTTTCACGGATGGACTGGCGAATGATAGAACTCTAACCTTGTCTGGCAATTTTTTATTAGAGTATTTGTAACTCTCTAGTACAGTAGTAACGCTCCTGTCAAATAGGCACCAGCTGAAATATTTCTCGCAAATGCGGTTTCAGAAACGCGAATTATATATTCAGTCATCTTATTACTGTATTTCAAATCCAGTAATGTTTCTTTTCTCAAGATTTTCAATGAATATATATCAAAAACATGGAATTCAGAAAGTACACTGAAATAATCACAAAAGCTTATTTTTTCTAAATATGGGCTGCCAGAAGTCTAAGTTAGGAAAACGCTATTAATAGAAATCAAGAAACTTGGATTATCAGAATAAGCTGGCGTATAAAGGGATAATGAGTAGCTCCTTGCGCTCTTTATCAATCTCGAAATGCACAATATGTACACTGTGACCGAGACAAAGACATATCTCTGCGAGCTTCGGTGGAAACAACTACCGTTTACGGTCGCGTTTCTCAAGCAGTTCGGGCGTCGTAACCGCTTACGATGCTGACTATGAGAAGAAAGTCGTATCAACTGATGGATGGTACTGTTGTCAATGTGCACCGACCGTTATCAGCCACGTCCCCTGTCCTGAAGACAACAGCCCTTATTTCTGGGGATTCTATGAGAAAATCGACATTTCTGTGAGCTTGGATGTCGCTATCAAAGTAGAAGTCCCCGTAGTAATGACTGTTATCCCCACTACCGCTGTTAAAACGGAAGTGCCGGCTAACAGTGCTGCTGCTACCGGAACTTCGACCGGCAATGCATCTGAAACCGTATCAACTGATGCAGAATTATGCAGTCCATTCCTCCGTAAACTTCTGGGGTTGTATATGCAGTAGGATATGATACCACCGCTGAAGACTTTGAGTATGTTGTCAATGGTGGACACAGATCCGCAGTATCTACCGCACTTGATGCATCACTTGATAGCCTTGGCATAAACTTCTGGGGTTGTATATGCAGTAGGATATGATACCACCGCTGAAGACTTTGAGTATGTTGTCAATGGTGGACACAGATCCGCAGTATCTACCGCACTTGATGCATCACTTGATAGCCTTGGCATAATTGTCCAAGAAGCGACTTATCAGCCCTTGGTCGAGTTACTGTTTTATGCTAGCGGTACGTTTGAAATTCCACAGCTTGCTTCTAACACTGGTTCGGCGTATGGATATATCTTTGCTGGCCAATCTGCAATGTCATGCAATGACATCAAAGAAATTGGCTCCGGAGGACAGGTGTACAACGGATCCTTGGACGGTGGCTGGAGTGTTAACGTGGAATTCAGCGGTCAGTGGTATCCGATCAGAGTGGTTGTTTCACGAGCGGTTGATTGTGGAAAAACGGCAAGTTGGGCAACTTGTTGTTGACATGGCTGGACAGTACAATGTCGTTGGTCAATTAGCACAGAGTTCTACAAGCTCAGTTAGCTCACTGAGCCCTGCGAATTCACTCGCCTCCTTCAGTTCTGTTAACCCTTCTACAAAATTGAGTTCAACTGACTCGTCTATCTATATGAAGTCGACTAAATCTAGCAGCTTGGTTAACCCTACTGCTTCGCTTAGATATACTGCTTCATCGAATCCGGTTAGTGGTGATAGCTCACTTAGTCTTGCAAGTTCTGCTACGTCTGAGGTATTCAGCTCTGTTGCTTCTGAAAGCTCATCTAGCTCTGTCACATTCAGCGTTCCTAACTCTGAAAGTCCTTCTGTCTCAGGGTTTGAAAGCTCTTCCAGCTCGTCTAGTGTGTCCAGCTCGTCCAGGTCCCTCCTGTTGAGTGGTTTAGCCTGAAAATCTAACCCTCAAAACTTTAATCCAGAATAGGACACCATTCCCTGTTCCCTTTTCGTTTATTCGATAATTGGACATTCTCCTTGTCTGATTGTCATTCAAAGCGCATTTCGCGACCGATTTTAGCTTGTTTTCGTTAAAATCGAAAATACGGAGAAAAAACAGTACTGTTCCATCTTCTGAACACTTGCATTCTGCCCCATCTAGCTGGAATTACATCGCGATAAGGATCTGCCCCGCGGCTGCTAGTTGAAAGGAGATGCTGAACCACATTCGGTCGTTGAACTTTACGACGTTCCCCGTCCGGTTGTCGATGTTTAATCTGATAATAATCGTGATTATTCTCGTCAACGGCTGGATGATTTTCGCAGAGTTCAGCGTCGTCAACCCCGTCTCAGCTTTGAAGAACACCTACACGGCCGTCACCGGCGATCGGGACGCGTATTACAGGGCAAATCTTACACTGACATGGGATATCGCTGATCTCAGAAAGCGTTACAATGCCGCTTTGCATAAGGGCTTGCTGAATGATGAAATAGGTCCGTTCAACCCCGAAGATCCCATGCAGGCGCTCATCGTTCACGGCATGCTCGTCTTCGATAAAAAGCTAACGCCTAATCAGCCCTCTCTAGAGGAGCTCACAAGAATGTATATTAAAAAACACGGTCGCGTCCCGCCGCCTTTCTTTGACAAGTGGTACGAGTTCGCCAAAGAAAGAAATATCATCGATTTTACTGATTTCGATCAGATATACGACGACCTACGCCCCTTCTGGGCAATCAAACCTAGCACAATGCGCGCCGCAAGTAGGCGTCTCAACAACGAACTCGGCGTAGGCATTATTCAAATCCGCTCTCATGAGGCTTCAGCTACAGGCCAGGAACGCGCAGAAGGTGCCACATATTGGCGTCTTGACATATTTATGGAAACTTTAGAATCCTTCATCCAGTACCTACCGGATATGGACATCGTGCTAAACCTTTACGATGAACCCCGAATTCTAGTGCCTTTCAGCGATATAGTACGCTTTAACGAACTGGAGCTGGAATCTCGCTATGTTGCTCCTCAGCCGATCAACGATTTCGCGACAACATTGAAAGAGACCCCTGACGACCTGTACGCAGAAGACATCCCGTTCGATTGGATTGAACACAACAGACTTCCCATATATGACCTCGTTTACAGCTCTTGTCCTCCGAACAGTCTGATAACGGACCAAAGCCCGGTAGAAGAACTTCACGAAAGAGCTGCAGAGCGCTACCTATCACCCTCGGGCAAGTTTGTGCAGGATCTTAATATCTCAAAGGATATCTGTACAATAGGACCTTACGCCAAAATGGAACATGGCTACCTGCTAGCTCCCATATGGGGAGTGATTACGCGAAACCTTGTCCCGATATTCGCTGAATGCAAAATGAACGTCAATAACGACATTCTTTACCCCGCAAATATGTACTTCACAACTGATCAAAGATATGTCATTCTTTCTGATGACAACGAGGTTTTTGAACAGAAAGTAAATGCTGCAGTCTGGAGAGGTGTATCGTCTGAAGGTGATAATCGCAAGGATATGTGGAATTATTTCCAACGCCATCGTCTGATCAATTTATTCAACTCTTCTCGTGTTCACGAACATGACCCTTGGACATACAGACATTTTTGCGACTCTAGTGAGCCTCGCTCTTCTTTGTTGCCTAACAGCACCATTTTCTGCTACGATGATCCTGAAGATTTTCTTGAGCAACATACTGACATGGGATTTACCGACTTCCCGTGGTGCCCAGCTGAGGTTTGCGAAAAGGAGCGTCAGCAATATGCCGCTAAAGAAGGGATGCCGTTTAAGGAGCTTCTTGACTACAAGTACCAGTTTGATGTCGACGGTAGGTCGTTCTCAGCACGATTTTTGGCCTTTCTCCAGAGTGGAAGTCTAGCTTTCAAATCAACTATCTTCAAGGAATGGCACGACTCGAGGCTTATTCCTTGGGCTACTTACATTCCAATGGACATTGAGCTAGATGAGGTTTTTGCGGCTTTCACCTACTTTATAGGCATTGATGGTGTAAGTAAAGCAAGAGTTCAGTTAGCCAAAAGTATAGCAAAATCGGGTCAATACTGGGCCAGTCGAGCATTGCGAAAGGATGACATGCTGGCCTACAAGTTTTTGCTGCTGCTCGAATATTCACGTCTAATTGACGACAACAGAAAACACCTCGGCTATTTGCCCCCGGGATTTGATTTATCTGAATTTGTTTCAGGCCAAATTGGAAATGTATAAGAAAGCGACGCACTTCACAACGTTTGGCTTGGAGAAAGGACTGCCCTACATGCGATACAGTGGATTGGTGCAGATTAGCACCGCAACTAACTGTAGATGCACACCTTTTTTTTTATCATGTAGTTGTTAATTTATTGCTAGTTACACGCTAGTTGTGCAAGAAACCGCAACAGTAGCCATGTTTCGAAACAGTTTCGAACCGATCAACGGGCAGCCGCATTAACGGCTATTAAAATACGGGTTAGGGTAACTGGTTTATAGATACGACGCGTCAATGTTTTCCAATACTTCGAAGGTCAGATATGTCAATTGAAGTCCACTTGGTGCATACCGAGACTCATATGGGGTGGCG
>KV453843.1:1238667-1267105 GCA_001661475.1 Tortispora caseinolytica NRRL Y-17796
ATTTTTACCATCCCTTGAATGGTAGTTGAACATGCTGGAGGGTTGAAGGGGGTCCGGGTTTCTGTTGCTCTTCTCGGAGAATAAATCAAAAGAACAGCGAGGACTATGCATTGACTTACAAACGAGGCCTTCCAGGATGCTCATCGCGAGTCATCTCTATTAAGTGTAAATGGAAAACCGATCAAGTGAGTCGTGTTAGGTACTTGTACAGGAGGTAGATCGTTTACCTTCGTCTGACTAGTTTCTCCCTGATTGACTTTTCCATTACACTGTTTTTTTTATCAGGACATGGTTTTATGAACCAGAGGGTGGGCTTGGGGATCCTTTTTTTCTTTTTTTTTTCTTTTTATTTATTCTGCCGTAGGTTGTAGTTGTAGTGAACATTAAGCCATTTTTGCCATGATGTTTATGGGCTCGGTTATGATATAAAGCCTTTCAATGCCTCATAAGCTTTGCCCAGCCTTCAATCTCAACCCGTCGCCGTACTACTTTAGATTTGCCTATTGCTGCTTTTACTTGTTAAACGAGCATTTATATGAAAACTCTCATTTAATCGAGCGTTATATTGCTAATAGTCTTATTATTTTTGTTAGAAAGACTAGCCCTTTGGACAACTAGTTAGCTGGTAATCTTGCCGATCATTCCTTTCTATTATAACACACTTGCGATCCTCTACTTTAAACATCATGGAATCTGCCCCACTACTCGCTTCTCCTCGCAGATCTCCAGCACTAAAGCAGGAAATAAAAGCCTTGGCTACCAGCTCTTATGTAAACTATTTGCTGGTGTTCGTGCCTCTAGGTCTGGCTGCAGGTCTACTAAACTGGCCTGCTGTCTATAAGTTTAGTCTCAACTTCTTGGCCGTGATTCCTCTAGCATCACTACTGGGTTTTGCTACCGAAGAGCTGGCTTTGTATGTCGGAGAATCAATTGGCGGCCTGCTCAATGCGACTTTTGGAAACGCTGTAGAACTCATTGTTGCAGTTGTGGCCTTGTATCAAGGCCAAATCGCTATTGTGCAGGCTTCAATGCTGGGCTCCATCCTTTCGAATATGCTGTTAGTTCTGGGATGCTGCTTTATTCTCGGGGGAATGAAGTATAAAGTACAAAACTTCAGTTCCTCTGCTGCCTTAGCTATGTCCTCTCTGATGGCAGTCTCTTGTTCCTGCTTGCTTCTACCGGCTGCCTTTCATGCAACTATCCCCCCTCCTAATGGCGTTCCCGACGGTTCCACTGGGGACCTTGTGGTCACAATGAGCAGATCTACATCTGTTGTAATGCTGATACTGTACGTTTTATTTCTCCTCTTTCAGTTCAAAACGCATAGCGACATGTTTGAAACTGAAACCGATGAAACACCAGAGGTACCCACCCTTTCATCTACCGTGGCTCTGACTTCATTGGCTCTAGTAACTGTTGTGGTCGCTGTTTGTGCCGACTATTTGGTGGGAAGCATCGACGATATTGTCGAAACTACTGGCATGCCAAAAGAGTTCATTGGCTTGATTCTCATACCTATAGTCGGAAACGCTGCTGAACACGCCTCTGCTGTAATGGTAGCCATGAAGAACAAGATGAACCTCGCGATTGGCATTGCTGTCGGTTCAAGTCTTCAAATTGCTTTGTTCATGACTCCATTTACTGTTGTCGTTGGCTGGATGATTGGTCAAAATATGACTCTGTTCTTCTCAACTTACGAAACTGCGGTCATGTTTGTGTCAGTATTTATTACTAACTATCTCATTCAGGATGGCGAAAGTAACTGGTTTGAAGGTGCGCTGCTCATAGGCACCTACATTATCATTGGTCTTTCATTCTGGCTATACCCGTAAATGGATATACCTTCCTCGCGATCACATTCTGAATCTCAGACATTAATATATATTACACTCATACACTAATTCTTAAGCAGCGGGTAGAGTCCGTGCTCTGAAGACAGCTGGAATGTCATTGTAGCTGACTCATATCCATCTTCAGGCCCAATTTTCAGTCTTTCAATTATGTCTTGCAGCAAAATAGCACGTCCGACAGTTGTCGATCCGGGGATCGCATATTCAGCATGTGTCACGTGTATATGGAAATGATAGTAAGTGGGCTGGTAGTGCACATAGAAACGCAACTTGTCTGCTGCGAGACCGTATTTCTTTTCCACGGCCTCTGTACATTTCTCAATAATACTCTCGAGCCAGTTCGCATCACTCTTACGCAGATCTCTCACAGACCAAATATCACGGTCATTGGCAATAACGACCAAATACAAAGTAGATAGAGTAGATCCGTCCCATTTCATGTCTTTCATTAAAACAAATCCATGTCGATTACCGACTACTTCTTCGTCCCTATACACAACAGCATCCTGTTCAGCTTTACCATCAAGTATATTGTAGACCCAGCCAATAGTGCCTTCACGAGTTTGAGCCATGAACGGTCTGGTTATTTCTTTGTAGGCTTTAGCAGTTTCGGTAATCATAGATATATTCTGTTTGCTGTATTTCTTTACATGCTTTTCCGTAGCAGGATGAATTAAATTCAACTTCACATCTGCGCAATTGTACCAGCTGTATATATCATTGCTCTGTACAAGAGGTACATCCATAGGCAGCACTTTCATTACTTCTTCGGGATCAGTGGGCCATACTGTTCTCTCAGCAATTAGAATAGCAACATCATTATCAATATCGCCTTTTAATACAACTCGCTTCGATACTGAATCAGAGTTAAGAATTTCTGGTCTCTTGAGAGTTCCTTTATCAAACGACATTATCTATGTGATTGTAGGTTTATGTGATACAATTCTGCAGTGATATATCATTGAAGAACACTGTGACTGATAACTGTAGCTATATCAACCCCACCCTACAACTCTGTGTAATAGATAGAAACGCCCTATACAGTTTAGGCCGCTACACGTTCTATAATTCACAAGAATTAGCGTGTTAGAAGCTATTCGTTCAATTCAGTTCACTAGTAATAAAGGCATAAATCTCAGGTAATTGCATCGTTGCCATAACAACCTCACATAGGCGAAAATCTCATCAAAAGATTAGCTCTTCACCAAAAATAATTCTCAATATTCGACCTGTTATAACTCATGTCGAAATCGTTCAAGGTTCCTAAGTTTGGCGAAGGTGCCACTAGCTGGGGTCCCCAGGCTCTGGACCCAGTTTTAGCTGGTATGGATATTCCATACGCCCCGTTCTCAAAGACAGATAAGATCGGAAAGGTTGCAGACTTTCTCGGTGAAGGCCCGCGCGAACGAGACCGCAGGTCGAAGAAATCAGAACACCAGGGATACGGTGCCTCGGTCTCTTTGTTTACTATTGACCAGACCGAGGACGATTCGAATTTCAACGTTGTTGATTCTCGCCGTCGTGCTGCGGCCAAGGGTAAAGCTAAGCTTGTAAGATCCCGTCTAGGCGGTCCTACTAATACTCGGGGCGCTGGACGAGACTCTGGCCGCTTTCCACGCGGCAAACCTCGTCGTTTTGGCTGGAAAGACTACGAACGCCCTCAGAGGCTCCGTGATGCCTCTGTCACCGTCCAAGAGGACTGGAAACTTATTGAGGAAATCGATTTTAGTCGCTTGTCTGTTTTGACCCTCGATGTGGGCCGTGGAACAGACGTTGAAACTTGCGGTGTCGTGTATCCATATGACCGCTCTTATGACCGAGTTAATGTTAAACTTGACAAAAAACTGAAGGCCCTTGACCGAGCTCTATACAACCCTACCACTTCTGATGATCCCATCGTTCAAAAAATGGCACAGTCTGGAGATTTCTCGGTTTTCGTCGCAGACTCTATTCTCTCAATGATAATGTGTGCTCCTAAGTCTGTGTATCCTTGGGATATTATCATCGTAAAGGAAAACGGCAAGCTATTTTTCGATAAACGCGAGGGCGGACCAATCGATTTGGTTTCCGTTAATGAGAATGCTGTAGAGCCTCCCATTGAAGCTGAGGCTGGATCAAAAGACATTATTAACACACCGGCCGCCTTGGCCCTTGAAGCGCTTTTCATTAACCAGAATTTCGCCAATCAAGTCGTCCTAGAGGGGGAAGAAAACGCTCATCATATGGCTAATCCCAATCCATTCCACGACCCCGAAGATAATAGCCTACCTTTAGCTTCGCGTGGATACAGATACCGATCATTCAACATTGCTTCTTCTATTGAAACTGATCCTTTCCCTATCTTGGTGCGAACTGAGGTAGACGCGGATATCACTAACTCAACCACAGGTGAACCTCAATTTCTCAGCATCAAGGCACTCAACGAATTTGATACTAAGGCACCCGGCGCTGGAGGAGCTCTCGATTGGCGACAAAAACTAGATTCGATTCCTGGTGCTATTATGGCCACTGAAATGAAAAACAACGCTTTGAAGCTCTCTAGATGGTCAATCCAGGCTCTACTCGCTGGAATCGATACTTTCAAACTCGGTTTTGTTTCTAGAACTAACCCTAAGGACAACACTGACCACACAATCTTAGGTGTTAAGACATACAAACCTGCTGATTTCCTTAGCCAAATGAATACATCCGTTTCCAACGGATGGGGTATTTTCCGTTCTATCATTGACATGTGCAACAAGCTACCTGATGGAAAATACGTTTTATTAAAGGACCCTAATCAGCCAATCCTACGTATTTACGAAATCCCTGCAAACGCTTTCGAGACTGAATATTCTGATGATGAAGATTCGAACGCTGAATAAACTGGAAGCTATCTATCTTTTCAATAAATAGGTCATATTAGACAAAAGCCGTACGCATGCTATCCGGTATAGATTTGTTTCATAACGCACTATATGTAAGAGTAACATTATGTTAGATGTTCTTTCTGGTTATGTCAAGTGTCAGGGGGTGTAAATGAAGTGCGGAGTATGGATAAAACAATCTCTCACGTGAGAAGTCATCGTGCTCAGCAGCGAAGTATTGGCTTCGACGTTGGCACCCGGAGGGCAAGCACCAAACCTATAAGTGTTCTTCGAGAACTTCCAAACTCTGGCAGATCCTTTACGTAAGTTGGCCGAATAAAGCTGACAGCCAACGCACGCAGGAGCACTACATGCAATTATGCCAGGGCTGCGACGAAACACATGAAGAACGTCTAAGAGAAGTTTCTCCGGATGCTTGTGTTGCCGAGAAATAACTTGAGGGAATTTAAGATCGATATAATCCCCAATCTCCTTCTGAACAGGGAAAGATGTAGACGATGTAGAGCGAACAGCCGTGCGCCAGTCTTTCAATTTCGCTGAGTTTTTTTGGATATCAATTTGTGTCCGCAACAGTGGTTTACTAAACTTGTTGAGTTTCAAATCACGAATAAGTTTATCTGGCAGAACTACAAGCTTGCTCGCTAGCTCAGTAATGCTCGATACTTTAATCGGGAAGGGGACAATTTGTTTTTCCAGAACATAAACCATGCGCATTACTGCAAGGTGATAATCAGCCAAAGAGACAAGAGTATCCCATAGATTCGAACGTTCCTCAGTTCCACATTGTATACTGCGACTGTCCAATACTTGCCTAAATATCGAAGACCTAGTAAGTATATAAGCATTGAAGCAAATACTCTGTAGTAAGTCTGGTGTTTGATATTCCAACACAATGTCTACCGAGGAGCTGAACTCATAAATAACCGTGTTAACACGCTCCGACACGTTAACGTTGCAGAGGTCTGGATTTTCGATTTCAGTCCCTGACATGAGGATTGCATCACCTTTCCTATTATACTGAGTGATGGTTTTCCAAGCATTAAAATCAAAGTTGAGCACTATATTCTGAAGCGTGATCATTTTAAGAGGAATTGAAGAACTGGCCTCTTTTAAATGTAGGGCAATTGCCGAAAAGCATGACTTCGATAAATATGAGTAAAATATTTTGTCATATTTAGACTTAAGGGAGTCACAGTTGTAGTGTTTCGATGGAGAAAAAACAGAGGAGAGATTCTCTAAAAGATCAGCTAGCACAAGTTCATCTCCTGTGTCAGAACAAATAAAAATAGTAGTGCCTATATTGGTTGATTCAACGTATGTCGCAACTTCGGTAGTATCAGTCTGAACAAATCTCAACAGAGATTCAAGCCAGTTTACCTTCTTCTGCATTCTTGCCATGCGAGAACTGTCATCAAAATCTGAATGTGACACCTCTAAGACTTCCAATACCGCAGACAGCTCATATGCACAAGAGGATGGAGGAGAAGAGAACGAAGTGAATCTCCGTCTTGTTGAGGAAGATTGCTCGGACGATATGTGGTGCCAATCTTCTGTGACCGTGGAGATGGAAGACATTGGCTTTTGTAGAGCAGATGTCGGGAAATAAACACAAAACTCAGTCCTCAAGTGATAGAACAAAACAAAGGTGACAGAAAGGCAAAAGGACAGCTGAAATGTCAAGGAATATATGCAGCAATGCAGAACTTGGGAGAGCTCAGTTCTGTTGTAAGCATACAGGGTCCACATATACACGCTCTAGTCGCTCAACACGGGTCCCATTGCATAAACCCTTGATAAGGATTTATGCCAATTGATTTGATTGAGCGCAGTAATCTAGGCGTGGCTTTGTATTAGCTTCGAGTCACAATTATCGAGGCCTAGTTGGAGATCTGGCCTTCTGGGGAGACTCCAGTGAATGTTCAAATCGCAAGGGTTTAGAAGAAGAAAGATGAGGAGGCAGAATTGTCTTCAAAGGTCGCTTCGGCTTTAGTTGCTTTTGCGGGTACTTTCCTTCTCTGAGCTGTCTAAGCGTCAGTTTACGAACACCAGATGGTACTCTGACTTTGCGCAGTTCTAGCTGGATGTCCAGCGACTCAGCAGCAAGCTTGTACTGCGCTTCAAGCCGCTGCACTCTGTCTTCAAGTTCTAACTCGAGATTCTCTATGACTCCATCGAAGTTAGACATTCTTGGTGAGGATAATATTACAGAAGAACACAACAGTGTGGTGAAGTAGTGTTTATTGATTACTGGATTTAGGCAGTGGTGGTGGTACTGACTGGCATAGCAACGACCGAAGGCGGAATCACCAATAGAAACGCTAATGGTAAGTTACCACTTACGGCTATAAGTGTGTAGCTACTACCGTACGGAACAACACTTTTGAAAGAACTTAACCAGGTGCTGTAATCAATACTATACAAGATGACTTTAGAAGCAACTATGATTCTGATTGACAACTCAGAATATATGCGAAATGGCGATTACACGCCATCGCGCTTTGAGGCTCAACGTGACGCCCTCAATCCCATATTTGCGGCAAAGCGACATTCAAATCCTGAGAATACTGTGGGATTAATGACTACCGCAGGAAAGTATCCTACAGTGTTAACGACCTCTGCTGTAGATTATGGGAAACTTATGTCAGCGCTACATGAAGTATCGATTGAAGGGTCAGCCCAGTTAGTATCTGCGATAAGCATTGCTAGCCTCGCCCTCAAGCATCGGATGAACAAGCATCAAAAACAGAGAATTATTGCATTTGTCGGTTCTCCAATAGCTGACGACGAAAAAAGACTTATCAAGCTTGCCAAAAAGCTCAAGAAAGATTCTATTGCAGTTGACATAATATCGTTCGGCGAAGAGAATGAAAATGCTCACCGTCTCGAAAAATTCATTGAATCAGTCAACTCAAATAATAACAGTACTTTGCTGGTAGTACCCGCCGGTCCAAGTCTGCTATCTGACAGCATTGTCAGCTCGAGCTTGCTTTCTGGTACTTCCGAATCCTCGTCACAACCCATGGCTGACTTCGAATTCGGCGTTGATCCTAATTTAGAACCTGAATTGGCTATGGCACTTCGTTTATCACTTGAAGAAGAACGGAATAGACAAGAGAGAGACCGTCGCGCACAAAACCACGAAGAAGTTCCTGCTTCTACCACAGACAATGGTGAGACAGTTCCTCCTGTTGAAACGAAATCAGACGGAACTAGCAACAATGCTGGCGGTCACGATAACGAGGAAGATAAAGACGATCAAACTGAAGAAAACAATCAAAACGAAAAAATGGATACTACTTAATTTCAGCTCCTCCTAGTTTCCATTCTTTCTTTATATTACTGATATCAGTTATGACTATTTCCTAAGATTACTGTCAATAGCTTACACATTATACAGATAAAAAGTAGATTTTACATATGTATGATTATAATATAAAGATAAAACACCAGCTCTTGCTTACTTTAAGTAAGAGAGATGGTCAGGCAAAAGAACAGAAACGTCAAATGTGACTAATATACACGACCCTGCAAAAGAGAACACATCTAGTAATGCTACTAGTATGCTTTCTTGGTGTGAAAAATAAGTTTATGACCCAGTGTAATCCTACAACGAAGTAGTCATTATCCAAAGCGCAAGTCAGGAAAACTAATCTGAAGCAGCAGTAGTCGCTTCCTCTGCAGGTTTCTCGGGCTCCTTAGCGGATTCCTTCTCGGCTTTCTCTTTCTCCAACTGTTCTTGCTTAGCGCGTTCTTTCATTTCAGCAGCAGTCAAAAATCGACCTCCTTGTCCACGCATTCTCTTCATCGCATGAGCATGTCGGCTTTCGTGTAGATAAGGCTTGCGACTCTTGCTCACACGTAAAGTTTCTTCCAGTCGCGCACGAGCAATGCGACGTTTCAATATACGGTGATATTGCTTAGCGTTAACGTACAGCGGTTGATCCTGTCCATTGTCTTGCTGCATGTGTGGTATTTGAGTAAGTGGACCAGTGGCTCCTGATATTTGCGGAACTCCAGTGACCTGCGACATCTGACCCATGTGCATCCCAGATCCTACCATACCCATTTGAAGAGGTGTACCTTGAATAGATTGATTCGAACCTCCATACGGGGATTGAGCTGAGAGTAGAGATTGACTATTGTGAACAGGAGTATTCTGGGACGGCGTCCCTGCGGCAGCTGCAGCTGCTACTTGAGAATGCAACCTGTACTGCTGCTGTTGCTGTTGTCTTTGTTGCATCAACGGAGATTCGCCCGAGATAGAACCTCGGCCGGACATTTTGTAGCTAAGTTGATCGGATCGATAACCGCCGCTTTGGTACATTTGCCGCTGCTGCTGCTGCGACTGTTGTTGAGATTGTGGTGTCTGCGGCGATTGCTGCTGCGAAGAGTTTACATAATGCAAAGGATGCGTTTGACCTGCAGAGACGCCGCTGCCATATCCGAACATTGGTAAGTGTTGTTGCGATTGTTGCAACATTTGTGATTGCGCCAAGTCGTGATTGGTAGCTCCGTACACCAGGTGACCGTTATCATCATCCGGAGAAGGTATGGCGTACTCGGCCATTATATTATTACTTCACGCTTTCTTGTAGGCTAAAAGAAAGCAAAGGCGATATTTCTAAGAAGAAAGAACAAGGAAGTTCGATCAAAACAACAATAGCACTTCGCGTTTTGCAAACCTTAAATAGGGTTTAGGTACGGCCGACAGTCAGCGAATCGGAATGTGAAGTTGCTATAGAAACTCCAAATGGGAGAGAACTGCGACTTCTTAGTGGTTAAATAAGAGTCCAAGACGGTACCCACTTTGTGACGTTATTGGTGGAGCTTGGTTTAGACGGTCACGGTTCTACAAAAACAGACCAATAAGCAGGTGGCAAGCAATCCCTAAGCGATGACTTGATGGACTCAGAATGATTGCGATGAGCAACTTTTTCGCGATCGACAATTCCGAACGGTATTCCCTATTGATGCACTTTAGAACCAAAGCAAGATATCAATTGCGGCAAAGTGTTGGTAAAAGAAGGAATGGCAGATGGTGAAAAATGCTTAGTTATTTGACCTGACCTTCCCCCCTCAAGCTCGTGAGGGCACTCCCGGGGCACCAAGCGACCAAGAATCGACCACGTCCACTGAGCAATTGTATATATATTGAATCCGATAAGCAATCATATAAATAGCATATCGATAAGAAATAATCTTATAGAGCTTATTGAATATTCAATATATAATGACGTGGTTTATTGCGCAGTGTGAATGCCCTAAGCGAAATGTCGGCGCCAGGTCAGCCCACATTTCTGTAAGAGAATCATCTGAATACTAAAAGAGCTTCTCTGCAATTCGCACGTTATAGTGGTTTACAACTAATAAGCCAAAAATACGCCATGTTATTGTTTACAGTGAGTTCTTGCCATTAATCTCGTGTGTCACAAAGTTTTGGCTCACTATGTCTAGCAGTTCGATCAGATTCAAGGTGTCAGCAAATCGAGTTTCAGCCGTCCTCTAGGAAACATAACGCGGCACATGCACAATCCTCACAATATAAAAAATGACTTGCCAAATCATTCTGCAATTCATTTTTTAGTAGACGCCATCCATCCGAATGTCAATTCTTTCTCGGCTCCGGTTTCAATAAGGACATTCAAAAGACTAACTTTGCCTTGTTCGGCTTTCGATATTGCCTCTTTAATGGCTTTGCCAACATCAGCTTCCGTTTTCACAAAAAAGCCCGTACCACCTACAGCATCCGCTATCAGGTCGTATCTGGTTTCGAAACCCAAAGTTGTGGGACGCAATTTACGTCCCCGATCTTTATAAGCTTCAGCTCCGCCGGCTTGACCATGGTATACTCCATTGTTATTCATTACAACAACAACCATTCCCAGACCATATCTGCTGGCAGTTTCAAGTTCCATCGCAGAGAATCCAAATGCAGAATCGCCTTCTAATACCAAAGGTAACAAGGGCTTCTCAGCCTTAACTAGTTCTGGTGGAACTGCTGCAGCCGCTATCGCATATCCCATACCAACACCCATAGTCGCGTTGGTACCAGCATCGATCCTTCTTCGAGGTTCATCGACGTCAAAAGCGCTTCTAGCAATATCCATGGTGTTGGCTCCTTCAGAAACAAATACCATGTCTTTTCGGTCTTTGATCTCATCCTTGATTAATGCGTAGACTCTCTCATATGTCAGAGGTTGTCCCTCAGGTATAGTCTTAGTCGATTTGAGGGCAGCTTTTTGGCTGTTTCGACTTTTAGATTCCGAAATCTTTTCCGGGAGCTGTGGCGCTCTCCATGATCCTAAGGCTGTTAAAAGCTGCTCGGCAACAGTACCTGCGTCGTTCACAACAGGGACCACTTTAACCGCCAGCTCAGAAGCAATATCGCGATCAATATCAACCAGGTAGAAAGTTGGGCTCATCTTCCATTTACTCGACGATCCGAAATGTAGAATCCAATTTAATCGCGCTCCAAAGACCACTACAACATCGGCCTCGGCTAATGCCGCCGATCTAGCAGCTGAAACATTAGTGTCCCAGGAATCCGGAATCACTCCTTTACCCATTGGAGTTGGCAAAAAAGCAACATTCGTGTTTTTGACTAGAGCCCTCAAGCTCTCCTCCGCACGGCCATAAGCGGCTCCTTTTCCAATAACAAGCAAGGGGAATTTTGCTGCGGTAATAGCGCTAGCAATTTCGCTGATTTTTGAGCGCGAAATTGCATAGTCTGTTGTTGTATCTAGCTTGTCTGTAAACCTTTCAGCGGTGGGCAAAAACTCGTCAGCATCGGTAGACTTGATCACCTCTGCAGGAAGATCTACATAGACGGCCCCCGGACTGCCGTATCCAGCAACAATGTAACTCTGTAGAATGACTTCCGGCACAATGCTTACCTTCGTACACTTTAACGCAGATTTAGTGAATGGCTTAACTGTGCTAATTTGATCAAGTTCTTGAAATGCACCTCGACCTACTAATTCAGATTCCGAAGATCCTGCTAAAACTAGCAATGGCCATTTGTTAGTCTTGGCATTCTCAATGCCAGCTAATGCATGTACAATTCCAGGTCCTCCAACTACCAGTAGTACACCTGGTGACTGTGTTAAGTAACCGTAAGCGGACGCTGCATACGATGCAGCTTGCTCATTGCGGAAACCAATAAATCGCACCCCTCGATCCACCAATGCATCTGCAACTTCAATAACAGGTATGCCAACAAGTCCAAAGACGACTTTCACCCCTAGCTTTTTGATACTTTCAGCAATGACATCTGCGCCAGTAGTCATGGTTGATATCTAAGTAAAGAAGAGAGAGAAGTGGCAAGGAGTAAGCGAACCTTACTCAAATGCGGAGTACATCGGTATTGCGCGATTTAAGTCCCCCTCCACCTTAACCGACATCTTCGCAGTTTCAGCTAAATAAAAAGTATATTGATAACGCTCGCCATTTGTACTTGGTTACAATAAAAAAATCAATCACTTAATAACAAAAAATGACTCAATTAGCAAAAAGATTGCAGCACCTACGATTCCACTGTGGTCTCCCACCAGAGTACTGAGCAGGCTCTCAGCAGCTTAACTACAGTTGATCGGACGGGGAACGGTGTTTTCTGCTGGATATGGCCGCAACCGAGAGTAACTGTAGTTTATAGAGCAGAAGATGCTCCGCTAAAGAATATCTCAAAAGTTATTAATGCAAATCAAACTAAAAAAGCAAAAAGATTGCAGCACCTACGATTCCACTGTGGTCTCCCACCAGAGTACTAAGCAGGCTCTCAGCAGCTTAACTACAGTTGATCGGACGGGGAACGGTGTTTTCTGCTGGATATGGCCGCAACCGAAAGTAACTATAGTGTTAAGCTAATATACTATTCCTTTATGCTTTTACCTGAACAAATTATCTTATACAATAATCACAATATGTATTATTTGGAACTGTGCGACAGGCTTGTTAGACTACAACGTGAAGGAAATATTAAATAGGCTGCTTGATAGATAGTAATAGATGTAATAGATGTTCTTCGCTGCTATTGTCTGAGGATCCAGCAGTGAGAGAAGCGTTAGGCAGAAACTGATTGAACATAAGTATAAATCGTAAATCATGTCATCGTTATAAAGCTGAGACCGGAACGAGCAATATCAGCAGCTTTTAGAAGACTTTGAGCATCGTCATCGGTCCACTTGACTGTAAGACTTTCCCAAGGGACCCCAGCATTGTACTCTTTCTTGAAACGACGTTGCTTTTCTAATAAAGCATTGAACAGTCGCGTATCGCCTGTGCCTGATAGTAATATAATAGCAGAAGAAGGAGGAACAGATCTGAATATCTTTGACAGTCTCCTATTTAGTGCTTCAAGAGCAACGTTATATTCATTGGACTCTAAAAGCGGAGTCACTTCCTCTTCTGTGATATTTGAGGCAGACATTCGTGATGCTGACTCTACGTCGCGGAGCCGAGCGTAAACAACATCGTGTGAACCCAGTACATCCACAATCCCATCCACAACTTCATCGTCATCCGCACATGTTATAGTAGCTTGTGCGTAAGGATACGATTTGTCAGGATGGCCGTAGTCAACGACGGCGCAAGTTCTGTCATGCCCACCTAGTCCTGGGCTACCATCAGAGCTGCAGGCAGATATTCTTTTGAAAATACTTTCCTCAAGGTCTAGAAACTGTCCAAAAGAGATGTGCTTGCCGATCTTTTCTTTGGCTAGATTCACAGCGGCCAGGGCGTCATCGATTGAGTCGTGGCCAGATATGTCTTGTTGTATAGTCATATTCAAAAACTTTTCAGCTAAATATTTCAGTGATGGTTTCATGTGAGAGCCTCTAGCATGGTGATACCTTACTGCTGTATCTATGACTTTTGGATGTCTGATTTTGAGAACATTCAGATCGCATTCTAAAGAATGGCCGACCAGAAAGTCATTGGCAGATACAAGGTTAAGCACTTTACTCTGAGCTTCTTCGAAAGTCATTGTAGCACCTTCTAATATTTCAGCAGTAATACCCGAGTATTTGGTGAGGTAGTCGGTAATTGGTTTTGTTGGTTTAACGAACTCGTCCAGCAGAACTTTCCCCGAAACATCAACAATGGAAACCCTTGCTAATATTTGTTCAGTTTTAGATAGACACATTTCGCAGTCCAGACCGAGTATCTTCGGAGGCAGTGGAGTATCGTTTTCAGTAAGTAGCTCTGTGTCCTGCCAATCTGTTCCGCGATCGTATTCAATAGCCGGATCGGATATTAGACCCGGAGTGGCCGGGTGTATAGGGTAATTATGGGTGCGAAGTTCGTCGATACTTAAGACGAGATCATCATAAGAGGCTTTTGGACCTAGTTCTGCGTCTTTCTTTTGCTGCGTACGTTCTGCCTTTGTCATTGGCGCAAACAAAAGCGCTGACGCGACGGGAACCAGACGTGTTTGGGCACCAGGTCCCTTTGTAGGCCACAAGAAAGAGAACAAATTGGAAATAGCATCAAGGTGTGGAGGCACTTTTATTTCAGACATAGGAATAGGTGCTACCGGTGATGGGTTATCATTCAGGCCAAATACGGGCAATGTGAGTCCGCGGACCGACAGGATCAATGTGCGTTGGACATTTTGTCTGTTCGCTACAGCCAAGAACTGAGGAGCCAAAGCTGCGTTTGAGTTCAAGTACAGAATCAAGGTACGCAAACTACTCATAGATATCCTCGACGATATATGAGCCGGAACAACTGATATTGAGGGTTTGCATTTAGTGAGTTTCTTCTTCTGTTTCTTTTCTGTTCTTCTCCGTTTGCGGTCGTCTAAAAGAGAGACGGTCAGAATCTCTTCAGATTCCTCAGAGTCTGACATGACGAGAGAATCACAGTAACACAGTCTGTTGTATTACAACAAGTTGATAATACAGAAAACTGATATTCTATAAAGAAAGACCACCGTAGCTGAATATACCCTAGAAATTGAAAATGTGACTAGTGCTTAAGGTCAAAAGGCTGCTGAAGTGCGAAGTCCCAACCTACAGACTTCGCCATTACCCAACCAATAAAACGACATACAAAAGGCATAAAGCAAACAGAAGATGACTGGTAAGTATGAATTAATGTGGTCGAATCGTCTTCACAATTGAACGGTTATGTGCTAAAAAGAAACGGAATGCGTATTAACCACTGAAAAATAGGAACGAAACATCCCTCATTCGAGAAAGTATCGTTCGACGATATCGATTATTCGAAACCTGGTGAGCTCTTGCAAGCACAGGAATCAGAACTGCGCGAACAATGGTTAAAAGCGGAAGCGTTCAGACAAATTCAAACTGTCCTAAGCCGATGCTACAGACAGCAAAAGACAAATTCTCAAGAGAACTGTCGCGATATCGCCGAGAAGTACCTCGAAATGTTACCGAAAAGCAACATTAACGGGTTCCTAGGTATCCAGAGAAACGACCCTTCCAAGTAACATACCAATGTACGAAACTTACGCAGATATATCATATATACACATGTATTATTTCTAGTTATATTCTAGTTATAGAGCTGTAGTTATTTGTAACTGTTGAGAACTTCTAAGTATATTTCTCTAAATGTGGGCGTGTTTAATGACATTTACCTCAGCCTTGCCATCAGGACCACGACGGACTCCTAGTTCAAGCAGCTTAGCAAAGGCTTCCGCAAAATGTTCAAAAAACAAATCTTTGTCCTCAGCAAACTTCTCGACCCAGGTCTTAAAGGTAGGATCACGAATAAGAGATAAGTCTGTAGGCAGCATCATCAAGTCTTCATCCTCGTTCATAAACTGCTTCTTGCCGGCTTTAGTTGTGACTTCGTGCCACTCTTCATGCAACAACAGCTTGTAGAATGTGTTGGTGAATCGTGTCGGGTTAGGCACCCATTGTCCATCGAATCCTGATCTATCAACATGGCATCTTCCGAGGTTGTGAGCTCCGATCAGAGCGACAATTTCAGGATCGGTGAATCCCATGCGATAGAACACTTCTCGAACGTGGCTCTGTCCCTTAGAGCCATCGGGCAGGCGTCCATTTGGCGGCACATTCTTCTCATCGACATAATCTACTCGTCCAGGTTGCCACTTAACTGAAGGTCCACCTAGCGCTTTTAGTGCTACAACTCCACCTAGAGTCCACAAATCCGCATATGTAATCCACGGAAACTGGGCTTTGATCGGCTCTAAGAAACCGCGAGCGTATTCGAGACCAGCATTATCGGGATCTTTGCCTTCCAGGTCATATCTCATTGTCGATCCATTAGATCCGCCAGTTCGGCTCTTCATGTCGTAAGTTCCAGAAGAATGCCACGCCAGGCGAACAAGGACCGGCCCAATAGAACCGTCGTCGTAGTCCGGTTTATCCAAAATCCCCGCAATAGCTTTAGCTACAGCATCATAATCTCCTTCGGCCATAATTATATATAGACAATAAAAAGAGTAAATCGAATGTTAAATGATCTATCGATCTTTCGTTCAATATATAAGAAATCTAAACTTATGAAGATTGCTCTTTCTTTTATATCAGTATTGGTGGGCACGTTTTCAGCCAATCACATCCCTCTGAACACGCTAACCGAGGCCCTGTATTCATTGCCCCCACAGTTCATGTGATCCCCTTAGTGATCGGAGATCTATCTTCGAATACCTGCAACCTATGTAGATGTCTTCTGGAGCCATCGCGCAACAATACAATGTGTCAAAGTTTGTGAAGCTCTTTATGCTCTGCTAATTTCGGCCCCACTTACTCCTTGAAGACGCCTGACATTTCATCATAGCTGTTACATAAGAGCCCCTTATTCTGATAGCCATTCACACGGCTTCGGCCATAGTCACGGGACTTGCCCCACACTTTCTAAAGTTCTCCACCTTTTAATTCCAATATCCTCCTGCTCTTATTGGTCAATACTCTGCAATTAACACGCATGCTGTTGCAGATCACTGCACTACAATGGTTTCGGTGATTTGACCCTGCTGGCGTAATAAATTGATATTGCCAATATGAGTTTGTACTTGATCGATTACAATTGGTTATGAAGTCTTTTTGGCAATTAAAATATTGTTTCGCACTAAGCTAGGTTTTCCTATGAAATCCGACCTTGTGATTGCGTCGAAGAGGGTCTTATGACACATATCAATAACTGCTATTTAATGTCATATCAAGTCGCATCTCGTTCTGCAAATATTCCAAACTGTCGCAATGAGTGGTCTGTTTCCTACCTTGTCAACTAAAACTATAGAACTCGAAGATCCTAAAGCGTCAGCTTTGCAAGGTCCAAGTGCCTTCTCCGGACCTTCCTCCGACAACAGTAACCTTGATTCGGCCGACTTGGTTGAAGCCCAGCTTCCAGTTATGGGGAAAAGGTCGAAGTTCGAGACTATCGGCTCTCATTTGACCAATTACCTTCCCATCAAGTTTCACGGATCGGTTTACTTCATGATATTTCCTCCTGTTTTCGCCTACATCGTCTTCACCATAATCATGACGGTTATCAACGAGAAAGTAAGAGATATAAGTGTCTCTGACGCGGCTCTTTCTCCTTTAAGTATGGTGGTCGGTCTCCTTTTAGTTTTTCGAAACCAGTCCAGCTACGACAGATTCTACGAGGGTCGGAAACTTGTCTCCTTAGTCGTGCTGAAAACTCGCACTTTGGCTATGTACATCATCCACAATAGTCCACAAGACCAACCATTAGATGAGGAAACTATCAACGTTTTAAACGCTATGATTGCTTTGCCTTTGGTCATTAAAGATACCATCAGATTGACTTTCGACAACGACAAGGACTGGGTGAAATATATCCCTAAAGACCTTTTTGTCCTCAAGAACACTTCACCTCCTATTTCTTTGATTCATTACATTGAAAAATACCTAACAAAGAAATCTCGACAAAGCGCATTTGGCTATGACCCTTCAAGTCTCACCTTTCTGAACTCTGCCTTGTACGAGATCCTTAATGCATATTCTGGAATGCTTCGAATCGTTACTACCCCTCTTCCTAGATGCTATAGTGTTCACGAAAGTCATATCTTGACCGCCTACTGCTGCTGTCTTCCCTTTTTCTTTCTGTCAAAGTACCACTATTTCACTATTCTCTTTGTTTTTGTTGTCGTCTTGACTTACTATTCCATTAATGGTATTTCTTCTCAGCTCGAGGATCCGTTTGGCAACGACTTCAACGATATCAAACTAAGTGCTATATTTGGACAACTATCACGTGAACTTCAAGCATGGGTGGTGTCTCGTCAGCATAATTATGACTTGAAATACACTTCAGGGTATAAGTCCCCCGAATCTCCTGAATCTCTATAAGAACTTCAAATAGTTTGTTTTCAGTTCGGCTTCCTTGCATTCTGACAGGTATGTTTGATTTTTACTGCATCATATTTATCCACTGCATCTATGTGCATTGATATAGCTATAGAAGCGTACTTAAGGTAAGAGCGGTTTTCTATCAATAACACATGGTATGTGCTAGCTGCACCCACCAGTAAACGGCATGTAGTGTATATCACTTCTCCTTAATTCGAGGCTAAATTATGACAGTAGTATGCTCCTGCACGCTAACTTCACAATAAATACAGTTTAGCAGCTGTTATTCCTGTTACACCACACAAAGACTCGTTCGCTCTATCGCAATGGGGAACACATGTTCCAATTCCCTTGATTATGAAACATTGCGTTATGGGTCATGTTCTCATATACTTCAAGATTTAGCATTTAAACCCTCCAATACCAGGGTTTACTGTATAAACGAGAGTATCAAATAGAATACATTCCGTAAATAATTGATACTTTGTTTGTATCATAATGTTTCATTGTAGTGTAGTTATACAGCTCTTTATCTAGTATCCAGTTGTAGAAATAGATTAGACCTCAAACTTTGCGAAACGACAAGTCACTCCCGATATTTCATTCACATTAAATTCATAACTGACTGAAATAATCAATAAGTAATAGCTGAGTTTAATATTTCAGCTAAAAATCAATCGCGCCTCAACGGTCAAATCAACTTTCATTTCTTATCTGCATCTATCTCTGTAGATCGCAATTGAGCCACTTTTCCCTGTAAGTTACCCGGCCTATCCAGCTCCAATGAATTTGAACACAGAAATGGTTACCTCTGCAGTACGCCAATGAGTGCGGAGCTTGTAACTCCTAGCTCTTATCTGTTAGCTGTATTATTAGTTATTTCGACTCTAGATGGTGCTCAATTTGTGTTTACTTGTCCACCGTCTCCATCAAACCACAACTTCAAGGCTGCTCCTAGTATTTACGAAATCTTAGCTCAGACTGCAGCCGATTCTGACTCTGAATCCGACCTCTCTTCAGAAGAAGAGCCTGAAAATGTGTTTGTGAGTGCTAGATCTTTTTCTTCACTTAATATAGAAGACAGTAGACGATACTCAGACACTTCAAATGGGGCAAATATCTCAGAAACTCCACCTCAAACGGGGTCATTCACTTCTCATGACTCCAGGCCTAAACTGGAATCGGAAGACGACAATTCTCGCGATTTGAACAATTTAGAGACATCATTTTCAGATAAATCTAAATTCAATAGTATACTGGGTTTTGACTTGCAGTTCTTAGGAGATACCCTCTCACCTCCGCCTAAACTGTGCAACACTCGATTTGAGCTTTGCATTGACGATATGGTGTTCCTAGGTCTCCCTGTACGTCCAATGGCTGATGGCTCTTGGAGCAGATACAAATCTCGTCAAACTCATGCCAAGAATCCTGCTAGAGAAGGTGATAATGAGCATGACACTATAAGTGATGATCCTGATGACTCGGATAAGCAACACAGCCGGAAAAGATCCCTTCGTTCTATGAACATGTTCCATGTCGTGTTTGTACTCAATCCTCCTGACCTGGAATACCAGAAAAGGTGCAATGAATTGTATCATTTCATTATCCGACACCTGGCCTCCGCGCTTCGCAAGGAACAAGCTCGCACTAACTATGTCTCTGAACAAGTGGAACTCATCCTCTCTACTAGAGATTCGTTTCTTCGCAAGCGCGATAATGCTTTACGAGAATATCGCCGAAGCAGATCTGATGCTCCTAATGAGACTAACAAGGATTTGCTAACTTGCCTGGAAGAATATACCACCGATACCTTATGGGCTCGCACTATACAAGCGTCTCAATTAGCGTTTTCTCTTTCTCAGCTCTACACAGCCATTACTACCAACTCAATTGCAAATATAATGATCAACGAAACAATGCATGCATTTCAAATTCCTATTCAGACTCAGTTCTCCAAGCTGCCTCCCATTCTCAATGTTATTCCTTCTGGTATTTACATTTCCACTGTCTATCCGCTAGATAGGTCTCCTAATGCCTCTTCTGGCATTTCGTCCGATTTATATGGCCAGCAAAGCGATTCAAGCATTACCCGCACTCAATGCCTTCTTACCTGTGGGCATTTTGCGCTTTTGCTTCTCGACGAACCAGAGAATATCATTCGTGATATCAATCCTGAGCCTGATTCGCCTGTAGTTTCTTTAATCCAGTCGGTATACCCTACAGAGAGTCTAATTAAAATTGCTTCAGCAATGGATATCATCCTTGACGACGTGGTTGAACTAGCTGAGCATCTTATTTATTGGAGGAGAGCTCGTTGGATCATGCCTCTCACTCCAAGAGGTGTGTATATAGTTTCCCCTGCAGCGCCAATGAAAGACATATACAGACATGCTCCGCTGTTCAAAGATGCATTCCCTACATTGCCTAATCTTCCTACATTGCTGTCACTGATCTCTCAACTAGGCACAGCGACGTTCCATCGGGTAATCCCATCTCGCGATCACAGAGATCAATACCTCCAAGCCTTGGCCTGGCTTATACGGTATGGATATGTTACACGTTTGTTTACCTTTGTCTGGATCCGGGTGCCGCGAGACGTGAAGATCGAAGTCGCTAGACAAGTCAAGACGGCTCGCCGAGAGCTAGAGGCTAAGGATGATCCAAAAAAACAGAGACAGAGTCTCAATGTTCCATCTGAAAAAATAGAAGCCTTGTCTATTGATGACACTATTTCAGAAATTGCTTCTGAGCGCAGCTCTACGAAGCATGACGCTTCAAGTACGGCCACAGGCCCTGCCCGTACTGCTGGTACCAGTAGTCAGAGGGCTTTCAGTGGGAGGTTGAAAGCCACAGAAGAAGTTACGCCATCGGTTTCTAAAGCTGAAAAGGAAGAAAATGAGCTTAAGGATTTGTTAGGAAACTTGACGTTTACTCAAAACCAACAGTTAAATGAGGCCACCGCGACCGAGTCGCTCCTTTTGGACCCAGCTCGTCCAACGGTTATTGAAAAGCGCTGGCTGGCCAAAATGCTGGAAGATAAGCCGCCAGATATTGTTGCTTTGTTTAACAAAGTGAGTAAGCATTTTAATGGGCGCGTTCCTTTAGAATGCATTCCAAAGGCGGAGAACATAAGCAGGCAGGACCTTCGCAGACTCGTTACCGAGATGGACTCTGTCCTCATCCTGAACAGGCACTGGTAAGACGTTTTATTTTGACTTATCCGAAGTGTGACAGTCATTACTTTATTGGATCGGTCATGGCTGCAATACTCCATAGATATTGCTTCACAGTCAAGCTAGTTGATCCTATTAGAGTTTACTTACATCTTACCTTTCGATTCACTATTGTTTGATCCAATAAAACAGTCGATCTAATTGCGATAACTCGACACATATCAGCATAAATTACTTCTAGTGTAGTTTCGTTCTAATTACATATTTGAATGTTATAATATCCACTGTCGAATACACCTCGACCTACACAGTGTACATAGGCTTGTTCCAACAGTTTCACATCAGAATGACTACCAGCGATACTCCGCCACCATTGCCACCATTACCTAGCTCTGGAGAGCATACAACGGGTACTAATACTCCTAAGACTTCCGAACCAAGCCGTATAACATTGTCAGCTTATCCCACTCCTTCTGCGCCTCTACCGAGTGAGGTCCTCGCAGCTCCAAAAGAAGACCTCCAAACCATACTAGACTCAACCTTTTTGCAGGATGCCTTGATATACTGTCAGCATCCTCAATCGAAAGGTGAATTAGACAAACCTGCTGAGATGCTGCTGGAAGAAGCATTAAAGAGATCAGAAGCGTTAGAAAAGAAGCGAGAATCTCTAGAAGAACTCCATCGTCGTGTGACCGCAGCCGCCCTCGAAGCAAAAACGGCGGAAGATGACTGGCAGAAATGCGAAAAGGAAATGTACATAGCACTGAGAAAGTGTGGGGGCAGTGCTTTGGGTCAGAAGCTGAGTGCCGGGGTGGCCGAAAGCGAACGCATTTGTGAAGGCCTGTCTGCTAGCTTCCTGGAGTCTAACGCCGGATCTGACGAGATTATACATTTTATACGCGATTACCGACGAGAGAGACAGCTTTTCTATTTACGACAGGAACGTAAACAACGATGGGATGAAGAAAGGGTTGCAGGAAGATCAACTTACTAGTCTACGCTAACTTCATTGCTACTACTAGAATAGTGCATGTTTATGACAATAGTGAAATTATTGTAGCCTGAAGACCGGAGCTTGACTATGATGTTGAAGGAGAGGATTTGACCCATCATGATTCTGAAAGACTGGCTTTATCATTCTCCCCGTCAAAAAGTGCTAGTTTGAGCTTATCGTTTCGCTCGTTCAATTCACCTAAGCTGAACCCCATGTAATCTTCGGTATTCAAAGCCTGGTTTTGCTCTTGCAAAGTGGCAAAGTCACCAGGGGTTATAGCTCCTGTACGATCTTTTGGAGATCCTGGAACAGATAAAGGTCTAGAGATTTTGATATCGCCTTCTTCATACGGAGGCACATCATCCGGGTCAAATGAGTCTCCGTACTTTCTTCTCAGCGCGAGATGACGAGCCTTCATGTATTCAAGTCCCATACGTCTCCAGTCAAGCACATCAGATAACCTTTCAGTTCTGTTACGCTGGTTAATGCGAGCACGGCGAGATTTCAGAGTGAAGTCATACATGTATTCGCTGAGCTGGTTAATGGAATCATCCACGCCCTTACCACGACGGTCAACGATATAGATTCCGTAATCAGGAGAATTCTCCATAAGATCTTCCATATAACAGCCAAACCCAGAAAGGTTTGTAGTGATAGACGGAACTCCCATAACGGTGCATTCAGCAGGAGTGTAACCCCAAGGCTCATAGTAAGACGGGAAAACTCCAAGATGGCAGCCTCGTACAAAGTCATCATAGTCCATGCTAAGAATAGGGTTGTTAGAGTTCAAAAATTCAGGATGGAAAACAATCTTAACCCTATCACTATGATGATTAAACATTTGAACACGACGAATCTGGTTCAAAATAGGATCATTAGCATCATCTGCCATATTGTGAGTCACAATTGGCGGAAGAGTGTTTCTCTTCAAGGCATAGATACGTCTTTTGATTGCGACCATGTCCGTATCGGTAAGTATTTCGCTTAACTCCGGTACTTCACGGCCGTGTTGAGTATAGCGAGCGCAATGTTCGAAGAGGCGTCGTCCCATTGAATCCTGGATTTCTTTAACAGTATTCTCGAGAGCTCTAGTGACAGCTTGTCCGCGGAGAGTCTCCATAGTGTAAGAATGATTTGCAGCAGGCATAATAATGAAAGCCACAACAGTCATTTTTGAGTCTGTAGTTTTGAGACGATGGTTTAATCGAGCTAGAGATTCGATGAAAAGGTCCACACCCTTGTTTCGGTATTCATAGCGGCCAGCAGTGAAGAAGTAGAGAGTGTTGTCAAGATTGAAATCATAATGGCCGTAGAAATGGCCGCGGACAAATTCATGGATCTTTTGCTTCTGTATAGCATGAAGATTTTGGAATTCGTGGACAGCAGAGAATTTGACAACATTCAGACCATTTGGCACAACACCATCAGGTTTGCGCTTCAGCAAATGTTCAGATTCGTATGCAGTGATATGTGATACCGTGGTGAACACATCAGCCGAATGTGCCGCAGCTCTCTCGATGCAATAGCGGTGGTATATTCCACGACGGCCAGCCTCATAATCGACGTCAAAGTGCTGCAGATTATTGTAAAAATCTACAGATCCAGCACAGAGGTATCTGCCGAGAAGAGTAGCGTGAGTTGTGAAAATAGTTGTAATGTCGAGGTTCCTTTTAGCGCAAAGCGGAATAGCGATTCCGGCGAGCCATTCGTGGAACTGGGCAATGATAGCTCTATCCTGCTCGTGATGGGCGAATTCACCGAGGAACCACGCAATTAAGAAACCGAATACAACTGCGTCATTAGTTTCTCCATCTCCAGCAGGGGTGGGTATGCCGCAGGTAGCCCAGAGGTTAGCTTTCCAATCGTCTAGGCTATGGTACATTGATCCCTGGTCGAACAGAAGAACCAAAGGAGCACCTTCTATAAGCCAGCGTCCAAACAGGTACTTAACGCCACGGTCTCTCATTGATTGGAGAGTTTTGACTAAAGGAGGGTCAAAAGGCTCAATTTCCTCGACTTCAATTTCAGCGCTTTTGTGGTTCAAAGGGCCTAGGAGGACGTATCTATCGCCATATTCCTTGACAGTTACAGGAGCTTTTGATTTAATGACTGAGTATATTCCACCTACTCTGTTGGCTACTTCAGTAGAAATTTCGAACAAAACGGGCGTCTTAACATTCTTTTTAGGAGGCATGCTTAAGAATGAAGGGAAATGAGACAGAGCAGATGAAGAGATGGCTGGATCAGCAGGGTAGAACAAAAAATAGGTAATGAGACAAGAGAAATATCAGAATTCAAGCTGTCAAAATGTGTTTTACAGCAATTGCAAATTGTACTGAAAGAAAAAAAAGAAAAAAAGCAATGAAAAAGCTATAAAAGATGGCGGGGTATGCTGATAAAGTGTAAAGATAATCTGACTATGTTCCTCAAATCATAGTTTAGTACTTGGGAAAAGACTCTAAGACGGCATAAGCGGTCAATATGCAGTGGGCATTGAACAGTAATTAGTAGAATAAATATCTAAATATATACATGAAAATATCATTGAGTAGCTCGTCCATTATATATGTCAATAGCCCGAGGAGGCGGGGTTCATTGGCCAGTAACATGTCATTGAAAAGCCGTTGCAACATGGGTAGTATATGAACATAGCGAAAATATCATGCCACATTTGTCCTTTAGAGACGTCTGACTTTTCTTGATCTCGTACCGCCAAATTTAATAGGCGTATCCTCAATAAATCTGTCAATTCTTGCCACTAATTTAGCCGAATCGGGCGCCTGAAGCGCTGATATGAATCCCATACGGCCCTTTGAGAAACCTCGCATTGTAACAGTGTAAGGAATAGGTGAATGCTCATCATTCAGCATATTCTTCTCCTCCATCTTCTTCAATAGACCAATAGTTGTCTCGTATGCGGCATCGAACTCGCCCCGTGCTGCCTTTCTGAATCCAAATGTGCCGCAAGTAACTGATATTACGACTTCCTGCTTTGGTCGCACAATATCCAGCATCGCATTCCTCGTGTTCTCGGCATCTAGCATCTGTGGACCACCTTTTACGGCAGTATCTAGCTGTATTAGACTCGATCGCGGCCAGAACTGTCGTGTAACTGTTAAGTGCAAATTGTTTCTATTAAATAAAGCATGCAAAAAATGTCTAATTACCTGCTTATCCGCCAATAGCGTAGAACTTTTACTATGTCCACCGCCAAGCAGTCTCGACAATCCGTCGCTTCCGTCGTTCAGACTCTTGCGAAACGCCGTCAAATTCAGATTTTCGCGTATTTCCGCACTGTTCGGTTTCGCCCGATTTTCGGCTTCTAACGCCTCATCATCCTTAACTAGCAGCTTCTTCAAATCGTCCAGGTCCTGATTGTCCACCATATAGCATCGTGAGGTACCAAACCTCCGTCGTATCGCCGGGCCCCATGTTTGTCGGATATTCCGCAGGCAAAATACCCGCCTCGAAAAAGCCTGCATTCTTAATCAACTTAACGGTGTTTCCGGCTTCAAGCAGCTACTGCCGTGGTTTTGCTCGCTCGATGGTTTTTCTCCTATTAGTACCGCTTAACTCATTCCGGTACAAAATTCCTCGGTGGTTAGGGTTAACTCCCCCAGGAAACTGTGCTCACCGCAGAGAATCGGCCTTACTCCACCCCATACTGCATCTTTACCTGGGCGCCGAGCTGTGCCAGTGCCATTAAATACAACACAATATAATGTACAAATTTAGAACGCAGGGGTACAATGGCTATTCGGTGAAATATTCGCCGTTCCTTGACTCCAAAATAGCGTGCGCCGCATCGGCCAACTTTGGCCTGGTCGGTAACGGCCGATTATATGTTCTTGATCTCACTCCTAATGGAATAGTTCAGAACATAGCTTTTGATACACAGGATGGTCTATTTGATTTAGCATGGTCAGAATTACACGAAAACCAAATAGTGGTGGCCGGCGGTGACGGCGCGATCAGACTATTCGACATCACCCTCAAAGATTTCCCCATCAAGAGCTGGAAAGAGCATACAAGAGAAGTATTCTCGGTCAACTGGAATATGGTAGATAAAACCACTTTCTGCTCTTCTTCTTGGGATGGCTCGATCAAAATATGGGCTCCTAATCGCCCTCAGTCACTTCGCACACTCTTACCCCCATCGCCTATCACTCCTTCCTGCACATACCAAGCATTATATTCTCCGCACGATCCAACACTTCTGGCAAGTGTCGATTCGTCCGGCCATCTACGCTTATGGGATTTACGGCGTCCAAATCCTATGGTCGTTGACATCAACGCACATCTGGGCGCAGAAGCTCTCACATTGGATTGGAATAAATACAGGCCAGGTGTAATAGCGACCGGCTCTGTCGATCGGTCAATTCGTATATGGGACATAAGACAAAGCCGCGATGGTGTCAGCGCTTCTCTCAGTCCGATAAATGAACTACTTGGTCATGAATATGCCGTGAGAAAAGTCTCATGGTCCCCTCACAGAGGAGACGTCCTTCTATCAGCCTCGTATGATATGACCGCAAGGGTGTGGACGGACCGGTCGGCTACAGAAGCAATGTTTAGACCCAGAGCTAGAATTCCTGCCATATCTCGGTCCAGCACGATGAATGTCATCTCAACTCATACTGAGTTCGTGGTCGGCTGTGATTGGAGTCTTTGGGGTGCGCCGGGCTGGGCCGCTACTTGTGCATGGGACGAAACCGTACTGGTTTTCGACACCAACAGCCTCCCGCGCCTGAATAATTGAGACACTTAAATATGAAGGAGGTCTAATTCACCCTATTCGGTACTTTTGGCCATTAATTTGTGTCTATGTTCTAATGAAAGTGAGCTTTACGAATTGTCCTTTATCTCTTACCTCTTGGCCCTTGTGACAGTCTCGATCCAACTTTATTCTTGCACTTCTCTGTGCCCGGTGCCCTACAATAACCTATAGGGCAACGCCTAATAGACAGTCACGCCCTATGTCCCAACAACCTCCCGCATCTATCTACCCACGCAAGATTTAATAGTAATCTCGAAGTCCATTTCGATACTACCACTTTTTATTCCCTACTAAAAATGTCACAGCCATTAGTTAGTGTCTATTCCATTTCTGGAAGCTCTCAATCCGAGACTGTCCCTCTTCCTGTTGTTTTCAAGGCTCCTATCCGCCCCGATCTCATTCACGAAGTCTTCGTTAAAGTCAACAAGAACAAGCGTCAAGCCTATGCTGTCAGCAACATGGCTGGCTCCCAGACCTCTGCTGAATCCTGGGGTACTGGTCGTGCTGTCTCTCGTATCCCCCGTGTTGGCGGTGGTGGTACTCACCGATCCGGACAGGGTGCTTTCGGTAACATGTGCCGTGGAGGACGCATGTTCCAGCCCACTAAGATCTGGCGCAAATGGCACGTTAAGGTCAACCTTAACCAGAAGAGATACGCTACTGTCTCTGCAGTTGCTGCTTCTTCCGTCAACTCTCTTGTTTTGGCTCGTGGCCACCGTGTAGAGAACATCCCTCAAGTACCCCTTGTTGTCTCCAACGAGTTCGAGTCTATCTCCAAGACCCGCGACGTTGTTGCCGCCTTCAAGGCTCTCGGTGCCGACAAAGATGTCGCCCGCGTCATCAAGACCAGAAAGATCCGCGCCGGTAAGGGTAAGATGCGTGGTCGCCGTTTCCGCCAAAGACGTGGACCTCTTATCGTCTACGGAAACGACAGCGGTATTGTCAAGGCTTCTCGCAACATCCCCGGTGTTGAAACCTGCGACGTCCGCAACCTTTCTCTTCTCCAATTAGCCCCCGGTGGACATGTCGGACGTTTCGTTATCTGGACCCAGGGCGCTTTCGAGCTCATCGACTCTGTCTGGTCCGAGAAGTCTGGATTCAGCCTGCCCACTCCCATGTTGGCCAACTCTGATGTCACCAGCCTGATCAACTCTTCTGAAATCCAAGCAGTTGTCAAGCCCGCCGGCCCCAGCCACACTCGCCGCGCTGTTACCGTTAAGAAGAATCCTCTCCGCAACATGCAAGTACAGCTCCGCCTTAACCCTTATGCTAAGGCCTTTAAAGCTCAGAAGCTCGGCTCTGTTCCTGCTCCCAAGGAAGACGCTAAGCCTATTGGTTCTACTCTTCTCGCCTCTTTGAGATCCGACTAGATACTAAAATCTATAATGAATGATTCTTGATACTTTTAATTCGCCGTAGTATATTACTCTGCTTTCGACGCTGTCCTGCCTGCGTACTACTTCCCCCCCCCCC
>KV453843.1:1267424-1402010 GCA_001661475.1 Tortispora caseinolytica NRRL Y-17796
CCCGCCCCCCCACCCTGTCGTTACCCTCTGCCAGTGCCCCACCATGCACCTCTCTACCGTCCGAACACCACCATGGTCCGGATTAAGTGCCGGTACATCGCCTTTGAGCTGATCGATCCGGCCCATATTGATGAAGAAAACTACAGTGTGGCGATTCGCACGCCCGAGCACCGGTATACAAGCCAGGCAATAGCCTCTGCAATACGTGAATCGGTGCACGAACATTTTGGCGACTACGGCGCTGCTCTAGTGAACTCGTTCTTCAATTTGAAGTACTACTCGCCAACTACAGGTATAGGCATACTTCGCATAGGACGTGATCAACTGCGGATAGCACAGGCAGCCCTCACATACATGAATGAGCTAGATTCTCGTCCGACCCTGATTAACTGTTTTCACGTCTCAGGAACTATAAAACATGCCCAAATGGCCGTCCACAGAAGGTCCAGTGAACTCGTGCGGAAATGCCGATAGCAACAGCCAATCCAATGATGGTATTTTGATCGCGCATTAAGGCATCGATGCGCAGTTACCTATCCCTATTATCGATCTATCTTCGCAATACACTAATATTCCCCCCCGCGTCGCTAAACTTTTGCCTTTTTACCCTCAACCCTGAACAGTCAGTTATCTTGGCACCGTATGCGGGATTTACGTGCTGTATGTATATATGTGCACTCATCGCCTCATCTGTCCTGCTTTTTCTTCACAACTACTAATATATCTACGACTTGAACTAGCCTTTTAAATGATCAACATATTGTGCTTGCATTAATTGAAATTATAATCTCTACTACTAGACTTATGCTTGCTGCAGCTGAAAATGAAGCAATCAAGCTCAGCCAAAATCCAACTAGGCATCGCCGCTTGGATTATTGTATTCTCATTCTGGGGTACATTCACTCGAGTAGGTGTAGGTGATCTCAGTAATTACTCTGGACGTGCAGTGTTTGCAAGTGCATGGGTGCAGTTTGTAGGTTGTGTGACTATGGGATTTGCTAACGCCTCATTAAAATCTCACAAATCTCACGAATGGACGAAATCTACTCAGATTTTTTCCAAATCCATAATCGTAGGATACTGTGGTTCTACAACTTCATTCTCTACTTACATTGTTGATTTGTTCTATGCTCTAGCTAATGTTTCTGATTTTGCTGGCGACCATGCACGAGGTTACAATGTACTTACTTTCCTGACTGTGTTAATTGGATCTATTGCTTTCTCTATGTTTGGCATGGGTCTCGGTATACACATTGGCAGCTACTTTGATCTAATGGAATTACCAGATAAGTTACCATATCCAGAGGAAGTCGGAGTAGCACTCGCTGTATTTCATTTTGCAGCATGCGCTCTCCTTGTTGGACTGGTACCAAATTCTCGCACCTACACTTACTCGGCGCTATTCGGTCCCTTCGGTGCCTTACTCCGATGGAAACTCGGTGACTTGAATACCAAATCTAACCACTTCTTCTGGGGTACATGGGCTGCTAATATGATCGGTACTACTGTTATCTGTATACTGATCCCCTTGCAGGGATTTCTCGAACGAAAAGCTGCTTCGCATTTCACTTCTGTCAATATTTGCGAAGCAATGTTAGCACTTGAAGTGGGATTTTGCGGCGGCCTTACAACTATTTCTACTTTCATAGCAGAGATCGACAAACTTAGAATTCAAGGAAGGGGAACACGCATAACTATATATTATCTTGCCTCTGTCGTCCCTACTTTGATGATCGCTGTGATTGCCTTGGGCATCGCTTACTGGGGATTTGACGAGCTCCCTTCATCTACATGTTTCACTGCTAACCTAAGTGGAACATAAGCTGCATTTACATTACAGTGCAATTGCACATCCTATGACTGATGTTTTTTTACGTATTTTCCCTTTTATTTTTACTTTTATTCCTTGTTTAGATCTAATACAATTAAAACTTAATTCACCTATTCCCTGATATATAATCCTTTCTATTTTAGCCCTTTGGACCCATTCAAGGGTCCGTTTGTGCACCCTTATATGACTGACAAACCTTAATTCCAAGTTATATACACGCGTGCTTAATTGTTTCTAACTCTTCTTCTGTTTGCACCACTAGCGCATACATTGCTGCTTTATTTTTATATTCATTGATTTTGCTTGACTGATATCTTACAGATATTACACACGAGACTGCAATCACAACAATAGTAGCTCGGTGTCACCACTTGAAAAAATCTCTGTCTTGACGCCCCCTGGATAACGTTAATTTACCCCGTTTCCGAACTTACCATCTTCCATCTCTTCCCTCATTGTAGATATTCCCACAATGAAGTTGTCGACCTATATTGCTCTTGCATCTGCTGCTTTAGCTTCCGATGTTGTTGTTCTTAGCTCTGATAACTTTGCTGAGTTTGTCAAAGAGAACCCTCTAGCTTTGGCTGAGTTCTACGCTCCCTGGTGTGGCCACTGCAAGAATTTGGCCCCAGAGTACGAAAAAGCTGCCACTCAGCTCAAGGAGAACAACATTCCTATCGGCAAAATTGACTGCACTGAGAACCAGGAGCTCTGTAGCTCTTATGGCGTCCAGGGCTATCCTACTCTAAAAGTCTTCCACGGTTCTCTCGACAACGAAAAGACAACTCCCTATCAGGGACAGCGCACTGCTGAAGACATCGTCAACTTCATGATCAGACAGAGTGCCCCTGCTGTCCTCGAGTTGAAAACAATAGAGGATTTAGAAAACTTCAAGAATAAAGCTGATGTCGTCGCTGTCGGTCTCTGGGACGAAGCTGACGCTGCGATAAACAAAACTTTCTATGAAGCCGCTAACCTTTTAAAGGATTCGTTTTACTTCGCAGCTTCAACTGCTAAGGAACTTTTCAAAGAGGCTGGTCTCGCCAGTCCTCCTGCTGTTATTCTTTTCAAGACCTATGACGAAGGAAAATCCGTTTTTGTTAACGACGCTTCTCAATGGTCCGCTGATGCAATCTCTACTTTCGTTCAGCAGGAATCTCGCCCCATCCTCGGCGAACTAAGCCCTACTAACTTCAAATCTTTTATTGACTCCGGAAATCCTTTGGGGTACTTGTTCTACGACACTGCTGAGTCTCGCGACGCTGTGGTCGAGCAGATATACGATATTGCCAAGGAGTTCCGTGACCAAATTAGCTTTGTCACTCTCGATGGTGAACAGTATGGACGTCATGCAAAAGCCCTGAATCTCAAAGATACAACTTTCCCTGCATTTGTCATTCAACGTATTTCTGATGGAAAAACGTTCCCTCTTCTTTCAGAAGACGGAAAGAGCAACGGTGTAGTCAGCTCTGTTACTGTGCGCACATTGGTTAAAGGTGTCGTTGATAACACGATTCAACCTTTCCTCAAGTCTGAGCCTGAACCGGAAAGCCCTTATGAAGAAAACGTACGAGTCCTGGTAGGATCTACCTACGAGTCTGTTGTTCTTGATGAAACTAAGGATGTTCTAGTTGAGTACTATGCTCCTTGGTGCGGACACTGCAAGAATCTTGCTCCTAAATATGTTGAATTGGCTGAGCTGTACAAAGATGACGACAACGTTGTTATTGCTAAGATTGATGCTAGCAATAATGATACCCCGGAGCAGATTCAGGGCTTTCCTACTATCAAATTTTTTAAAGCCAATGACAAAGCCAATCCTATCACCTTCTCCGACTCTCGTGAAGTTGAAGCTTTGGCCAGGTTCATTGAAGCTAACCGCTCCACCAAGCGCACCAAAAAATCTGCCAAAGGAGCTTCGTCAAAGCCTGCTGAGTCTAAGAAGAAAGCAGATTCGAAGAAGAAAGAAGATGGCGATCACGATGAACTCTAATTATTTCTTGTTGTTGGTATCGTTTCATCATTCACGCCGCTACTTTCCTTTTATTATTTAAAATTGTTTTTGTTAAGTGATTGTGTTTGATACTCACCTTAAAATATTACATTGTTATATGTCTATAAGCAAACTATGCATTCCGATTATAGAGCGGCCCCAGTAATCTATGAGTCTTGCGCAGCTTCAGAGAACATAGCATCTATATCCACTGCTGTAGTGCTAGGTAATTTCGTTTTTCTTCTATGGCCGTACGCCGGTGAGTTCAAAGACTTTCCAGGCTGTGGCAAGGGCACTGCAGGAGGAGACATGGGCATTGGTGGAGCATCAGCACCCATAGTTGCAGTAGCAGTTGCCGGTACCGGTACCGGTATTGACACAGACGTAGTTGGTTTGAGCTCAGAAGTATTGGTAGGAGGTTCAAGCACTTGAAAAGTCTGGAACGGTTGAGAGAGAAGTTGTGGTGAAATGGGTTGGCTGTTGCTTGCTTGAAGTTGCTGCGGGGCAGTTATAGGGGACAACTTGCTGGTAAGATTTTGTAGACTTAATGGCTGTGTAGGATTTTTAGATGAATGTAAGGGGTTGGGGCTTACCGGGCCTACCGGGCCTACCGTTTGCTGATTAACGGTACTAGAAGGTAGTTCAGTCGAAGTAATGGCGGGAGAGAAAACAGGAGGTGAGGAATTCGGTTGAATGCTCACAGATTGCAAACCTTCTGATGTATGAGGATCGTAAGGTGTACTTTGGGGAATCTGACTAGTAGAAGGTGCTTCTAGGGAAGGATCCAGTGTTGATACAGACGCTGGCATAGCTGTTTGTTCATTTTCAGCCAATGTACTAGAGTGTGGCATTTGTGAATAATCAATATTAGAAGGATTCGGAGGTTGATGTTCAGATTGAACCAACGACTCTGGAGATTCAGGAACAGGTATGGAAGGGTGATGTTGTGCAGGAAAGCTCGGAGAAACAGTTTGAGGTTCATCGACTTCAAACATGGATGCAACAGGTTGGCCAGTCAATGCCTTTATGTGGTCTGCAGGATACGGTACAAGGCTGCAGCCAAGCAGGCCAGTTCCTGACCAATTCCGAGGCACAATTTTGACAGGACGCAAAGTGTTGGTAGCGGAGTTGTAGACTATCAGTGTGAGCTCTTTGTCTTTACTGTTAGAGATTGCCGCAGCCATTGTCTGCTCAGACGAGATTGCAGCCAGCACTCCGGCAGCTATTACGAAGTCTTCTTCGGGTAGGAGACCGGCTTCCCACGCAGGGGATCTCTGTTGCATGTTTAGTATTCTCCAAACAGTTGAGGTAGCGGATTTTTTGGCATATTGGAGGCTGCAACCCAAAGAACGGCTAGATTCTTGCTCAGGTGGAGGTACGTATACCGTTCGTATGTCGTTCGAGAGTGAATTGTATACTTGTAAAGAGAATGCTCTATGTTCTAAGCAGCTGTCTAGTTCGAGCTTAAACGAAGAGAGCATAGAAGGGTCATCCTCGAGGGTATGAGCATTTATGCCGACAATATAGTCGAAAGCAACTTTTAAGCCTAATTTGTGGGCAAGAGAATCCTTTTTGATTGATAATACACGTAATCCACCAAAATCTGGCTGGTCTTCGGTTAATGATGATATTTCGGCGCCCATGGTGAAGTTAGAGAGAAGGCGCGTTTATTGGGATGTCAAGTTCATTAAGGAGGATAGATCGAAGAATCAACAAAGTAAACAGCGACAAACACAAAAGCGGTCTAAACCTTATAAAAATCTGTATTTGTTGTATTCTTCAGATAAACACAATATGCTGTGTTTACAGTCAATGTCAGCAATGCAAGGAGACTGTTCTGTCAACAAATACCATTCTTCAACTGAGTTTCGCGGTAAATATCGCGGAACATAGCAGCGAGCCAGCGAGCCAGCCTTCAGTCTCAATACCTGCTCTATCCTGGACCTACTAAACTAGCACATATGAATTCCATGAACTATTCTTGAATCATCTTAGCAAAATCGAATCAAATTCCAAATTTTTACCAGTAGGTCTTCTCTGCCCTGCTGGTTAATTTATCCGTATTCGGAATAATTAAGGTTTTCGCAGTCCATAAACGCCCACCCATTCACTCTACTCATTACATAATCTAGATCTTTTTCACCTGCCTGACTTCTCCATCTTCATATTTTGCTAGATCGAGAGCCTGGTTTGTTTTTAATAAACCACTAAACCATATACCATGGAAGCGGGGGCCTCAAACCATGAGTCTTTCCGCTTCATTGACGTTCTTATTGGACTAGTGATCGGCTCAGTTGTATTGTTCAGCAATTTTCAGTTCGGCTTGCAAACCGGGTGGGTCTCCATGATGTCTTTGCCATCTGCTGTGCTAGCAATTGCAATATCCAATCTTTTGCATTCATCTTTGTCTCAGCAGCAGAATGTCTTCATACAGAGCCTCGCAGTAGCCGTTGGAACTGGGCCACTCGCTTACGGCCTGGTGGGCGTTGTCCCGGCCCTAGAGACTATGCTAGAACCAGCTGAGGGCGGCCCTGTATGGCTTTCCGTGCCTCAATTGGTACTCTGGTGTTTTGGTCTTGCTTTCTTTGGGGTTTTCTTCGCTATACCTCTGCGCGTGCAGGTCATTCTCAGAGAAAAGTTGCCTTTCCCGAGTGGTAGTGCTACTGCCACCCTGATCTCGGTCTTACACGGCAACAAAGCCCAGTATAAAAATATAAACACGCCAGATGAAGAGGCTATTGTTATCGAACCTGTTTACTCTTCAACAGGTCTTCTCTCTCCGTCGCCAGATGATGTGGCGACCGCGTCTCATGATTCTAATGGCTCTCTATCTACTTCCAGTGACGACATAAAAGAAAAGTACAATAAAAGCATATTTGCATTGATGATTGCATTTTCAGGATCAGGAACATACTCAATATTGGCTTATTTTATCCCAATACTGTCTAACCTCCCTGTATTCGGACAATCGCTGGCCGATCAGCTCTGGACATTTCAACCCAGCCCAGCCTACTTCGGCCAGGGCATGATTATGGGCATAGGTAGTGTCACATCTATGCTTATTGGCACCATTGTTGGCTGGGGTATACTGGCGCCTTTAGCGCGATCGCGCAATTGGGCTCCTGGGCCAATTGACGACTGGAAGACTGGCGCTCAAGGTTGGATCATGTGGGTTGCGCTCGCTTTAATGATCTCAGACGCAATAGTTTCTCTCTCTGCGCTAGGAGTCGAAATGATCCTTGAAACTCATTCAAGGCTCACAAATGAACCAGACCACCCTGAACAGCTCTCAAAACCAGTGCTATATTGGGGCTTGGGTTTGTCTTCTGTGCTGTGCGCAGTGGCAATGAAGCTGTTATTTCCAGAAGCCGCGCCATTATACATTGTTGTTTTCAGTCTCGTGATTACTGTTTTCTTAGCTGTTCTGGCTGTGCGCGCACTGGGTACTACTGATCTTAATCCTGTCTCGGGCATAGGCAAATTGTCGCAACTTATAATTGCCGGCTTAGTTTTGCTGTTCAACCACGGCTCGGTGCCTGCAAACGCTGTGGTAACCAATCTGATTGGTGGTGCTATATCAGAAGCTGGTGCTCAACAAGCGGGGGATCTAATGCAAGATTTAAAGACTGGGTACTTGTTGAATGCATCGCCAGTTCAGCAGTTTCACGCACAATTGCTCGGCTCGTTCTGGGCAGCGCTTCTTGCACCGTTGGTATACAGACTCTACATGAGAGTTTATACAATTCCAGGCCCATTATTCCGCATTCCGACTTCGATAGTCTGGATTGACTGTGCCAGATTGGTGTCAGGGTCCGATTTGCCAGACCATGCGTTGACTGCTTCTATTGTCGCGGCATTTATAGGTGCAGGACTGGCACTGGGTAAACTTTACTTGGAACGACGACACTCGAAGTATGCATTTTTGTGGCCTTCGGGTGTAGCTATTGGCGTGGGAATGTATAATGTTCCTTCATTCACACTTGCACGGTTTGCTGGGGGACTCTTTGTAGTGCTGTATACGGCCTACAAGAATAGGAAGGATTTATACAAAGAAGGAGAAAATGTTGGGCTCGTGATTACGGCATCAGGGCTGATCTTGGGTGAAGGTGTTTTGTCGATTATGGTCATGATTTTAACGTCGCTGAATGTTCCGCATCTGTGATTCGATCTTATCTGATTTTGGGAGCTTTAACCAGGGGTATTAAGCTGAGAGGTTTATTTAGTTTTTAACACTATTAACATGGAGAGCAACGTTAGATACAAGCTTATGTTTTTAGTGCTGCCTAAATTTTCAGAGAAAGTGAAGAAGGCAGTATTTGATGCTGGTGCTGGCCAGATTGGCAACTACGGACTCTGCAGTTTCGAGACTCGCGGTGTGGGGCAGTTCATGCCACTCGAAGGAGCCAATCCTGCCGAGGGCAAGATCGGCGAATTGTACCGTGACGACGAAATTAAAGTGGAAGTGCTAGTCGAAGGCAGCAAAATTAGAAACGTCGTAAAAGCATTGAAGGAAGCACATCCTTATGAAGTACCTGTGTATGATGTAAGTATTAATGCTTTTTTGAATTGGCGGTATTTTGAATTGGCCACAAAATGGCCGCTAACTATTTTAGGTAATTAAGCTTGAGGACTTCTGAACTTATTCCTTACTACACCTTCTTTTCAGGCAGACTCGATGGATTTACCAGAAGTAGACCTAGATGACAAATTTGATACTCAAATCTCAATAAAAGTCTTGCTAGCACCGTATCAGATTCCTCTATTACAACAATGCAAGCTCCAAATATTCGATTTAAAGGTACTCATTCCTAGCATTCCACAACCGTCTCCCGGACCCATAGACATCCCCGTAACGTTCTTAGGCACTCCAAGAAGGCTTGCTAGATCCCTAGCAATTCTGTCACATCACGTTTGTAAAGAATCCGACACGTTGTTATTGTATCTGACGCTCCCTGGTCCTACCTGTGACGAACTTCAACAGGCTAGACCCGCAATCGAGAGCACCGCAAGTTGTCTACTCTCCTTTGCCCGCTCTTGCCTTCCCTTATCCTCTGAGAAGTCTATTGCAGTGTCTGCCAAGTCTGCATCTTCTATCGAACTTGCTGTCTACCAAATATCTGTCTTTTCCGCCACCCACCAGCTCCCGTCCGAGACAGACACTGATGACTCGTTCCACCAACATCCTACGCTGGCCCGGTACACTCCCCTGCCGATCTCTGGTCAGTTTGGCCATCCTCGCCAGCTGAATAGTAATACTCAGTCTAATCTAAAAACTCCCGCTAACCCATACGGAATCAATTCTGCTACTGCCGAAGACGAGTTGATTTACAGGGCACAAGCTTACGCGTCAAGACGTCCACTGACTGACAATGCAGCTCTCACGGGTTATTTAGGCAATGCATCTTCTACTTGACAAAGTCCATTTAATCATATGACATTCATTCACGCGACGAGTATAATTAGTGGCTATTATCTATGGTTTATTTATTTAGCCTTGAAGTTAGAAATGAAGTTCACCAATTCCAAAAACGCCGCCGACGCCCCGTTCACAGGCTTCTCAATAAATTTGCTTAGAGCTTCACCATAGCAAGCACCAATTGCTGACGATCTCTTTTGGTCCGCTTTCTCTCCAATAATAATCCGACTCACAAAAACACTGGCCTGTGCTGCTGCTGCGCATTGTCCTGGATTGCTCGGTCTCACCGCCATTGTCAAAATAGGCCTTAATGTCTCATTAACTACTTCTTCGACGACTTCTTCATCCTCAAGTACAGGAATTGGCCGTATCTTGCAAATCCTTGTCCTCACCAGTCCCCTGGCCTTGTCTGCGACAACTCTGTCGTTAGTAGCTCCAATCAACTCTATAACCGCCTTGAGCACCTTTAATGTAATATCAACACCAGGACTCGCGACCTTAAAGTATATGTCAAGCAAGTCAATAACACGAAGTTTGAACTGAACAACATTTTCACGGGCTTTCTGTGATTCTTTTTTGCGTGACATGCTCTTCTTTTTGCCCACAGTCTCTCGGAAAATAGACGAAAGCGTTTCGTCCAGTGCCATCATTTGTGCGTCATCCATTAGGTCCTCTTCATCATCGCTTGACTGGCCTTCAGCTTCAGATTCTGAACCACTAACGATCTCAGAACTATGAATATTAGCTTCAGGTATTCTTAATGCATTCGCTAATTTCTCTTTCAGTATTCTGTCATCTTCATCATTGTCGTCGTCGTTATCATCGTCTTCTTCATCTTCCTCTTCCTCTTCTTCCTCTTCTTCTTCTTCTTCTTCCTCCTCATCATCATCATCCTCATCACCTTCATCGTCACTCTCATTAGACCCCACTTCTGAGTTGTCTTCAGAATCCTCATTCTCTACATTGAACAGCGCGTTTTGACCTTCCAAATTCTCCTTGGTGGATAATATATCAATGAACTGCTCGATGGTTCCGTCTTTCACAGTAGGAGCGAATGTATACCATACAGACTCAGAGAGTTTTCTTAGCAGTGAGGATTTTTTCACTAGAAATTGCAACAGGATTTGAGCCAGAATAGTCCCCGGGTCGTCCTCATCTTCGTTCTCAGAGTCTTTGGCCTGGTTAGGTCTTTCAAACGCAGACACATAAACAGTCAAAAGCTCTTCAAGTACACCCACCGAGTTTGCTTCTGCGTTATAAATCTGCAGCAACACAAGAGAAAAAAGTAACTCAAATGCTTTAAGTTGTGCTTGGTCGCCTCTAGGAGAAGATCGTCTTTTGCGAATTAGATTCAGCACTTTGATAGCGCGCTCCACCAGACGTGATATTTTAGAATCGAAAGTCGTAAGTTCGCGAAATTGGGAAACCGCAGGGAATATTTCAGTGACAAGTCTAACCACTTTGTACGGCCATGTGACTTCATTGGATGCTAATAACGGTAACAATAGGGAAAGCAAAGATTCTAGGCGAGAACGACATAGGGTCTGTATTGCGCTTGAAACTTCAGGAGCTGGCGCTTCAAGACTGTAAAGGAACTTCTGCACTTTCTCTGGAACGGAAGCATCAATGTCTGTTGGTTTATCCTCGACCGTAAAGTGACCAAACAATGCCAAAAAGGAGAGTATAAGTTCTATGTCTTCCTCCGCCATCGTTCGGTAGTTCTGTTTGCATATAGTGAACATATTACCAATAGACCATTGCCTTCGTCCGTCTACCACACGGGCTTCTTCGTCTTGAGGCGACAGGAAAACCTCAAAAATCAATGATAGCACCCCGTCAATATGAGTTTTCGCAGCTTGCATGATAAGAGTCTCTGTGAGCTTTGTTTTAGAGATGTTGTCAAAATTAGGTGAGCCATTAGGCTGCGAGATCAGTGAGCGGAGTGTTTGTAGAGCCTTATCAGGGTCTTCTGCGCAAACTTGAACAATCTCAGTAACAGTTTGGCCTGCAGTTGAGTTCAGCAGGCGCCCAGAGTCAGAAAGTTGGTTGATAAATGTGCGCATAAAATTTTTGGAGAATAGTATAGGAGTTTCCTCCGAGGCAAGAGAACGGAAGAACAGATCAAAACATTGGAAGCCCCAATACTTCCGTTCAGGAGAACTTGTGGTAGCAAAAAGGCTTTCATCGATAACTATTCGCCAGAAATCCTCGAACTTTGCAACTGAGGTGGATTCTTCACTAGCTGAGGGTTTAGAGCCGCGAGAAGTTTTGCTTTTCTTGCGTGGAGGCTCGATTTTGCTGGCAGCGACAGTCTGTGACTGGTCGACGTAAATATCCGCAATGAGTTTGAAAGCAATTGGAAGATCTCTAGACCATGCGGACTGGCCAGCCTGGTTAGTTTGGTCATCAGAACCGACACGAAGGACTTTACCGAGAGTTTGCAAGTTAGAAGGATGTAGAGGGCTTTTGTCGTTCCATTCTGGACATTTTAGGCTGTTGTTTGATTTCATTAGGACCAACAAGACAGCTACACCGTCGTTTGTTTTCCAGAACTTGTAAGAAGCTCCCATCTCGAGGATCATCGATGTTTTGGAAGAGTCATTGGCAATATCATGACGGTTGATCATTTCTATAAACAGATGAGCGGTTGCTGACCGTAGCCAGTTTTTCTTCTGCCACAAGTCGAATAATATATCCAAGAATTGGCGAAATTGATCGGGATCTAAATCCATAAACATCTTGGAGGAGACAATGCTGTTGAGGCCGAAAAGTCGTCCGAAGAGCTGATCTCGCTGTTCCTGGCCGTTCATTCCACCAGAAATGGCTGTGAAGGTAGTCAAAAGGTCAAACAGTTTCTCTGGAGTAGTGATACCTGGATTTACAGTTAACAATTCAGTAAGAGCCATTGAGAACCCCAGACGTGCAGCTTCACGCGGACTAGCTAGACCTTTAATGAGTCGATTAAGAGCGTAATCCCATGCATCACTCGAGGATGCAGACTGTAATTGTTCAATAAGTTTCTCACAGGCATTAAGCCGTGATCCTGTATCGTTTTTAGCAAGTTCATTGTACAAATCTAACCCCATATTGGAGATACTATGGTGAAAAGTAAAGTTTTCTCTCCCTCGGTGTTGATGTCTTTATAGGTTACTGGGGATTAAGCCCTACTTTCTTGCGCCAATGGTTTCATTAATTTCCATATTAATTTTACAGACGAGTAATAACGGACCTATTACCCATATTAGTGCATTCAATTTTGTCTTCAGCTTCAAGTGCGCGAAGAACTGTGAACAATTCTGAAGAACTGACAGGAATCTGAGACTGCTCACCCACCTGCTGCAGAAGGTCTTGAAACAGCATTGACCGTGTAGCGTTTCGCATAATTAGCTGCAGAACTTGTTTAGTCAAATCTTCCTGTAATCTTCTTTCGGCGCTCGATGTTCCTGTTTGCACCATATCCATGTCGATCCGACCTGTACGCGGATCAGTCGCATAATCCTTAATAGCGCTTCGAATCAATCGAACAGCCTCTTTCACATCTTCAATCTCTACTTCGCTCGACAAACGCATTCTAGCATGCGCTTCCGACAAACGGATCATACTTTCTAGCTGTCTTGTCGTCGCAGTAATTCGTTTCTCAGATGAGTTCGGGTCCTCCCCGAGTTTCCTTAGATCAACATACGACTTCACTAAAAGATCTTTCGCTTCAGCTGTAATCACCGGGTGACAGTACTGTCGAGCATACGCCACATATTGTGTCAAAAACTCCGTAGGCAGCACTTCCTCTACTGTCGCATTATCCGGCGTGTCTTCCAGGTACATTCCAGCAATGTGTCGCGCAAGCTTCCTGTCGTTGTCTTCATTCACCGTATCCAAAAGAAGGTATACCAGGTCAAACCTCGAAAGCAGAGGCGGCGGCAGATCAATATTTTGCGTGACCGGAAGATCAGGATTGTATCGCGAACCAATAGGATTCGCTGAAGCTAATACCGAAGTACGCGCATTAAGTGTAGTGATAATACCAGCTTTGGCCACTGACACTGTCTGCTGCTCCATTACCTCGTGAAGAACTGATCGCGTGGCTTCACTCATCTTGTCGAATTCGTCAATACAACAGATACCACCATCAGATAGAACTAATGCTCCAGATTCAAGTACCATTTGACGCGTATCAGGGTCTCGTGTCACATATGCCGTGAGACCTACTGCGGAGGAACCTTTACCAGAAGTATACACACCTCGCGGTGCAATTTTGTGCACGTAACTCATTATTTGCGACTTTGAAGTAGACGGGTCTCCGCACAGCAGGACATTAATGTCTCCTCGGTACTTTGGAGCTCCTCCTTTGGTGAATTTCTTGTTTGTTCCTCCAAAAAGCTGCAGCAATATGCCTTTCTTTACATCGTCCATTTCGTAAACACTCGGAGCAACAGAATGTGCCAAAAGCTCATATATATCTGGTCTCTGTGCGAGAGTTTCGATCTTTTCAATGTCTTCATCGGAAATGTGTCTCACGCCATCGTCAACTGATGGAGATTCTATCAGAGCGGCATTCTCGTGCACATCAGGAGGCTCTGCTCCAATTGTTCTTTTGCTGATCTTCTTGATATGGATGACATCAACGTATGTTCTGAATAGAGTCTTAATTGTTCTGCGAGCATTGTTAATTCGTACAGGCACAGACTGGAAGATTCCCGTGATTTCGATCCTGTCTCCTGGCTTGCACACATCGACAAGTTCATCAAATACGCACAAGGAGACTGTGTGCGGAGTCTGACCATCAGGTACAAAGTCAGGAGTCTCTTGAAGCTTGATAGCCTGTTTGTCAACAAATGTACAACGGTTGTGAATGAGTTGCATTGACCCCTTACTTCGGCACTGGTCGCGGGGACACTCGGTCGGTTCATTAATAATACCGCGATCAATATGTCGTTTGATTGTGTGAAGGCATACAGCACAGCGAAAGAATGCATCTTTCATGTCAGGTATAACTGGAGTAGTGCGAATTACAAGCCCCTTTATTGAAATAAGCTTGTCTATATCGCTAGGATTCAGTTCACGTATACCTTGCTTGGTGTCGAGGCCGTAAGGGCGGACCTTGTAGATTATACTGCCGATACGGTCCTTTTCTTGTTCCTTGTGCTCTAGAGGGATTTCAACTAGGTCGTCCACCAAGTCCGCCATCATTGTTCTAATAGCTTGATCCATAATAGGAATGACTTCTTGCGGGTAGTTTATAGACTGGTAGAAGAGTCGTTTCGCAGGGGTATAGCTCTTTATATCATTTAGGTCTAGATTGAGACACGTCAATTCCTTTTGGTACATGTTCTTCAGTGCATTCATGTATATGAGATCTTCTCCTTCGCCAGGGGCGTAATCAATTTCGTCCATTTCGAGTCTATACCGTCGCTTGAACTGGCGCAGGAATTCGAGGAACATGTCTGTGCAGTCTTGGACATTGATGTTAGTTCCCCAAATGACTTGTGTCGGTTCATCGGAGTTGATGGACATCGGGCTACTGGCAGAATCTAACCCATGGCTTACACCTAGCGAACCAGCGTCCACCATTCGGCGGTCAGAAGGCGACAGCAGCGTGGTACTTCTAATGTCCCCGCGATAAGTGCGACTAGACCCTTCAGACCTCAAATCAGCTCGCAGAGTAGAAGAGGGCGTGCCTGAACTCGAGTATTCGAGTGGCGTACTAGACCGCGTACCGCGAGAATTCACAGATAGAGGAGTGCGCATGTTTGCAGGAGTCTCGCCGAGCGAACTGCTAGGATACTCCATATGACTTCCAGAAGAGGGAGTGTTCCCTTCTACAAACAGGCGGCCATTATTCCGGTCAGTGCGTCTTTCCGGCGTTTCGCCGATACTCGACGAGATATCCAGAGGAGACGACATTGTGTAGCTGTAGAGTCAAGTCAGCAGTTAGTATAGGTTGCAGAAAAGAAAGTAAGGGGGTGTACGTCTTTACGCGTTCGTGTCTAAACTTTAATTTACATTATACCCCGAATAGGCAATTTATTTGTATTGTGCTGCAGAGTTGCATGTATAAATCCACACTATTTGCGCTAGTAATAATGCGTACATTTATTATAACTTAGCTTGACTAGTGAAATAGTTTGCTATACCACGCCAAATAGGGTCTCGTACAAACTACAGAATGTACCAGGCACTCCAAGAATACCGTGACTCTAACCACGGGCTATAACAGCTCGTCTTGAGTTTTGGTGTAGACTACCAGAATGACGTCTTCTATTGGCTGAAAATAGCACGTGATATAACCCTATCCCTGAAATAAAGGCATGTTATTGGTCAATATTTTATAAACCCTGGACCCAGGCCAAAAATACGTGCAACCCTAACCTGATTTTCATGTCCTGTGATTTGTCAAAATTAAGCGAAACCTTAATGCTTATTTTGTCCGCTTTCATTGGCTAAATTTGAACGGTCTCTATATTTGGTAAGCGAGTAGTTTTGGTTGGTCAATAGCAATTAAGCGAAACGTTAATAAATATGCAAGGATATTTCTTGATTTATCTCTCCATCAAAGTGTAAAATAGAGAAATAAATATGTATTGCTAAAGAAGACACCTGTAGGTTTTGATATACGTTTTTTGAAAGCTTTCTGAGCATTGTAACAGGCGCTAGTAGCGTCTTAAGGCTCGTGTGAAAATAAGGAATCTTATATACAATTTGATTGACAACAATAGAAGATCAAAGACTTCTACGTAGATATAATAATTACTAATTGATATTTTACAGTCTGATCTTAAGATTAGACGCCTTGGATTGAGAGAAAATGTCTTATGGTAGCAGATCGCTGAGGTGTAAAATTGCAGTGCTTTAAGAAGATCATTGTTAAGAAGCGAGAACAGTAATCAGTCTTAAACACAAGCGGAGGTAGCTGTTTGTAGTTCTTGTAGTGCGTTCTGAACTACCTATTTGCTGATAGTCTTATCAATCAATTCTCTAATGAATCTCGCAAATCATGGCCGATCGCACAGTAATGGTTCTGACGATCTTAGACACATATTTTCAGGCCCGATACGGCCTGCATACTCTTTACTTACAGGTTCAAAATGTCCAAAACCTCATCTAATTGATCTTAAGGCTATTATCCTTGAAATTAACACATTTATCGCAACCCCGTCTACCTCTTTCCGAGACTGGCCAGCTTTCCTAGAACCGAAAGGCTATTCCTTTACAACAGGGTACCCGAAGTCATTTCATTTCCTGGCCATCCAACAGACTGAGAAATCGACAAATACTGTATATATTAGATGCTGCGCAACGCCAGATTGCATAGACTAAAACCGATAAATGGTCTTCTTAATATAGCACGGCTGCATTCAGGGCATAGAAGCCAGGCGATGCCTGTACACCATTTACGGTCTTTTTCCGCAGACGAAGAAAATCTGCGAACACTCTTTGACGAACCGCAATCTCAGCTTAAAAAATTCGAATCGTTCGATATTAATGCCGGATTTCTAATGGTTCCAGGTTTGAAGGGTCCTACAGACTTGATAGATTTCTCAAACAAATGCTTAGAGAAATCTCATATTCTTTTGAAACGCATCCTTACCGACGGCGCTGAAGGAAAAGAACTGAACAAGATCGTCAAACTACTAGACGTTTTATCTGATACTTTATGTCAAGCTATTGATCTTTCTGAGTTTATTAGGACGTCTGGGGTTTCTCCAGCCTTCTCTAGAGCCGCTGAACAGGTCTATGAGCGGATGTTCGAATTCATGAATATTCTAAACACTTCTGAAGAGCTGTATCAGTTGTTATTGCATATTAAGAATAGACCAGATATATGGAATTCCCTTGATAATGAGGAAAAAATGGTTGCAGATATTTTGCTGTATGACTTTGAGAAATCTGGCGTCAATAGAGGTCACCATACAAGGAAACAATTCATTGAGCTGTCAAATCGGATCGACAATGCCGGAAGAGATTTTGTAATGAACGCCTACCCAGAAAAAGACTCTATCACATTGCCTGTCTCTCAGCTTTCTGGAATAGACCCCAGCGTTCAATCTAAGCTGCCAATAAAAAGAGGTTACGCTACCGTGCCTACTACTGGTCCAATCGCTCACCACATCATGAGCACCGCCGACAACGCTGACACCCGTCGAGAGCTTTGGCTGGCTGATAGAAAAACTTCAGATAGACAAGTATCTCGTCTGGAGACGTTATTGAAGACGCGTGCAGAACTTGCACAGACTTTAGGATTCCAATCCTATGGAGAGTACCAGCTTCGGGACAAAATGGCAAAATCTCCTCGTGCAGTGAAACGATTTCTCCAGAATATGGCTAAAGCATTTCGTCCACTAGCTGTTTCTGAGCTTCAAACCCTTGCTGCCGCTACAAATGCGCCTGGACGAATTGAGGCATGGGACCGCGACTATTATTTGCACAAGATGATTTCGCAAAGCAACTCCAGAACGAGCAATATGGATCTTCTAAGCTCCTATTTATCTATTGGCACTGTTATGGTTGGTTTGTCTAAGCTGTTTAATTCGCTTTACGGTATACGGCTTGTTCCGGGGTCAATGCAACAGTTTGAAACGTGGGACGACTCAGTATGCCGACTAGACGTTATTTCAGAGAACGATGAGCGTATAGGTATGATTTACTGCGATTTATTCTCCAATAATTTCAAATCTCAGGGCCCTGCGCATTTTACAATCAGATGTTCTCGGAGAATATTAGACGATCCTATTGAATCTGACTATGGTTCTCGAAACCCGCTTTCATTGTCCGTATCCTCTTCCGGCGAACTCCATCAACTTCCTACGATAGTACTTGTATGTGGATTCAACAAATCTCCTACTGGTCTTACTCTTCTTTCCTTTTACGAGACTGAAACTCTTTTCCATGAGATGGGACATGCAGTGCATTCGATGCTCGGACAGACAAACCTTCACAACGTCGCTGGAACCAGGTCTGCTACTGATTTTGTAGAACTGCCGTCTATTCTTATGGAACATCTTGTCTCTGCGCCTGCAGTTCTTCAGTCCTTTGCAAGACATCACAGAACAAACAAACCGCCTTCCTTAGAGCTGATTAATGCCTTTAAAGCCCGCAGAACAGAGCATCTTGCTAATTGTGAGACCTACACTCAGATAATGATGGCTCAGTTAGATCAAATATTCCACTCTGAATGCGCTAATGATCCTGCATTTGATTCGTGTTCTATTTACTTTGATCTGCAATGTCAAATGGGACTCTACAAGCCTGTACCAGAAAACAGATGGCACACCTATTTCACACATCTCTTTGGCTACGGCGCTACATACTATTCTTACCTTCTTGACCGCGCTATAGCCTCAAAAATATACACGCATCTGTTTGAAAAAGACCCGCTTTCACGAGAGGCAGGCGAGAAATTCGCTAACGAAGTACTCAAATGGGGCGGAAGTCGCGATCCATGGGAATGTGTGGCCGGCGCCTTAGATTCACCTGAACTGAGCAATGGAGATGACTCTGCTATGCTAGAAATCGGCAGTTTTGCTAATTCTAAAACAGTGAGTCAAGTTTAGTTCTCTTGATGTCTAATGAATATATGATAATGATTTTTAGCACTAGTTTGATGAACAATACAACAATGCATATGTATTTATATAATTAAAGTAGATCAGGTCATCCACTAAATCCATCCAAATTGTTATAAAGCCTCAAATTGGTGTCAGAAGTATCCATACGTCCAAGCTGATTCCTGATTCCAAATCCAAGTACGCTAGATTTGAGGCCTTGCGGAAAAACTCCATGCACCAGGAAAACAGCAGCCACACCTGATACATGTGCACATGAAAATGACGAGCCAGATTTAGTAGTGAAATAAGAATCGCCATCTTTATATCGAGAATTCGCCGATATTATTTGTTTACCAGGGGCCCAAATATCGACGCATTCGCCATAATTGGAGAAATCGTCTCTATTGCCGTTTATATCAAAACTGCCAGCAGTAATGGCAAGCTCGTTGTAGCCAATATACGAGCATGCATCAACCCCTTCATTGCCTGCTGCCCGTACAAAATTAAGGCCCACGGAGAACAGCTCTTCGATGATCGGATCCATAATACCATAAGGATCGCGTCCGCCGGCAGAATAGTTGATAAGAGCCCGGTCAGCAGAGTTGTGGTTATTGTATATCCATTCAAAGGCTGCAAGTATAGAGGAATATGAAGAGAACCCTCGACTATTAAATGCCTTCACAGCGATAATTTTAGCATCTTTTGCAATACCAGATAAAGCGCCTGCAATAATTCCGCTGACAAATGTCCCATGTCCGTTCAGATCTTCGTCCGATTCATCAGATACAAAATTGGCACCTTTCACAGCGCGGTTATCTTCAAATTCAGGGTGCTCAGTATAGACACCAGTGTCTACAACGTAAACCTTGACGCCTCTCCCTAAGGGAAGCGGTGCCTTATAGGTAGCATCATCCCAGAAAAGATCCTTTGAGCTGATAGAAGCGAGTCCCCAGCTCGCAGGTGCCTGCTGTTCGTATATACCTGACTGTTTGACCGCTTGGCCGTACTCTAGGTTAATATCTTCGATTCCAACGCGGAACATGTCATCAGGAAAGAGTTGCTTGACATCGGCACTTGCACTTAGCTCCTTTGCAATGTCAGCGTTGAAGCTTCCAAGATAAGCAGTGAAATTGCCAATAGAATAAACCCGTTCGATTGTTCCATCAGTTCCCTGTAAGTTTTCTTTGCCTATTCCAGCTGTACCCGCATGTGTCAAAAAAGAATTGTTCCTGATGTGGGAAAGCAAGTTGGTTGAAGAAGAGAGCTGGACAATGTACTTTCTAGGGTCGTTAGATCTAGGGATCGCCAAAGATTCGGCTATAGACGACCACAAAAGCAAACTAAACAAAAGAATCTGACTTGAGAACATTGAATCTAGCTTCTGAATGAACGACTGGTTTCTCAGACCGATTCAAAGTTGAACCAAACTGGATATATATACCGTCTATGATAAGCTGTAAGCTGTCTGATCATTTGATCTAGAAAACAGTAAAGAGCATAATACTGAATTCTAAAACTTTAAGCAGTTCGCTTCCAATAGCGATAGACCCTTTGAGATTTCTCAAAGCAAGATGATCTCATACAGATTAGCTATAGAGTCCCGCGTTCCGGCCAAGTGAGTCCATTACCCATGCACTAATCCGAGTAGCGGTAAAATCCAAGTTTTCTGCAATGAAATCAATGTTTTTAAACCGGTAATCGGGATCACAGCGAAGCTGTGTCTCGCTAGAAATGGCAATTTCCGATCCAGAGAACTCCGAGGAGGTAGTTAGCATCTCAGGGTCCTTATGCGAATAAGCCGTCCAGGGAGATTTGTTATTGACGAACTTAATCCAACGCCGAACTAGTCGGCTAGCTAGCAATAGGTCATTTGGGTCTTTAAATCTTGGCTCATGACCGTCAACAGAATGGCTCATTGTCTGAAAAATGTATAGCAGTTCAACGCAATGGTTTGCAAACCCATAATCAGGGGACCCTTGTATAGGGTTTGGATGACTGAATCGATAATAATAAACTGGAAATTTGGATTCATCAGACAGTCGCTTAACGAGACGATAATGCGGATAGCTGATAGCAAGATCGCCAATCATTTTAGAGGCTCTAATGCGGTTATCTCTATCAGAATGGTGCTGCGTGATTCCATAAAGGTGCATTAGTTTCTCGGCTATCTCAAGATCTTTACCGTCTTCAACAAGAAATCTCCTAATTCCAGCAAACACGTGCTCAACATTGATAAAATCTATGAGATATGAGCCTTCGAACAAAACATCGCCAGTTAGAACAGCTTTCAAGTGTGGAATATTGGCTATGCGGCGCTCGTAAGATTCTTGGACAGTTTTATCCACAACAAATGTTCCATCAGACGACGCAGCAAAGAAAACAGGAAAATCTGGAAGATATCTGACGGAAGCATCTATCAGACTCTTCACTGGAAGTTTTCGCAGGGTATCCAGCTTTTCAGAGTCTGGCATATCATCGGGTAAGCCCAGGTAGGACGTCAAGTCCCGAAATATGGCATTTTCCTGTTCTAAAGTGCGCGGTATAGATGTAATTGGGGTGGCAGATTGTGCGATCAACTGCGAAAAGAGTGGAAGCTTGCCTGTCTCGGCTGCCTCGGCTGCGTATATGGCTTGATACAGTACGCTGACTGATCCAGAAGACTGGCCGCCAAGTGTGACTCTTTCTGGATCACCACCAAATCCAGAAATGAATTTCTGTACCCATTTTAGGGCAAGGCATTGATCGTGCAGACCAAAATTACAGTAGGGAGATGACTGATCACGAGCTAAAGCTTCGTCTCGCAATGCTGACGAAGACAAGAAACCCAAGTACCCGAGTCTGTATTGCACTGAGACCATTATGATAGGCAATTGCAGAGCTATGGACTCCGCCACCAAGTAAGAATTGTCTTCGAACTTAGTCGAAGCTCCTGCGCCCATAATAAACGAGCCACCGTGAATCCATACTAACACTGGCAGCTGGATGTTGGGAGGGATGTGCAACGGTCTAGATATAGTGACCACAAATGAATTGTACTCGTCGTAGACCAGATCAGTCGACCATGGTGCACCAGTGAAGTCTTTATCGTCTGGATTGAAGTACTGCGGCTGTATGGGTCCGCGAGCGGTGAATATCCTCGAGGTATGGTCGAGCGAAATGCACAAATCAGCTTGGGTGAACCGCGCTGGTAACCGAGCATAGGGTACTGACCAGAACTGAAGCACGTCACCGCGAACGTGGCGGCGCAGCTGGCCAGTCATCTTCCCAAGCTGCGGATGAACAATTGTATTAGTCTCTATTTGTTCTGGCGGCATACCGTGCTGAATTGGCAATAAAAGCGGACACTCTTTGGGCAATATGGCACCTAAGCGGTCGTGAACCTCGGCGAATGGTCGGGTCAAGGGTTGTTACCAGTGGCCAAATTGGGCTCGCTGGGACAGACGACACACAGAGGTTAGCAATCAACCGAACAGCAGACTGTAAGATTAACAGATAAGCGAATATTAATTCTTTAAATATGGCGTGTCCTACAGTTATCTTCACTAAAGTTGTTGGAACGGTGACGCTTGGAATGATGACAGGCGTGTATGCAAGTAGGCGCTGGATCGATATGGGTGTATTGGAAGTGGAAGGATCTAAGCCTGCAGAAGAAGGGCGTGGTCTGTTCAGGAAAATGACCAGAATTTTAGGAGGCGTTAGTTCTGCGGCTATGTTGCTGGCATTTTTGCGTGGCGGAATTCGCGGCAGACACCCTTACCTTCTCTATTCTGCTTTAGTTGGGCCGATCTGCATTGGCATTGATTGGCTGGAGACCTCATCATTTACATTGTGGCCCACTGAAGCGGAGAATGAAGAGGTAGAGACAGAAGGTGAAGTAAGCAATTTAGACGGATCAGTATACCGCGATCTGGGTGCTGAAAGTACTCCGCCTAAAGCGAAATCTACTGTGGTAAACCCTGCATTTATCACTGCGGGATTCGCTACTTCTTTGCTAGGCTTTATTGTAGCTACGGTTGGGATTCATGGAGATATGGCTTGAAAGGTGGTCGTAACGCCGCCTTAGTTCTCCGCTATGATAATAATAAGGGTAACATTATATTTTATTTCAATTAGCTGTTCATCGAAAGGACAAAGAGGTTCAAGTTTCACATAATTATACAACAAGAATTAGTCTTCTTTGCCTGTTTGTAGAATTGCCGCGTAGTCATGCTCAAATTCTCGCTCTTATCTACCAGGCTATCGAGTTTCTCGCCCCTAGCCAGCACACTCTCAATAGTCTTGTGAAGAACAATCTTCGTCTCGTCCAGCTCCTGCTGCACTTTCATTAATGTGTCGGCCTGTGCCGGGTTCTGGTATTTCACTATATATTCGTCTAGCTGTGGGAAACTGTACCCATCAGACGGCTGATCCTGTACCGCCCTAGGATATTGGGTAATGAACTCGTCTAGCACTTTACCAATAAGCGTATATGCAACTCGCACAGGATAGTCGGCGTCCGATATCAACACACCAGCAATACCTTCTGATCTCACATGCGTGTGGGCAATGTACCTTCCTTCTTCAACTGACTGTCTCTGACCCTTCTGTGTGCGCTCCGCAACGGTGCTGGAGAAGAACTCAAGCGATTCCCCTACTGCGCTACGTTCAAAAAAGGAAAATGACGATAGGTCCTTAGCCGCAGCTAACACTTTCGCAGGCGTTTCTGCCTTCAGCACAGCTATATAGTATATTTTCATTGTCGCTCGCCAGCCTTTTGGTGGGTGCAGAACAGGCAAAGAGACCCTTACTGAAACTTGCGCAGGCGGCAGTTTAACCCTTAACCCTCTCCACTACCCATATACCAGTCCACCATCAGAAAGATACTGCTTTTCTGCCTTGCTCGACCACTGTCTTAATGGACGGCAAACGCAGCAATGTCTATTCGCAGCCAGCCAATACAGGCATGGGGAGTCACGAATTTACGTTGATTCATCATGCCATCGAGTATTTGAAGAAGAAGAGGGGCCCAGTGTCCGTTGAAGATCTAGAATCATATATGTCCACCGGCAAGGGATCCGGTCAGCTCATGTTTGTGCCCTACATGAAAGACCTAAAATTCATCAATTACGATGAAGCGAATTCAATTCTAGAGTATATTCCTGCTTACAATATTAGAAACGGACCTGCGTTGCTGGCATACTTGCACGCACAGCCTGGTTTCACTGGAATTTCAGTTAAAGACCTCAAAGACGGCTGGCCCGACTGCATTCCCGAACTCGAAAAGATGTCCGAAAGAGGTGAGATATTGATGCTCTGCTCTAAGAAGGACTCTGTCCCTCGAATCGTATGGGAAAATAGATACGGCCCCCTGGGCGGCGTCGACAAAGAATACGTAAATATCTGGCACGACGTTAAACTACCCACGGTTGCTGAACTTCCTGCGATGTTACAAGCTGCAGGCCTTAAACCAACTTCGATAGATCCAGCTAGCATAAAGAAAGAATCTATCACGGTCGCTGAACACAAAAGAAAAAAGCCGCGCCGCGGTAAAATTACCAATACACACATTCGCGGTATGCTCAAAGATATTAAAATGTCTTAGCATCCAACTCATGCATGCACTTACCTGAATCGATCAATCGAACAGTCTTGTTATTAATGATTACGATACATATTATACAAACGAAACTATTTTTTATTATGTAAGACTCTACGCCTGTGACGTAAAAGCAATCAAAAAAACCTATCAGCATTCTTTCAATGCTGATTCTTCAACTCAGCCAAACGAGTTTGCTCATCTATATCACGGGCTTCCCAAGGATAGGCGATCCAAATGTCCGGTACAGTCCTAGCAGCAATATACCTTCCTTCAGAAATCATGTCTTCCGGCAGCTCAGCGTGTTTTGGCTTGTCCTTGTTATGCAAGACAAATATATAGAAAGAAGTCTCTTCGTCTTTGCGCCCTAACTTCTCTGCTTGAGCCTTAACGTCTTTCTGTAACTCAGAGAGAGCATAATGAAGAGTGGTTCTAGTGTCATCAACTTCATCAACAATCAGTATTTTCTTTCCGATTAAGTTGCCGGCGTGCTGTTCTAAGTTATTGAAATCTAGCCATTGTGTGCGCACCACTTCCATACCTGCTTGCTCCTTTTCCGGAGTAGCAGTGAGAGGGCCTTGTCCAATTTGTTCGTACAAAGACAAACCAATAGCTTGTATAGGAATATTCTTAGCTCCAGGCTCTTTCAAAAAAGTTCTAAGAATTCGAGCCGGAATAAAACCACCTCCGCCGATGGCGATCATGAGATCAGGCTTAAAATTCTTCAAAATTTCAGCTCCTTCCTGACACAATTTGTGAACTTCGTTGTACGACACGTATTCCTTCTCTGTCATTTTTTCGCTTTCTACCATTTTAGCAGATTAATTATTCGACTTGGCTTTTCGATCTGATTCCAGTTCTATTAATCCCTTTAACCGAATTGTAATGACCAAAGGGGCCCTTAATTTCGGTGGTGTGAATATTATGAAAGTATCAGTCAGAAATCGAACAAACTTTTTTTTCTCAGTTTTTGAGTTTAGGAGCAAGCTTCCATCAGTTGGATTCCCAATAACGAGCTTCCATTGATTCTTTAGCTTTTATTTCTTTGGCAGATCGCCCGTGATTCGTTTCCATTTTCGCGAAGCATGAGTTCTAATGAGAAATATATTGAAACGCAAAGCTAACAACATCCTCACCGGACTCTTGCTGTAACAGCTTATCTTCTATTTCCTGCAAGCGATGATTGGTAAAATGGTTCCATGAGCTTGTATCACCGTACAAAATAGCCTCAGCTTTTGTCCTTTGCTCTCCCGTATCAGGGTCACATCGTTTGCATTTGAAAGTTTCATGCGTAGTAGAGGTTGATTCTTCTGTCAATCTGAACAACAGCCTGAGATCATCAAGAGCAAAAAATCTTTCAACGTCTTGGGCGTTGTCCACAACACAGGATGATAACGACTGCTTCATGCTCTGCCTCTGAAACACGTTCTCTTCAATTGTACCAGTGCCGACAAATCTATACACAAAGCAATCTTTCTTCTGTCCATCTCTCCATACTCGAGCCAATGCCTGCTGATCTGCAGCCGGGTTCCAGTCGGGGTCGAATAAAATCAAACGATTGGCGCCAATCAAATTGATTCCACATCCTCCAGCCTTACTGCTTAGAAGAAACACAAACTCTTCTCCCTGCGGATCATTAAATCGGTCAACTAGCTTTTGACGTTTATTAACACTCATGGTTCCGTCCAAACGCAGTGCACCATACTTTCTTACTTTGCAAAATTTCTCAAGAAGATCCAACGTTTGAGTGAAGTTGCTAATAAGGACAATTTTGTCATCAGTATCTCTTCGAATTCTATACAGCATTCTTTCCAGTACTTGAAATTTCCCGCTAAATATGCTAAGAGGCGCATTGTCTCTATAGCCTCTCAAATCGGGTGGAATGTACTCGAATTTTTCTATCAGCTCTTCACTTCCAGGGACATCTTTGGGTAATTTTAAGAGGTCAGGATGATTGCACAGTTTTCTTAGTTGTCCGATCAGTTTCAAAGGCTGCGCTTCTTTTCCCTTCAGAAGACGCTTGATAGCAGGCGATTCAAGGAAATGCTTGTATAATGCCAATTGAAATGGAGATAAGTTGCAGAATACAACATGCTCGTACTTCACAGGTAGATATTTTGTTAACAAATCATTAGTCCTGCGTATAATGAACTTGCTAACTATATTGTTCAACTCAGTGAGTTTTTGTTCACCTATTTCACGTTCTTTTTCTGTGCAGTTAGCATCTCGCCCGCGAAGAATAGCGAGCTCATAATTTTTGCGAAACTCTAGTCTTGAGCCTAGCAAACCAGGGTTAGCAAATGTGATCAGGGAGAAATACTCTGATAGATCATTCTGAATTGGTGTTCCTGACAAAATAACTCTCCTTTTAACGTTCAGCTCTGTTAAAGCCGTGAACGTCAAACTGTCTCCATTTTTTAGCCTGTGCCCTTCGTCACACAACATCAGGCCTATCTCTGTTCTACCGAACTCTCCGGAGTAAAGTCTCAGAGTCTCGTAGGAGATTATGAGAGCCGGGCGCACAATGGATCGTCCTGAAGCTGTACACCATTGGTGGATTTGAGCGATTAGCTCAGTTTTTGAAGCGGAACCATCAACTGCAAACGGGGTTACAGTTCCTTTGCCAAGCCATTTGTCGAACTCGTTTGCCCAGTTCTTCACTAAACTAGAAGGACAAACAATAATACATTTGCTGATTGTTGATTTTCCAGCTATAGGACTCTGTTTGAGGAGCGTCCAGCACAAGGCAATACACTGAAGTGTTTTTCCTAGACCCATTTCGTCTGCCATGATGCAGCCGTATGCATTTTCGTCCAGTTGGCCGGTGGTACACTTATAGAGAAATTGAACACCCTCTATCTGATGTGGACGCAGTACTTTAGCCAGTCTAGGATCCAAGACCACGGGTACTTTCGGTCTATCATTTGGATCCTCATCTTTGATCCCTAAAATATCTGCGAGACTTTTGTGTCTTGACTTTTTGGGTGGTTCTGGAGGGGGAGGGGGCGCAGGGATGGGGTTGAGCTCTTGCGAAAGAGTAAAAGGTGCAGTATCTTTCGCGGGAATAGGAATAGTAGGGTCATACAGAACGATAGCGAATTCTCCGCAGGGATCATGTAGAGGTCTGGCTATAAAGTTTGGACGACGTCTAGTACCGAGGACTGGAGGAGGGCCGTTTGCGTCATAGCCTTCGGGAAGCGATCGAAAAGGGAGCTTGAAGGATCTTTGAAGGTCCATTGAGTTTACGGTATTTACATCTTTAGCAGAGAACATTTTCCGACGCTTAGATTCGTCGCTTATGGTGATAATTGACTCCTCGTTGTATGATACCACATTGGTTATTCTTCTAGTCGATCCTTGTCTTCTTTTAATCGGGATGCTGAATGGTTTTGCGAGGACTATTGATGACGGGTCGACTTTGTTCTCCTTGGAGTAGACTTCATTCCTCTTAGAAGGAGCGGCCCTTCGAAGCATCGTATGAAGGGTATAAGTTTCACTGAGTCTTTTTGACTGGGGCGTTGTTTACGTGAAGGCAAGCGGTCAAACGTAGGCGAATTGGGAGTAATGAGCCCGGCCAATCACAAGCGTACCTGGCCTTCGACATATATACTATATATGCCGACACCACTAGTTGATTTTCTAGCGGGTTATGCCTCAGGTGCTGTAGGAATCTTGATCGGTAATCCACTGGATATTGTGAAAGTCAGGATTCAGAATGGCGGGCGGATCAGCGAGGAAACTGTGCCTTTGAGACAGGAGCGGGGTTTTACAAACTGGACTAAATCGGCACTGCGAGGAGTAGCAGCGCCTGTATTGGGGTATGGAGCTTTAAACGCGCTTCTTTTTGGTTCTTATTCTTGGTGGCTTCTGAAATTAACTGAGCTCAAGGACAATGGCTCTGTTCTGGCTATGAACGAAGGCTGGAGACTATTTTGGGCAGGTACATTAGGATCATACGCTACAGTACCGGTGTCCGTACCTACTGAACTAATTAAGTGTCGTGCGCAATTGGTCCACGAAAGTTCGCTGCAGGCGTTTAAAGATGTGATGAGAAATGACGGAATTAAGGGGCTGTTCAAAGGAACCGTGATAACAGCCATAAGGGACAGCTTTGGTTATGGTATATACTTTGGGTCTTACGGCATGGGGAAAAAGCTGCTTGATGTTAATGAAACAGGTCTATCAGATATCAGAGGCGTCTGTAAGATTTTATTTGTTGGCGGAATGGCAGGGTGCCTATCATGGGCATCGATATTTCCCCTGGATGTGATCAAGACCAGGTACCAAGCGGACGTTTCTAATGTCTACAGCAGCTCTTTAGACTGCGCTCGACGAACTTTTGCGCTCGGAACAGGCGTGTTATTTGGCGGACTTGGTGTGACAATGATTCGAGCGTTCGGAGTGAATGCTGTGCAGTTTTTGGCGTACGAGGTGATGGTCGACATATTGAGCACAGAAAAAGCTTAATACTATAAATTGCGTACTTCAGGCTGGTTCGCGAAGGTAAGCTAATCCATCTTCGTCCCCCTCTCCTACCTACAGAGGAGCCAAGAAATATGCCTAAGTCCCCTGCAAGGCGGAACAACGATAGACACCAGCGACGGATTACGGACTTCACGCAAAACGGCAGTAAAGACCACTCAAAGATAAAGTGGTACGTAGAAGAAGAGAGCGTCCTTGTTGGAGAATTCGGGCAGCTCGAGGCCTTAGAGGAAGGTAAAGTACATGTGGCAGGATTTGATTTGGATTGGACTTTAGTGCATCCTAAAAGCGGAGACTTACATCCGAATGGCCCGTCCGATTGGAAATGGCTAGACGCCGAAATTCCGAGTAAAGTTGCGACCCTTCCTGGGCTGCTTGTTATATTTACGAATCAGGGTGGCATATCACTTCGATCGTGGGAGCTAAAGCGATACAGTGGGTTTCGTACGAGGCTTCAGTCGCAACTAAGAGAGCTGAACAAGCACGGTCTGGAAAGGGCGATAGTTATAGCGGCATGCGGTAGGACGTATCATCGAAAACCGGATATTGGCATGTGGAGAGTGCTTGAGAAGGTGTTAGATCAGCACAAGATTAGCATAGAGAAGAAAGATAGCTTCTTTGTAGGCGATGCAGCTGGAAGACCAGAAGATTTCGCAGATACCGACAAAGGGTTTGCGGAATCTGTAGGGATCAAGTTTTACGACAATCACCAGTATTTCGGGCTAGACGCGAAGGCAGGACGGCGCGGGGCAGCTGCTGAAGAAGGGTCATAATTTGCAGATAGTTAATTGATGGGCAGAGTAAATAATCCTGCTATATCTGGTTCGAAGAGGGATGCATGAAGATCTGTGTTTCTGAGCACGATAGGGAGAAGTATGAACTTTGCAGCGATGATTCTGACGAGAGCTGCAGCCGAAGTCATGAGCATTGTAGTCAGGTATGAGCACTCTAGGATGATATGTAATGCTTCGATTAAACAGAGGTTGACTATCCAGTCGACAGAGGCGATAGCAGAAGGGACATCGTAGTACCATATGATCATAAGCACCGGGAACAGTTTTGGGGCGTAGGAGATAAGTATTGTTGTTGAGAGAGCGGCAGGTTTTGGCCAATGGAGGAAGTAACGAGCCAGGAGGCGGATAGTAAAATGAGTGGCAATGACATTCAAGAAGCAGTATGTGATAAAGAAGAAGTATTGACCGAATACAGGGAACGACAATATGTATGTCGATATAGGATTTGGGGGTTGCTTTTCGACGCGCACCCAGGCCAAATAGACGTCAAACATTGTGAACAAGAAGAGCATCCGCTTAGCGACAGAATGAAGGGATGAGTTGTCGGTGCCAAAGCGATTGAATACGAGGTGTCGGTAAACCTGCGGTTTTAGCAGCAGCAGATCGATGAGGATTATAACACCATCAAATTCAATGTACTTGTCTGCAAACTTCTTACAGTTCGGGCATGGTGTTAAACGGATATTTGTTGACGAATACTGAGTGAATAGCGAACTTACAGGGTGTGCACATTCTATACATATCATATTAAGAGAGTCATAAAAGAAAAGGATACAGGAAAAGTGGTGTGTTTTCGTTGACTTCTACTGAAGTGTGATTATGGTTTTATGAAGAAACCCCAACGCTGGCTGCTATTTCACGACGGGTAGCATCTTGTAGTAGCGTTACGTCGACAGCACTTTCTGGTATATGCATGTATCTGACTACCGAGCCACGTATAAAAAGGTTCTTTACGGCTGAAAGATGCGGGTACTTTTCCTGTTCCAGGACGACTATGTTTTCCAGACGAAAGTTGAAGTATTGATCAACAGACTTCAGTGTCCCTCTGACGGTCAAATCGTTCTTCAGTTCCACCGTCACTTGCTTATCTACAAGGGTCTTGAAAAATGAGAAAAATAGCATAACTTTTGTATCTTTTGAATTGGCTCTTTATTTCAAGCGAAATTTAGTATAGATACCTGCGATTAGGCCTGGTCGTTCACTTTCGCTAGGTGGGTATGGTCGAGTGGTTGGTTTTTACAAGGGTTTCGCTTGTGCTTTGGAGTGCCAAGTAGTCCCAATACAGCAATGGGGGGTCCCTCCTGTAGACCAGACATTGCCGTGGGGGAAACTGCACCCCCCACCTAGCCGAGGAAGATGTGACTTTCACTGATAGCGCTTAGTACCCCGCATAGATAGTATTTAAGCAATTGTATAGTTCATTAGTTTCTTTAGTGCCTCGCGATCATAATAGAACTTGTCTAAGATGGGAGAACTGTCAAAGGAAGAAACCATAAAGAAATGCCAGACGCTCATTGACAAGATCGTCAGTTCGAACGCCTGGAGCGGCAAAATACCTCTACGTCTTGTAGACTTCGACGAAGAAAGTACCACTATAGAAGTCACAGCTACAGAACTTATGCTGAACGGTATGGGTAATGTCCACGGCGGATGCATTGCGACTATCTTTGATATGAGCACCTCTACATGCCTGTTCATATCGCCTTATACGCAAGGCAAAGTGACTACTCACGTATCTAGAGAACTCAACTGCGTGTATTTAAGACCCGTGAAAGTGGGCGATGTGGTTCAGATTACGAATAAGATGATGTCGAGGGGTAAGTCATTGGCCCTTCTTCATGGTGAGATGCGCAATAAAAAGACAGGCAAGCTACTTGCGACTTGCGTTCATGATAAGGCGTTAGTGTCTGGGCCTCCGCCAGATATATTCGTTCCAAAGCTTTGAGCTCTTTAGAAAAAAGAAACCGCATGTAGGACTGGTAGCCTAGGATGCTTTTTCTCGAATTCGTTCAATACAGATATTATTGATTCGTCTAAATTAGAAGTTGTAGCAATGCTCTTAGCCAAGTCCAGAATTCCTTGCGCTCCGACCGCCGCTTCCTCAGGATTGTCCTTTATCTCGACGTTTATTATATGCACTGGTAAATTCAATTGTTCTCCTCTATTAACTAAATCCTCGCATACGGCGTCGAAACACCTTTCTTCGCAAGTAAATACAATGTCAAATGCCATATTATGATCCTGCCATCGTTGCGGCGCGGTTTTTATGCTTCTGTTTCTGTCTAGCATCGGCAGCAGGCCGTTAGCTTGGTAAAGTTTGGCGTCTTTTTCTGCCAAATCGTTGTATATACTGTCGTAAGGCGTACCAAATTCGTAGATATTAGGCCTGTCTATGCTTGGTCCTGGCAGTCGAACCGCCGAGCCTGTGCCAAATGAACTGACATTGAACCCAGCCTCTTTAAGCACTTTATGAGCTTCCATCGATCGATTTTGATTAGATGCACAAACCGTGCAGAACCGTAAATCGTTCGTCATCGCTTCCACAACAGAATGACGATTGTAGGAAAAGGGAGAACACCACCAACTCGCTTTAACAGTCTATTACCCGGACACGCAGAACCAATACCGTCCGCCACAACGCAATTTGCTGATTTCAAAGCTTTTAATCTATACACATACTTTATTTACTTCAGTTGATATTCCTTTGGTTTATTTAAGCAAGATATCTGACAGCTGCTGACTACGCCCTGAAGACCGCTTCATCTGGACGCTTCCATTATCGTGATTTGGGTCAGGGTAAAGTTACACACACCCCCGTGACTCTACACTTGCGCTACACCATACAGTTCATTATCTATGCGACTTATCATTACAACCGATCATTCAGATGATATCTACACGGTGGAAGTACCTCCAGATGTCACACTAGGTGACCTGAAGGCCTACATTGAAGGCGAATCTGGTGTCAAGCCCTCGCACCAACATCTTGTATATAAAGGTCAGCCCTTGGCTTCAGACCATCTATCGCTATCGACGTGGAATATGGAATTCGACGATATGATAATTCTAAGCGTCATTCCTCCTTCTCCTGTAGGCAATGTAGATAAAATTGTGCAGGAACTCAGGCAAGAGAATGAATCGGCGGCGGCGTCGTCCTCATCTTCAGCGATGCCCAACACATCTGCCGAACTAGCTCCGCCTACCGAACTGCAGAAAAAGGACATGGAAAGAGTTCGGCTGCAAATGCTTGCTGATCCTATCTTACAAAGCGGAGTTAGTGAAGCCTATCCTCAACTAGTTAGTGTGCTGAATGAACCTGATCAGTTCTACAAGACACTTATGAAGATCGAATACGATCGCATTAGAAATGAGGAAGTGAAGAGGCAGGAACTCAAGCGTCTAAACGATGATCCTTTCAATGAGGAAAGTCAAAAGAAGATCCTTGATATTATCAGAGAAGAGGCTATCCTTGAGAACATGAAGGCTGCACTTGAACACAACCCGGAATCATTCGGCCGTGTGATAATGCTGTACGTTAATTGCGAAGTCAACGGGCGTCCAATTAAAGCATTTGTTGACTCTGGAGCCCAGACTACTATTATGAGCCCAGAATGCGCTGAAGCGTGCAACGTTACGCATCTAATTGATCGGCGGTTTGAAGGACTTGCTCGCGGTGTAGGTACGGCAAAAATTCTTGGTAGAATTCACTCAGCCTACATAAAACTAGGAACGCAGTACTACCCCTGTTCGTTTACTGTCATGGAAAACCAGCATATTGACATTTTACTTGGCTTGGATATGTTAAAACGATATCAAGCAATGATAGATCTGCGCCAGAACTGTTTATCGATTGAAGAACAATCCATTCCCTTCCTTACCGAGAGCGAGCTGCCTGAATCGGCAAAAGACATTAGTCTTCCTACAAATGGCGTCCCTTCTATATCCAAGCCTACAGCCTCTATCAACGATACTGTAGCACCGCCTACACCTTCAGCTTCTAATGCTCCTGTGCCACCTGGTCCTCCTACGGCCACGATAACAGTTTCAGAGCACGACATAGCACAGCTTCAAAGTTTGGGATTCTCGAGAGAAGACGTCTTAGAAGCACTAAAGCAAGCCGGAGGCAATGTTGAGTATGCGGCTAGTCTCTTGTTTCAATGACATTGCGACGTTACCAGATATATATCTTTTTACAGCGCATGAGCACCAAAGGGCCGGTTTCCTAAAACACTAATACTAAAAGCAATTCAATATATTCCAGCTAGTACAATACTATGAAATTTACACTTTGACTGACCTCCCGCCCTTCTAGAAGACGAATATACAGCGAGCGTACATTAGAATCCTAGAAGAAGGGGAGATCGCGTCAGCTGCCGGTAGTGCAATAGCAGCGACACAGTGTTAGAAAACAATAGACAAGTCCAGAGGTTTTCCAACGATTTCCAAAAATACAGTAACAATAAAATCACCAATGGTGATATTTCAGTTGTTACACTGAAAAGAACAGATACTACACTTGATCTAAGCCAAAAGGCAAAGAGATTAAGGAAACAAAACCTGTTGGTGGGAGGTGGTCTTTATATAATTTTTTTTGGTTACCCGGAGGAATTAATAGAGTTTTTCCGAGAAGATACAGCCGGTAAAGATGCTGCAAACAAGTGCGATTTTCGCTAAGTATTGGCGTTAATACAGATATATAAGTCAGAAATCTATTTAAACTAGTTATTGGATCAATTTAGGAATGTTGCAAATGGCTTAATCGGCATGAGGGCTTCTGTGGGCGAAGGATGGTGCTGTGCTTGAAAACCTAAATATAGAAGTTTCTTTTCCTGCGAGAAACTGTTTGCTTCGATAATAATCACATGATCTGTTTGTAATTATTCCACATTGAAAATAAATGACCAAACACGACATAGAGAGCTTAGAGAACACTGAAATCAATGGTGATGTTAAGCGTCAAAAGATTTGCGACGAAGATGTGAGGAAGTACTTCGCACCAGGGCTTTTTGAACGTGCGGAGGAGCTTCGAAAACAGAATAGCGAAAGTGTTCCTTACAAGCATTGCGTGATTGATCAGCTAATGGATGACTCTCTACTAAGAGATGTGCGTAAAGAGATATTAAAGGAATTGGTATTCACTCGAAGAGAGACTGATATTTATAGGGTGAATCAAACCGGGGACTTGGCTAATCTTGACGGATTGGATCAGGACGAATTAAAGAAACTATCCAGTCTTCGAAAATTGAGGAATGTGCTTTATTCTTCTTCATTCCGCGAATTGGTGCGCGAAATTACAGGATGCGGCGCGTTGTCGGGAAAAAAGCAAGATATGTCTATTAACAATTATCGAAAAACGTGCCATCTTTTAAACCACGACGACGTTATAGGTTCCAGAAGGGTATCATATATCCTATACTTGACTGACCCAGACGAACCTTGGAAACCTGAATGGGGCGGAGCTTTGCGGCTGTACCCTACAGTGACTGCTAATGTGCCCGCTGTTGGCTGGACTAAAGTCATTCCTCCTGCGTGGAATCAGCTAGCCTTCTTTACAGTTCAACCAGGTCATTCGTTCCACGACGTAGAGGAAGTTTACGTCGATAAGGACAGACTAGCTGTGTCTGGATGGTTTCATATACCTCAAGAAGGTGAGCCAGGCTTCATCGCTGGAGAGCAAGAGGAGACAGAAGCAAAGTCTTCCCTTCATCAACTTATATCAAAAGAACTGATTGAATACGACTTCCCTAAAACCGAGATGCTTGATATTCCAGAAGTTTATTTAAACACTACTCTAGAGCTTCCTTCTGCTACGATCGAATATCTGTCAAAATATATCAACCCTGTTTACCTGAAAAAAGAGTCGCTGACTCCTATTACATCTAAGTTTTACGACGACTCTGTTGCAGAATTGTACGAGTTTTTAGCCCCTGAATTCGCCGAGGCGCTCAAAGCTGAAATATTGAAAATTGAGCGAGATTATGCAGTGTTGCCAGAAACTAAACCGGACGAAGAGTTCCTTAATTTCAAAATCAGTGCTCCTCCTCATAAATGGAGATATCAATATTACAGTCCTAAGAAAGGAGACTCTGACGACTCGATATTCGCACAGCTTCAATATTTCCTTTCAAGCGGTGAATTCTCGCAATGGGTAAACATCGTGGCTACAATGCACGTAAAGAAATGCAGCGTGCTTGTACGTCGATTCAGACCAGGTTTAGACTTCACGCTTGCCACCGTCCAGGACAACCCAGGATACGTAGTCGATGGAACACTTGGTCTTTCTGTTATACCGGACGGCAAACGATGGAGCGATATCCCTGATTGTGGCGGATTTCAAATGCTAGTCGCTACTGACGATGACGATGAGAACGACCCTGCTGTTTATCGTGAAGCAGGCGACGACGACGGGGTTTTGGCTGCTGATGAGCCTCAATTCAACCATCTGCAACTTGTATTACGAGACCAAGGCACGCTTGATTTTGTTAAATACTTAAGTAGAGATGCAATTACAAGTCGATGGGATTGCAGATGCAGATGGGAAGGAGAAGAAAATGTGCAAAAACAATCCTAAATTGGCAAGGCGGAAGTGTGAAGATTAACTGATATGAGAAATAAAATCGAACGTTGCAAATTGATTATGTAGTAAGTGTTGTGGCTTATATAGATGTTAAAAAAAGAAAAAGACGCACTGCACAATATAAAATGTCTTTAAAAAATCAAGGAAACAAATTCAGAACCGCTTCTGAGTGTGTTGCTAAGAATGAGATATAAACTGGCTAGACAAGTTATTCAACTCTATGCAGCATCACGGCTAGCACGGTAAGCAGATTCTTGTTCCATGCGAAGTTTCTCAAGATCGGGCAAGAGGGCCTCAAGAGCTTGGGCAGAAGATTTATGATATTCCAATTGCGCATTGACGAGCTCAGTAAGAAGGCGAACTGTTTCAGGAGTTTCTAAGAAGTTCTTCATCACCGATACAGCTTCTTCTGTAGCGGCGACAAAATCGTCTTCTGCTTGTTCAACCTCGAGAGCAAGTGCTTCTTGTTTGTCGGGTCTAGCGTTCTTGAGGGACATTTTAGCAGTGTCCAGGTCGAGACGCGCCTTAGTGACATTTCTTCTTGCCTTTGTAGCAAATTGGAGAGAAGTACTCAGGGTGGTGTTGATGCTTGCATTGAAGTGAGCCTGGATGGCTTGATCTTGCTTGAGACGCAAGTCGCCAAGTTGCGATTCAACGGTAGCAAACTTATTCAAAGCGTTTCCGAGCAAGTCATCTTCAGGAAGATTTTGAGAGCCAGACAGCGCGGCTCTGGCTAAAGCATGGCTCAGAGTCTTGGGCGGTTTGTCGCTGGCAGTCTTCAACACGGCTGCTTGTGCTTCAGCAGCAGAACTGGCTTGGACGACACCTTGCAATTTCTCACGGAAGTCTTTCGACAAATCCACGACACTTTCTTTCAAGTGCGCAGGGTAGTCGTAAGACTCGTTTTCGTAAGTACGGGTAACGTCTAGGAGCTTGATGTGAGCTTCTTTGAGAGCGTCTACACGCTTTTCGAGTTCTAAGTACTCTTGAGGGAGTTCTGTAACGTCTTCTGCTTTTCCAAGGCGTTCCTGCACCAAACGTGCTGTGCGCTTAGCAAAAGGAGTAAATTGTTGACCAAGATCTTGCAGACCTTGCAGAGATTTATTCAATTGTTCCATTTCTGTTCGCAGGATTATCCACAAAGGTTTATAGATCTGAAAGAACAAAGGGATCAAACTATCTCTGCTCTTCAGTTATAAGAGCGTGTGATTATTGCGTTGCTATGCCAACAATTGTTTCTATTTTTGCCCTTTTATGGACGCGAGTAAAAGACTTGGCGGTCGCGAAACTGATTGTCTTTGATGGAGACGCATGCCAAACGAATCAAGAACAAAGATCGGCAGGCGCTAAGGAAAGGTATTGTTTATGTTCCGCCTTTCAGCAAAATCAAGCTGTTCAACAGCATTGATCGACTTGAGAACACGAACTTCTACAAGCACACGAGCACGACGGTTTTGGGACTTCTTATGATGAGAGCGCTGTGCGAGAATGATCGCATGCGCGCCTGGAGAGTTGCTAAAATACTAGTGCGGACGTATCCTGGTGATATCAGAGATGGCTGGAACTTCTTGAACGAGATGCTTGTTGGTAGGACGTTGGATGGAAGCAACTACAATGCTACATTTAAGTATTCTGAAGCCGATTTAGAGATGATTGACTGGTTGATTCGATCACAGGGCGAGAAGACTAAGAAAATTCCACCACAAGAGCTGGCTATTTCCAGTGATGTGCATCCTAAACTACAATTTTTATTGCATGAGCTCATTAAATCGCTAATACTTCATGGTCATTTCGAACTAGCACGGCAGAATCTAGATCAACTACTCAGACATCACCCTTGCAACACCGACGGGATGTTTTACGCCTACAGAGCGCTAATAGAGTCTGACCTTAAAAAGAAAGAAAAGTTTCTCAGTTTAGCATTCAAGTATGGTGCTCATTTTGCACCTTCGGTTTCAGACACAGGAGATTCTTGGATATATCTTCCATTTGAAGAGAGACAAAAGCACATAGAGGAAACCTTCCCGGTAGCTGACGTTGAATCATCGTCTGGAGAAGAAGACAGCGACGACGGTGACGAATCGAGCGAAGAAAGTTCCTCAGAAGAGAGTGCATATGGCTACGAAAGATGAAACAATATTTCCATTGACATTAATTATCTAATATGACAAAATAAGACACTGAGGGACATGAGAGATGCATTGCGCGTTTGGGTGAGATTGTGAAAGAAAAAGAGAGTCATTACCACATAAATCTTTGAGCTTTTCCTGGTTCAGAGGGCCATTCGAAATCCATTGTAAGGAAAATATAAAATACAATTATATTAACCACGACATACCAGATGCCTTCGGCTATGAGTCTTGCTGACTCTGGACGAGCAATTCTGACTCGCCAAACCAAATAGGGGATAATATAATACCGGAATTCAATGAGCGGAGTAGGAATCAATACAGTGGCCGTAGCTCCAATAAATACTAATATAGTCAGCAAATTCTGAGTTCGTGAGCCGCCGAGCGACTTTAGAATGATCCAAATAGAAAAGTAATAAACAGGAATAGCCAAGTACCTAGCTATATCATTGACTTTTATGAGTCTTCTCCAGAGATAGAAAGTATAATGGCGGTTGTCTGCCAGAAGGAACGGGTGTTCGATAGTTGTATACTTAATTATCAGGAAGAAGGAAAGAGCGACTATGCAGAAGACTAAAGGTTTTTGGTAAATGACGTTGAGGAATCGCAGGGGAGTTTTGATGGAGAGCCATAAAGGCCAACTGAATGCGGCAATGAACACTGTGCAGTAAAGTAACTGAGCGACATGCACAGAAGGCATGTGATTTGATTTGTCTCCCAAAACTATGCCTCCGTTCAAGTAGACAAAGTATCCAAAAGCTGCAGCGACAAGAGAATATGCCCAAGAGACGGCAGCTGCGAGGCGGACCAAGTCATGGAAAGAGGCGGCCTTTATATGACGCCAAAGAACGGAAATCTGTCGCTTTTTTTCGGTGTTAGTTAGATCTGGCCACATTGTCCACAGTTGGTCGATTAGAGCACAGGCCATGAATTCTAGCAGCCAGATGATGTTGGTTTGGCGGAACCAAACGCTGATAAAGCCAGTTATAGCGGCTAGTATATGACGTTGTGATCGAGAGAAGTATAGTGCAGCAAGGATGAATATAGAACTCCAAATGTCAGTATAGAACAAGAATCCAAAGAAATACAGAACTGGAAACAGGGAAATAGAATGCGCCTGCTCTTTTGACAAGCCGTACAGAACCCAAGGCAGCACTGCAGCTAAGCCGAAGGTATTTATGCCTCGCAAAACAGCTACTGAAGGCTCGACGTTAGCGAACAAATTCACACTTTTTAACACATATTCCGTTAATATGTAAAGACCAGGAGGTGTAGTGATTTTCGGGTCCCAGGTATAGTCTCCACTGACGTATCGTTGAGCTTGCGGTACATGAAAGATTTCGTCTAGGTATGGATCGGGGACTTTGTCTGTTATTTGATGCAGCAGTAGACAAGCAGTGACTGCAGATACTACAAAAAAATGTTTCCCTATTTGTTTTGACATCGTGTTTCGCGAAGTCAGCCGCCAAAAGCGCTATTCTAGAAAGAAATGCGAAAAAATTACAGCAATATGTCGGTTTATGAGGTTCCTCTTTTCTACCCCTTAAAATTGCTTGAATTACCTATCTAATTTTTTAAGGTTAGTCTTTTTTAAAACCTTTTTTCCCCGGTTGTTCTTTATGGCTTGGCACACGCTCGTTTCGAATCTACGTCTTGTCCGTCCTAGAGGTCGTACAATAAAATATCGGCTCCTTAATCACGGCGTAAATTTGCAATCTATTATACTCAAATACCAGTCCCAGTACTTATTAATCAAAGATGGTGTAATCCCGCGTTAACGCGAAAGATTGTTCGTAGAACTTCCCAATAGAGCCGATTCAGTTTCCTAATAGGGATGCGAATAAAGTTCTTATTAATGCCTAACCGCCCAAACTGGCCCTTGCACCAAATGTCGTGCAACAATACCATGCCTTTCATTTGTCAAGCGCCCACAAATTTTTGTAACAGACAAAATGTATAATGTACAAACTGTAAACAAATCCCTATCACATACCGTCTAACGAGACATAGGTCGTGTAGCGGGCCCTACTGTGACTCCAAACTGCGATCGTGGAATCGTGGGTCCCTGTTCCCTTCAACCTCTTACCCACAAACTGCTGGAGAAAAAGAAGAAAATAATATAAGCAAGGGGTTTCGACCTATCCGTTTTTATCTCTTCAGGGTCCTTTCACATATTTGCAAGCTAACTATAAATTTCTCCCACGCTTGTTCGGTATGAAATACATGTGGTCTGAGCAAAAGAACCTTAACGCGTCAAAAAAATGTAAATGAGCTGGAAACAAAACTTTAACCTCTCAATTTTCACTCTTATTGAAACAGAAACAGGGTCCTTGTCTCGAAATAGAAGATTGCCGCTGTATTGCAAACGCTTTATCTGAATAGAATGCCGGCGAGATGACGTATTCAATCCGGTACGTCCCTGCTTCTGCGCTCTTGGAAAGTTTCCACATTATTCGTCTTCAGATTCGCTAAACAGTGCCTTTAGATCTCGGACATTGCCAGAAACAGCCCAAGGGAGATTTCGCGACATCCCACTGCCAGTTAATGAGATATACTGTAAAGATGCAACGTGGTGAAATAGCAGTTTGATCATGTCTTCCGATACCCACACCACTCCACGCATGTTCACTACTTGCAAGTGTTTCAAATGGCACATAGCCAATATAATCTCCTGCTCCCGCACGCGTGTTATTTCGTCATCCTTGAAAGTATACGCTTTAGGTATTTCAAATACAAATAAGTTTCCAGAGCTTGGAATGTCAGTGTAATTGGAAAGATACTTGTAGGTGATCTTGTAATCAGAAGCAAGCGGAACATTTGATAGATCTATGCTCCTGAGGTTCTTGCAAACGAGCAACAGTTGCAATATCGCTCCGATTGGAGCATCTTTGCACTTAGAATATCTGCTAAACAGAGCAGACTGCAGTGGGTGCGCTCCGTTTGTCGCAAGCACGGGTAACATTTCCTCAGTTTTGTGGTAGCGTGAGCTCAGTGGTAAATTCCTAGATTTCTCCCTGCATTGCATAGCATTCTTAACGTTGAAACTGCTTGCACTTCTTCTTGGCATGTAGAGAGGATCAGTACGATACTTCCAGTCTCTCCAAGTAGCGAAGTAATTCTTAGCAGAACCGTTAGGTTTGCCAAGCCCCCGCTGGAGCCTCATTTCGGATTCCTCAGAAAACATTGTAGGGAGATCGAGATTACGCACATATGATGCGAGTCTCGAGTCGCGCGAAACCGTGGATGTAAATTGAGCGAATCGATACGATGATAAAAACACTGGGGAGGCATATAAATGAGGGGTAGCTGCAATGGCAATCCTCCGCGACAATAGGGAAATCTTGTATAGATCTGGCTGGTCTAGAAAAGAGCATACCAAGCTTAACACTTCAATGGGTAAAGTATCCAAAGGAATGTGCTTTTTGACAATAATGAGAGAAGATATGAGCGGAGTTGTGCTTTTGCCCTTGAGAGGAGGGTCGACCGATTCGACAAAAGAGCGTATAGAACAAGTTGAAGGCAGCGATCTGATGGAGGAGGCACGAGATTGTTTTCCGGTTATGGATATTTCAGTTTTGATATCAACAGCGCTGAAGCTAACTTCAGATTCTGAATCCGACAGGTGAATACTTGAATCGTCGAATTGAGAGAGATCTCTCATACCTGACAAGTCAGCAGCGGGAGGCACCTCAATTTGGATTCGCGGCACTACCGTTTCACATAAAGTCATTGAAGGAGTTGTCGAGAGCTTGAATTCGTTACCTGTAAGGATGTAGCCATAATAGCCTCCGTCGTAATGTCTACTGGGTCGTTTGTGCAGCTTCCGCCTAGACGATCCGCTGCGAGGGCGTTCGTTCATAGACCGCCCGCGGTATTTGACAATATTATCAAGCTTATAATAATTGTCTGAATGCTGTGTTGGACGCGGCAGGCCGTATTTGTCTGCACGAGAGAACAACAATGCATTCGAACGAGCCGACAAGTTAAGCGGCGACATCCTATCTCGCTGACGCACCATTACGTAATTGCACGAGCACGGTCACGTACAAAGGCAGTATACGTGTTTACTAGCAAGTTCGCTAAACGGCCGCAATTATGTTAAATGGACTAATAGTCTCGAAATATATCCAAATGGAAATGTTATGGGGATCGTCTGAGAGAGGGGGTAGTCAATTTAAAAAGAGGGGGGGTGCATAGATAGCGGGAAGGCTTGGGAGATATATAACCGTGGCTCATGCGAGTATATATAACAAAGAGCGCCAAGAAATGGTCTTACCGCCCTACAATTAGCTTGATGTATAACCAATGCAGCCGAGTACATCTCAGGCATTGAGATTAACATGAAAATACAAACTTGCAGAGCGTATCACCTAGGGTGTCCGTGTCTTTTCATATTAACGTCTCCACCTTCGCGATGTGATAAGGTTGCGTTTACCTTATCGGTCAATGTTTGTGCGAACCGTATTCGAAACTTTAATAAGAGTAACTTTGAGGAGACCAAAACCATGCATGATGCATGCCCCGAAAAAAAAGAGAGAAAGATGAACAATTTCTGTCTATAGTGCAAGAACACATTTAATCAGCCGCTACGGGGTGCATCCGAGTCGCCTGTTCCATGGGGAGATACGCCTCCTGAATCTTGTTGGCCAGTTTCAGTTAGACAGTTCATGCGAGCGATGACTTCGGAAACCGCCGAGTCGTAATCGGGAACAGTGAATGCATCATCAGATAACGGCTGTTGCGACCTGACGGCTGTGGTGTACGACGGAACTCTAGACAACGCATCAAGGTCGTATTCGTCCTGCGAGTCGGCTGCAGGAGACCCTAGCGAGGGTGACATCGCTGGCGTGTACAGACATGGAGTGTGCGCCAATGAGAAATGACTGTGATCAACTGAATTAAAGAATGCATCGTCATGAAGAGACCCGACTATCGAGCCATGGTGATATCCAAATCTCGGTGTCGTAGCGCCCGATGTCGATCGAGAGGTTCTGCTGTGAGGTTCACGGGCTTGCTGCATTTCCAGTGCATGTCGTAATCCAGCAGCAAGTTGTTGCTGCGAAGGATCAAACCCGTCATGTATACCCATTGATCCTACAGACCCAATCGACCCAAAATGCTCACCTGCGTCGTTGGAATTGCGTCTCGACCTCAGACTTGGCGTGTTAGCGCCAGAGGCCATAGGAGTTTCGAGTAAGTGGCTGTTGGGTATGTCTTCCCACAGTCGGTCGTATATGTGTTCGGCATATGCGGGAGGGACGCTTGTGTGGATATCATCACCTGTCGCACAGTTCACGGGAGAAAAGAGATGTTCTGGAACTGTGCTCGTGGAGGGTACGGTGACTGGAATGTTGGGCGAGATAAACAAAGCTATCGGTAAAGAAGCGCGCAGCTCAGAGACATGGCCATCCGGGTTGTGCAGAGAGATGGCGAATTTGAGCTTGTGGCGAATTCGGATCAAGCCCTGCTTTATATCGCAATCCTGTACAACTTTGGCTAGACTCGTAGGGATTTGGAACATCAACTTAAAAGACCAGGAATCGTCGCCAAGTTCGCTCTCTGGAGGGGGAGGATTAGAGGAATGAGCAACGGTCTTAATGTTGCTAGTACATAGTTCGCCGCACTTGAAATGTTCATACTCTTTAAGTGTAATCATTATGCTGCCCAGTTTCAATCCCTTCAATAGAGGTAACATGTTTATATTAATCGGAACGGCAGAACCAATCGGGACAGCCTTTGAAGGTATACTGATAGAGTACTCTATTTTATCCGGCCATGTGTTGTCTATCGAGACAGTCTCTAAAAGTTCAATAGAATCAGGAGCCAGTGTTCTCACTATATGTATAACTTTCTTTCTGACGATATTGTTGGAGAACCTGCCTCTCTCTATAGTGGCTTTCATCTTGTATATCACAATAGCTGACTCTAGGCCTTCCACTGATTCGGGTATTGATCCGGGTATTATCGTGTCAAACGGGTATTCATAGCTGCCAGCACTTAGTGTATGCAGGACATTTTTGGAATTTGCCCAGTCAAGAAATGACCATTCCTTCTCGAACACTACTGACTCAAACTTTGCCAGTTTAGAATTAGCGATACCTTTCGCACTCAGTAGCGATTCACTCCAGTTTATTCGCACAGTTCCGTACATTCTTAGTGTTATCCTGCGTACAGAGCAAGATTCTGAAGTAACTAGTCTCAGCCGTCCATTCAGATGATATCCGGCGGACTCTGTAGGGGAGCCCCTGAGCACCACAACATCACGATCTGACGAGTCTATTCTTAAGCGTTGTTAGTAATTTCCGTCTTTCAAAGAGCAGGTACGCCACTGGTAAACCTGAATAGACAATCTGCACTTACTGTATATCGAACAAAGATATTGAGGACGCGGAATTTCTCTGTAATACGTTCATTATCAAATAGATTCAGTGGTTTACTGGTTGATGGGATTTCTACCGGAAAAATGGTGAAATGGTTAAGGTTTAAGGTGTAGATTCAGCATATTAATAAGCTGTACCTCATCTTATTGGCCGAAACGTTAAATAGTCATCGTTGAGAGATTTGCAAGTTAATGCACAAAGTAACGGGATCGATAATAGGCCAAAGACGCACAAAAATGTTTGATCCGTCCTTGCAGCGATCCCGTCTTACGTCTTCCTATGAGTAGGCCACGTTTCCTTGTCCAAAGCCAAAGTCAGACAGTTGCATCGCAGGTCTGGTATAGGTCATGTGCAATTGACCCAGTTGCACTTGTTGTCACTGCTTGGATATCTCACTATGTCATAAAAAGTGTACCGTCAGTGTAGATGTTTCACAGCCACCAGAGAGATATCAGAAAGGCGTATACATGTCGTTATCAGGATGGGCACTTATACCGGGGAACGGTCACATCGCTCTCACCTACCTAGCCCGCGCGCCCAGTTCCTTCCTTCTTCAGCGAGCGCTGAAATAGCGTTGGCAGATCCGACAAGTGACAGTCCGCTACTTTTCTGCCTGTTTGCCTCATCCACGCACGCGACTATATCCTGTATATTTGTCTCTACCACCATACCGCCCTGCACTATTTCGCCCAGCACGATCTGCAGGACTTCCCAGCCAAATACGAGGTCCAGTTCACATACATTCTCAAAGCAGTGGTCGAGAGACTCGACAAATACCTGTATCAAATCGAGAATTCCCAGTTCGCTTTCTTGAGTGTCCACTACGAACACAAAGTACAATGTCGCGTAATGACGGTAGATTACCCTGATATCGTCCAGGTCATCCAACAGTGACGGCGGCGTCAAGAAATTGCAATGCGACGCGGGTCGCTTTGACACCAGTTCGTGAATTTCTTCTACAAGCTTCTTTTGAGTAACCAGGTCCTATAAAGGCGTTAGATTGTTCGCTGTGCGTGCTTCGATCGTGATTACTTACCACTGGAATGTAGAACTTGGTCAGCCGTGGTAGCCCTGCGTTGTTGACTGTAATAGTTAGTATGCTGGAAATCATTGCACTATATTCTCATAGCAGGTGAAATCTATCAGGATCGTAAATAAACGTACATATTAAAACTGCATGTATCATAATTGCCAATACAAAACTTCTGTGTCGATGTGCAAGAAGGAAGGTGGTGGTCACCCTTCTCCCAGGTAAGTTAATATGGCAAGTTCATGGAGTCGGCAAAGGCCGCGTCCACGTCTGTATACCACCCACGATATTTGAAACTAGGATGGAGTCCGATAAGAATACTAGCGACTGTAAAGGCTCGTTGCTGACCTTTTTGGTAACAGTAGGCGTAATTGTGGGAATGGTCTCGTTTGAAGGCGCAGGGTGAAACCGGCAGTCAGCTGATTCCGTCACGTTCGCCTGAGGTCTCTGTGTGTTGTTGGCAGGTATATGCTTAGGATAATTCAGTAAATCAAGAGAAAAGTCCCAGAGCGTTATCGAGCCGTCTTGACCTACAGATCCAAATCTGTAGCATTCCTCCGTGGTCTTGTATAAATCGAACTTGATATCCGCAACCCAAGCTCTGTGGCCCAGCCCTCTAGCAATCGGCGACATTGTTTCGACCGACCAGATGTGTATGTAATCGTCCTTTCCGCCAGCAACTATATATTTGTTATCTGGAGACCATGATACGCACCGCAATCCTCCGTAGAATGACGAGAAGATATCTGTCACTTTCTGTCTGCGGATGTCGATGATCTTCAGCAGTCCAGAGTCGTCTACAGTGGCTATCATCGTACCATCCGGAGAAAAAGCAAAGTCTTGTATTGCTTGGTTTGTTACCTGCCAGTAAGCAATAGGATTGTGCTTTGCATCCTTTCCTGAACTTTGCAATGACTTCACAACGTTCATTTGTCCGCCAGGGAGAGCTGAATGCGTCGGTTTGGGTATACTGGATATGCGAGTTTCTGCGGAGACCGATCTAGGATCGTCTTTTTCTTTATCGAAGATTATTATCGAGCCGTCTTTGAAAGAAGCAACAAATAGGTTTTCAGAGTTTGGTATCCATTTGATTTGCGTCACCGGGAAGCTGTTTATGCTTCCATTCTTGTTAAGTCTGGCGTAGTTGCCAGAAAACATTTCGCACCAGACTATGTCCGAGAAGTTTATGCCGATGATAGATTCTAAATGATTTGAAGAGACTGTGACAAGATTAGGACTATGGCAGAGTGCATTAGCGGTAGTGAACAACATCTTGGAGAGAAATTCCTCCTTGTGCGGATGGCCGCTATCGAGCCATTCGAAGGCTCTTCCGATGTTTGCTAATATCAGTGGATGTTGAGAGTGATGCTCTGACATGCGCTTCTGAAAGTGGTCGTTCATTATAATGCGTGATATCAAGGTAGAGTTGTTCTTTATGAGACTACCCTTCGGTTTGCGACGTTTTATCGCTGCCGGAGAGTCCGGAACGATATTTGCCGGGCCATACACATTCTTCAAAGGTACTGGCCATTGTTGTATGCTCGGAAATGAAAGTGAAAGTGCTTCCCAGGTGCAAAGGTTTGTTCCGAAGCCGATGCCCACGTCGGAGAGCACAATTAGAGGAAAAGCAGACTTGTCGACTGAAGTGGGCTGTGTCCGTGAGGATGATTTTGCAAGTTTGGCAAGACCGCTAGAGCGCGTAGTCGAAGACTGAGAAACGACCGAGACTAGTGATTCTATATCGTTGCCGTTATACGACTCGAGGGAAATGGAAGGCGGAGTAGTGACAGTGGATACGTCGCGAGAGCTGATCTGAAGAGAGGAGGTAAGATGTGTAAGAGATTGTGAAGTTGATACGTGTTTTGGCAAAGCTAAGAGGACTATTGAGAGTTTTGTGCCGGTTTTGGCTGCTTTGTAGTGAGTCGACAGAGGGTTGACGGTGATAACAGGAGGAGTAGACGGATGCGGTGCGGGGATAGCGAGTTTGAGGTACTCCTTCAACGAATAACGACCGTCTGCATCTTTGAAATAGAGATTTGTATCATCAGGATGTGAAACTGAATTAAAAGCCTCGGCGAACTGTTCCTTTTGGATGGCGTTCAGTGTAGTAGTATACTGCGTAGTGTTTCCTAAACGGGTCGAGGGGGGTGATAATGCGAACATTCTGATTGTGTTTTATCACACTACTTAACAATGAGACACACAATGTAGATTACTTTTTCGCTTTCTGTCCACCTTTAAACTCGTCGGATCGAGAGATTACAAAAACAGAAGGCGTGAATGAGAAAGAATAATCTAAAGACTTAAAATGATATAGGAACTAAAGTACCATATTTAAGCTTTTTCTCTCCATATTCTCTACCCCGGAACTTTAATAGAACGCTCGCGATTTTCCCCTCTCTTCCAGCAACCCCAATATAGATTGCTCTCCACGCTAGTTCCTCGCGATCGCGTACTACGAGCTTTCTTCACTTCTCTATAATCTACCTGCTCTCGTCTCAGTACCGCTAGCAGGCTTGATTTTCTCTATTTTTTTTAACTTAACCATACACTCTCTTGGCTCTGGCTCATCTACAATTTTAGGATTCGTCACTTTCGCTATCCCGATATATTAAACCCAAACTCTACCTCGCTTCCCCCACATCTAGCTCCCTCTTTACCCCTAGCTGCCTTATTTCTCCCACTCCCGTTTCCGCAATATGAACAATATGCCCGTTTTACTCCTAACACTAAAACCCCTGCAAATTGACTTGTTGTTGGCGCTTTGAACCGCCAAAGGAATGTTCCTAACCGACGGCCAAACCAGCCGTACTACCAAAACACCGACCCTCTTACTCGCTGGTACCTGCTTTGGGATCTTGGTCTCCCCCCCCCTAACAACAACACACACCCTGCGAGCTCTAGTTGTCTGTGATCCACTCAGACGAACCTCCGATCTAGACTCCCATGGCCTCGCAAATTCGGATCGTGGTTTGCGGAGATCCAGGCGTCGGGAAAACAAGCCTGATTGCAAGTCTGGTAAAGGACGCGCGACTATTGGCGTCCGGCCCAGAACAGCAGGAAGTCTTACCTCCTATTACACTCCCTCCTTCCTACAACGATGGCCCGAGCTGTATAGTCATAGATACACCGGGCACTGTTTCTAGTAGGGATCCGTTGAACAAGGAACTTCGTAGAGCCCATGTTATCTGGCTCGTGTATGCAGATCACTATTCATATCAACGCATATCGCTCTACTGGATGCCTTACTTCCGCTCAAACGGTATTAACGTCCCCATAGTTCTATGCGCGAACAAGTGCGAACTCACCTCCTCTTCCGATATAGAATCTGACCAGCTGATAGAGTCCGAAATGATGCCACTGATAAAAGAGTTCAAGGAAATAGAGTCTTGTATAAGATCGTCTGCAATAACGAACTATAACGTCAATCAGGCCTTTTATCTCTGTCAAAGAGCCGTAACCCATCCTATTGCTCCTTTGTATGATACTAAAGAACTCACTTTAAAGCCAGCGGCTAAGGAAGCTCTCTCTAGAATCTTTTTCCTCAGCGATAAGGACCAGGACGGCTATTTAGACTACCGCGAACTTACTCATCTACAGCACCGATGTTTTGGCAAATCGATCAGCGAACAAGATGTTGACGACATATTCAGGACTCTAGCGAAAGCTAATCCGGGTGCAGGAACCCTGGACAATGGAGTTCCAGGTATATCAAAAGAAAACTTTCTATTGCTGAACAAAATATACGCAGAAAAGGGCCGCCATGAAACGACTTGGGCTATTTTGCGTGCTTTCCATTACTCTGACTCTCTATCTCTGTCTGACTATTACTTATACCCTAAACTTGAAGTTCCACCTCTGTCTAGCATTGAATTGAGTCCTTCCGGTTATAAGTTCTTTGTGGATCTCTTCTTGCTCTTTGACAAAGACAATGACGGTGGACTTAGTGATCAAGAATTAACTGATCTCTTTACTCCAACCCCTGGAATCCCCCAGTTATGGGAAGAAACACATTTTCCACGCTCTACTGTGGTCTCCGAGAAAGGTTATATAACTTTACAGGGATGGCTCGCCCAATGGAGTATGACTACTTCGTTGGATTATCGCGTCACTCTGGCGTACCTTGCTTGGCTTGGTTTTGATGAGCCCTCTCCTTCAGCATTATCTCAATCGTTTATTGAATCAAGGGTTTATCAAGCAAAAAAAGTATCTACTACAGATGCGTTGAAAATTACAAAACCAAGACGAAAACGCCCTCAGATTAATGGGAAATCCAATCATCAGTACTCATCTTACTGGGATCTCATTTTAGGGTCTTCCGGTGGCATATATGGCCCTAAGAAACCTATTGAACGCAGTATATTCCGTTGTTTGCTTCTTGGAGCTGGTGGATGCGGAAAATCATCAATAATGTCAGCCTTTTTGAGTCATGGGTTTTCTCCTGCTTATCGCCCGACTATCCTGTCTTCATTGGCTGTTAACACTGTCGAAATGACAGGAGGAAAGCAATGTTATCTAATTGTTGAGGAACCCGGTGAACTAGAAACTGCTGTATTGTCAAATTCTAAGCGCCTGGAAGAGTGTGATGTCTTGTGTTATGCCTATGATTCATCTGACCCTGACTCTTTCCAGTACATTGTTGATCTTCGTTCTAAATTCCCTGAATTAGATAGGATCCCTTGTCTTTTTGTGGCTTTGAAGGCAGATTTAGATCGCCAGCAGCAGAGATCTGAGCTGCAACCTAATGACTATACGAGAAGCTTAGGATTATCTGCGCCTCTACACGTCTCTGCAATGTGGCCAGCCTCAGTATCAGAACTGTACGTACAGCTTGCCGAATGCGCTATGTTTCCTTCAACTTCTACGCCCAGAATAGTGACCGACAAAGAAAACAATGAACCGTCAGATTTCCCTCCCGTGTGGCTGACAGGTGCTGCATTATCTGTTATGCTTGTAACTGCTACATGGATCTGGCGGAGTTCGCATTCTGCAACTCCAAAATAGTGTACTCTAAATAACAACTCTACAGGCATATCGTCTGAATTCGTTTCCATCGTTTCCTTTAGCAGTCATATTCTTAGTAGTTTTTTCCATGGCGATCATAAAATATGATTTCATTAAGTCGCGCGGTGGTATGCTGAGCTTCCACTGTACCTATCGTCCGCATACTGTATATCACGACGTAAATTTTGAAGTGAATTCGCGGGGTTCATCATTCGGGGATCCAAGTTCTGCCTATGTTTTCCATGCGCCGGCCTTGGTCCATAATTATCAGGAGCCTCGTAGATAGGCACACCAGTCATCTGAGGATTGGCCATAGAATTCGGAGGTGGCGGTCGTCTTCTGTACCCTTGTGGTGGTATGTTGTATCTCTTCGACGGTCCTTGAGGAGCTCCTTGTGGATTCGCATAATGTCGATTCCGACTAGGAGGTCTTTGATAGTATCTGTCTGAGTTTAAGTCATAGCCGCGATTGGTCTCATAGCCACCGGGCTTATGGTGTCCATTCGGTAAACGCCGTGGCTCTTCTGGTGGATATCGTCTAGGAAGTGGTCCAGCAGACTTCACATTGTGGTTCATATGTCCAGGCCGATCTTGTGGTAACGGCACCCTACGCGCGTCGCGCGCACTTGGGCTTGGACCATACGTTCCTTGTTGAGGAGGTCTTCCATAGGACATAGGAGGATGCGAGGCTCGGTATGGTGCTATTTGTGATCCAAGCTTTCTTTCTTCATATCCTTTATGGCGTACCCGTTGCTGCTGGCTATTAATAGAGCCATTCATCCCCTGATCATAGCTACCACGTCTAGGAGGAATTTGTCCTTGCTGCGCATACATGTCACTATACTGGGGATGATCCTGAGCCTTTTCAGCATAACCGGAGGAGCTAGAACGGTTGGGAAAGTTGTCCGGTGAATAGGTTGATGTTTCTCGATCAACGCTTTGTGAAGTACCCCTTTTTAGGTCAGTTGAGTGAGCGTCTCCTTTCTCCGTCTGCTGCTGTCTGCTTCCGGCAATATGTATTGAAACATCTTTTTTGGCTAGCCCATCCATATCTTCACTCATTGTCTCATCCGCACCATTCCAAAACTTCTGGGTATCTATCTTTGGTAAATCAATTGCTCCGAGAGAAGGCGAAGAACCTTCAGTAGCCACATCAGATTGAACACTTTCTTCAATAGTAAGATAGTCAGGAACCTCGAAATTACTCTCGATCGTGTTGCCGAACATATTTCGCATATTTTCGCTAATTTCCAATTCTCGGTTGCTATATAGCTCTTGGTCCATCACCGCTTCATCCAGAGTCTCCATCTCCTCCCTTGTCAGAATATTGCTGGGCCTGTTGCGACCAACTAGACCTCGTTCTGGCGCTGTCATTCTCTCTAATGTCTTCTCCTGAGGAATCTTCATCTCTTCTCTAGAACGAGGACTCTGAGGTTGCAATTGACGCACGGGAGTTTGATTAATGAGATTAAGGTATCCGTACATGAAATTAGTAAGGACAACTTGTTGTGCCAAACACCTTCGTGGGTTGGCAAGCTTTATATGAGACAGTCTATATATAGCCCTTTCAATGTGAATAGGAAATCTAGTAAAGGAGTTCTCTATTGTCAATTGAGCTTCATTTGGATCATTTCCTTGATTTGCAGTCTCCATTTGGGTTATCATTGCAAGGCCAGACATGTATGTTTCAGCATCATTACGATCATCGATAACAGTTTCCATATCAGATGAATCAAAATCACTATTTTCAAAATTGTTGTTCTTCTCTTTCCGTGATGAGTCTTGGTTTGCCTTCTTGCTCGATCTTTTCTTGTTTTTAAATACAGAAGAAAGAAGTTTCTCAGTCCTGGAGTCTTTAGACTCAGTAGAGGATGAACTGTCTTTGGGCTGAAGATCATTGTCGCTAGAGAACTCTGAGTCAGAAGACAATATTGGGGACGGTTGAAGAGCCGCAGCGCCCGAACTAGTGTCGACTTGCAGTCCGGGTTTGCTTTCATTATGCCTTTCTTTGTCTTTTTCCTTATCCTTGGTCTTGTCCTTCCTCTTAGGATCTTTTGAGTTAGAGAACCACCCACTCCATGAAAGCTTTCTAGAATTATTGACATTTGCCTGTGCGTTGTGCTCTTCTCTTAGTATGGGGCTCGCAGGAGTTAATATAACATCAGAAGTTTTCGCAGCCTTTGATTCACTCGACTTAAACAAAGATAGTTGTTTCGGTTCCATGTCAAGGCCCTTATCTTGAACTTGGGTCCCCTCAGTGGAAGGGGATCTGTTTATAGTAGGCTTAAATGAGCTTTCGTCCTTAGTGTGGTCGTCCCTTATCATTGACGAGACTATGTACGGCTTAGACTTTTTCAATGCAGGCTGTTCTTGGTCTTTTTCACTGTGCAGATTAAAGACACCGGCATCCTCTGAAACGACAGATTCATCGAGCACTATTGTTTTGGTTAAACTGCCAGATCTCTTAAGATCTTTGTCTCCGCCGATAACTGTCACGGGCTTATCTGGAGGTTGCGGTAAATCTTTGTCCCGATTTGGCGAAACAATGACAGCATTGTGTTGGTCGTGGTGGATTTCATGTTGTCGTGCGGCATCCTCGCTAAGAAAAGTAGAGGCATTCCCTTTCGAGTAAATATCATTTTCGAATTGTAGTTCTTCGATACCATTGACAAGCTCGCGTACTTGTTTATCAACCCTTTCGAATGATGATTCGGCATTCGGAGAAGATGCACTAATTGACAAAGCAGGTGATTTCAGTGGTGAGGTAGCCGGTTCTTTAGGAGACTTAGGAGGGGGGACGGGCGGGAGGTCTTTGTCTTTGTCAATTTGAGTTGAAGAGTCAATTGATCTGCTAGAAAGAGGAATTTCAGGTTCGCTAGTAGTGACACTAAGTTGCGAGCCTACCTTGGTTCCCTTCAGACTTCCGAGGTTCAAGGGCTTTGCACCATATCCTCGTCTCAAAGAATTATGTCCGATAACTGTGCGATATGATCTTCTGAGGCCAGTTCCACCGGATGATGCCGATGATTGGAGCGAAAATTGATCAGTGTCAGATAATGATGGTGAAGATGGTGCGAGTAAAGGAGAAGACATAGGAGTATCTTGAAGTAATTCGTCGTTCTCTTTAGGCCTTGCAGACGGCTGAGGAAGGTTCTCTATTGAAAGAAACTCATCTGATATGTGATCGAGTACATCTAGATCAGCCACTTTAGGTAGAGGAGGAGCATTTGCAGACCGACGTTTACGTAAAGATTCCGAAGCATCTCTATAATCATTTGCGCCAGATTTCACGTCAATTTGTTGTGACAGTCGAGATTTTCTGCGGCGTAGTTTTTCCTGGTCAATTTTTGATTTTGATTCATTTTGATTGGTGCCGTTGGAGTTGGAAGACGACGATGCAGCAAAAGAATCCGGATTATTAGGCCGGTATTTTTCCAATTCGGATACCTTTTGCTCTATAAAAGTTTTCCATTCTAAAGGAGCGAGTTCTGGGTGAAGATGTGCAGGCACCCAAATATCATTATAGTTTTGCAAAGAAGAGTCGGAGGCGACCGTTGACTGCGAAGAAGTGCGCTTGTGTAAACGGTCTGGTGAACCATTGGAGACAGGGGATGAGGAGGCTTGTGGTAACTGGTGAGTAGATGATATGGAAAATGGCAAGTCTGGATCGTTTCCTACGCCATGCTCGGCCGTGTCGAGAGAGATGCGGCGCAAGGCTTTTATGGAGCTTAACTCCGCGGCCACCACCTCATTGGTAAGCTGAGTATCCATATTCCCAAGAGGCACGTATGCAGACAGAGGATATGAGGATGATTCTGGTATAGTCTGATGCGGTAATATGTATTCAGGGTCATGGTGGTCGGAAAGGTCGTCTGACGATACATTGTCCTCATGGTCACGATCGGATAAGGGATAAGCTCGAATATCAGAATAGATGCTATCGTTCAAAGAGCTTGATCTGCGAGGCAATCTTGCAGAGCTTTTATGGTAGTCGTTAGCAGAACCGTATTCCATTCTCAAGTCGGAGTTTAGTTCTTCATTAGGAGGATTAGAAGAGGTAGTAGTCTAGTAATGCCGTGTTCGTTTCAGGAATGACAAGCAGAAGCCCGTGAGGGCCAGGCGCATTCCGTCGTAGACACGATAGTTAGTATAATTCTGAGAAATAAACGAGGAAGAAGCAAGTTGAAGAGTTCGTTGAAAGGCTTAAAAAAGCACGCAGGAACCCTATATGGCTTTGTAGCCAAGGTTTAAAGACTTACCGATTCAGACATATAAAATGATTAAGATCTGGAAAGAGCGTATGCAAATCAAAGTTAATACTGATAAATGAGAGCCAGTAGAAGATCGTTTTTTGTATATAAAGTGGTTTAATAAAGAGGGTTTATCAGGACGTGATGAAGGGAGGTAGTAGGGTAGGTGTGTTGATTTCAAAGGAAAAACAGACCGTTGAGTAAAAACCACCAACGTCAACTATTTGGTACCTTTACTGTGATTGAGTCCTTTAGTATATATGAGGACTTCAAATAATTAAATGGTGATTTTGTTGGTGACAAATAAATGAGCGTTGAAAATAATATAAATGTCTCGTCTGGTCGTGTTATGAGTAAAAAGGGGGGGGACTTGACTGATGGGGGGAGGTGTGGGTTTTGGGTATACAGAAGTCACTGGCTAAATAAGTAACTGCAAGCCTTTAATGCAATAACTGTTTAAGGGTGCTAAACCGCGTCAAAATAATCATTCTATTTCTTTTTTCTATTTACATTAATCATATTTAGTCGATTACGGTGATAGAAGTGTCTATGTAGTGTGGAACCTCCTGCCAGTTGGCGGCTTGTGTTGAATCAAATAAGTTTACACCAGGAGAATGCAAATGCTTAAATAGATGCACGCCATGCTTGTAAGTATCCTCCTTCACGAGTGCATAATAAATACTTCGACGATATGTCTAAATCTGAATATGAGTCCGGTGAAACATGCTGCATCGCAACAGTTGCCAGATCATCTAGTGGATTCGCACCTCGATAGCTGCTTACAACAGGTCGCTGAGAATTCACTATCCTTTTAGAAAGCTCCTTCAACCGGCTGGACCAGGGCGACGAAGCCATGCTGCATCGGGAACTTAGATTCTGCTCGTTCGCATCCATTCCTGAATCACCAAGCAATCCTTGTAACCCTCTCAGCGCTTCCTCCTTCAGACTCGGTTCGTGGGAGAGCGAAGATAGCATAATCACCGCAACTGAAGCAAAATGGTGCGAAAAAGGAGTTGCCGGCGTAGAAGGCGACTCCAGAAGACTTGCTATCCTAATAGCAAGTCTTAGGCAGCCTTCTGGTCCAGGAAATGATGGTGTCCAGCCTTTCCCGTTAACAGACCCTGCCGAAAGCACAAACAATAGAATCTCTGAAAACCACAGACCCATTGTTAAAACGGTGTGGCAACCCCACAGCGGTTCGATCGATTCCTGGTATTGCTGGATCTCTGACTTCAGCATTTTAAGAACCATATGGCTAGTGGTGTCATTGTGCTGATAACCGCATCCATCGGCACAGCCATCCCCTGAGAGTCGTTTCACAGTGTGCTGCTGAATCGCATCTCCGATATGTCCTACCACCAGACTCAGTTTCAATAGTTTATACGGAGTATATCCCATGATGGACTCATCGCTGGGTGTCAGAACAACATGCGATTCTTGTATCATGCAAGGACTTCCGCTCTCAATCATGTTCCACCGGTCTAACGTGACAAGTAACAGAAACAGACGCCTGGTCAAGGTTTCGTTGTCCTCGTCTTCTTGGTACGCACCTCGAGAAGAACTCGAGCCATTGATAGGCCTGACATTGGTCTGAAATTCATTATTGTCTTTACCCATGTTGGATTCGCGCTTCACTCCGGTAGTGGACCGCGCTTCATAAAGCCTGCTCGAAAGCGCAATGCCAGTAGCTGCACCAATTAGTGCCCCCTTCGCTGCACGTAGGGCCTCTACGGCTTCCACATCTGCAGGAATACCTTGGCGGACTGAATTTTGTATTGAGTTTTGGTCCTGGTTCATTTCGACATCGAAAGTAACGTTATCGCAACCAATGGTGAGCAGCAGCAGGATCTGCATCTGAACTACTATACAGTAGTTTTTTAGATGAACCTGAGCTAGAATGCTTAAACACACTGCTCGGAGTTGTTGTCCGGTAGGTACATTGTTTGACTGAAAAGTGTTGGCATAGTTCACTCCTGATGCGGCTTTAGGAAATGACTGGATAGCAAGTACCAAAGCCCAGTACATTAGCGACGATAGAAGGCCGGAATCTTCGTTATGTTCCATCCTCCTCTTTTGCTGTGCTCTAGAGTGCAACAGTATAGGGAATGTTGGGTGTATTAAGGCATAATAATCGTCGTAAAGTGCATCAGGAATGGTCGTGACGTCTGTGAACGCACCCATTGTACCGACCGCATTGGCATTAACGCTCGGAACTGGCAAGATTGGCGATGTCATTATTGGCGGTTGCATTGGCGCTATGAGATATTGTTTTTGGCTCTCTGGGGACCGTGGATCTCCTGCTAGTCTATAAGCCATCGAAGTGTCAGGCGGGCTGTTTCTCAATGTATCTGGAGGGAACCATGATCGGGTTGGCGGAGACGGTGGTTTGTCTATGTGTACTGAAGGATTGAATTTCTGGCTTATGGGTTTTGGAAGAACTCGAGATTCTAAGGCAGTAGAAGTGGCCGACGAGAATGTGGTAGTTTGAGACGACGGAGATGCGCTGGATTCATGTGAGTAATAATTAGTGGATGGGCTAGGTAGGCTTTGCTGGTTATATGGAACAGGAGCTGAGAGTATAGCAAACAAGCTACTTCTTCTCGGTTGTGGAGGTGCGTTTGTGTGGTCTGAAGCTGTTTCGATGTTGTGTTCAACTGGAGGATGCGGGGTTGGAGAACCTTCTGATAGAGTGCTCTCGAGCGTATTGAGACGGACTTCCAATTCTTTGATGTAGCCTTTAGAGGGACCCCTTTTCAGAGGTATTCTACTAAAGGCGCATTTTTCTCCTGCACGCTGACAAGATGTGCAAGGCACATCGGAATTTGGAACTATGTCACATCTGATTTTCTTCCGCCGGCATTTATCACAAGCCCTCGAGACCTTTGAGCGCCTACGGGGCATAGAGTTGTTGACATCCTTAATGCTTTCCGATTGTATCGATGGGTCCTGAACTAATGGTGCGATGGCAGGGATAGTCATTGACGAAGTGGAGGACATGCTGAATGTGTTCTGGCGTACTTGTGTTGGAAATAATAGCGGGGGTGAGCGGATTGGACAAGGTTGGAGGAATGCTTACAGGAATAGCGGATACCAAGAGCGTATCTACTGATTCAGATGAGCAAATAGTTTGTAGACGCCGGTGAATAAGAGTCGATTCCACAAGATACGTCGTCTTTGAATATGATGGGTGTGCTAAATACGTTTGTGAAAGAAACGAAATGGGGGAAGATAGATAATAGCCGTGGGTAGATATAATAAACTAGAGTGGAATAACCGTAAAATAGAGTTTTAAGGTTTAGTTTAAGTTTTTAATGTAGGTAGAGCAAAGTATGAACTGCGAAAGTGGAGAGGGAGTTTATGAGAACCAATAAGTGCTATTACAAAACCTAAAAAAGCTGTTGTTTGCGGATGAAAGTGGGGGACGGGATAGAATGTGGCCAGTGTAGAATTGCATGCAAGTTGGTTTACTAGCATGACGAGTAGCAACATGCTTGATTGGTGCTCAATGTCTCAAGGTTCCTCTGCGGATTTTATCGCGGATGACCCGATCGAAACGGTCAGGTAGATTGGCTGGCTGATGCGATCAGTCGATCGCTGTGCCTAGAACGATAATGGCTAGGAGGTGAAAGGAAGAAGCTCGGCATGGAAAGGGGGGTGTGTGACACGCCATTTTGGTCCAGTGCAAGATCGAGATTCCTGAACCGGCAGTTCTCGCGATGCACAGGCAGATTTGATCTCCGCTTCTAGTGAGCAGTATCCAGGATATTGAGTGGTTCTGTAGTGTCTTTCTGTAAGCGTACCCGGTTGCAAGGCCGAATAGTTCAGATCGGTAAAACTCTCAACAGAGCAGTCGATACGCTTAAGTTCAGGTATTGAGGTTACGATATCGAAGATCCAGGGCTCTGCGGTTGCGATTAGCAAACCACTCATTATCGGCCCATAATATCACGATTAATACGGAGCCAGACTGTTTCTGCCGGTCGGTGGTTAGCACACCTGTTCGGAATTAGAGTTTCGGAAAATTACTTCAGTTCCTTAATTCTCCCTGTTTCGCAATCGGAACCGTCAGTAAGTGCTCCGATAGTTGGGTAGGTTATACGAAATATCTGCGTATAAGCGAGCAAACACTCATCGCTGGCTAACCTTTAGTGTACGGGACCGCCGCTTAATGCGCCCAGGCTAGTCTAATAATGAAACTGAACACGTGGATAAAGTGCACCGACTGAACCCCAGAGGGGTGTTTAGAATGAAGTGGGAAGAAGTATAATCCTGAGTTATAAATCCGATACCCTTTTCCCGATGCCAACCCCCCTCCCCATTTCAGAAGTATAGGCGTCGATCGACTTGGCAAGCATTCTCAGTGTTAAAATAATAGGAAATGATTGCGATCACATCGATCTGACGCTTTGCTGCCTTAGATGGGCAATCGTTTCAATAGAGCGGCTGCAACTAAGACCTTAAAGATTTATCGCGCATGGAAAAAACGACCCGACCTTTGACAGGCAGAAGAAGTATAATTTGTATTAGCTTTTTATCCACCGTTTCCTTTCAGTCCCAATAACTACCTAAATGCGGGGTCGAAATGGAGATTACTTAGAGTGGATAAATCCCGTGAACATGAACTATCCATTACTGACTCGGGCATATGAGAAAGCCGACGATATGCAAAACCTCCGATGATTCTCCTGAATAGTGATTATCATCTCGGAATAAGCTGATTTAAAGTATCACGCACACAGGAAGTACGTCCCTGTTCGGAGTGTGATAACAAAATAGATCGGAAACCTTCAGATGAAACTATGGAACGTTCTCATTTTAGCCTCGGAAATATGAAGAGTTATTTCATAAGCCTCGGATTAATCCTTGGGGATCGGAAACTTACCAGAATAAGAATATAACCGTCTGCCTCGTAAAAACAAAAAGTAAAGAAAACCAAACTCTCTTATAATCCATCCGGGAAACTTTCCTATTTTAGACTTTTGATTTTGTCTGCGAGTGCATCCTTTGAGATGTCTGGATATCCAAGTTGAATATCAATCACTTCCTGCAGCTTTCCCGCAAGCCATGGACCAGGCTTTTCATTTAATATACTCATTAGATCCTTCCCTGTCAGTAGCGGTTTCATTTCGTAACAGTTCTCCAGTCCTAGTTCTCGTATTTTGTTGATCATCGTTTCCCATTTAACTTCGTGATTCATAACGGCTTGAGCACAGATTATCGTCAACCAGTCACTGCCCAGCGCCCGCACAAGGTTACCGAGCCTAACACGCGTATCGATGGTATTTTCGGTGCAATCTATTTTGCTTTGACACGCTATCGTTTCATCGATATTCTCAGATACTGCTGCAATAAAGCTCGCGTCTGATCCTGCGAACTTAATTCCTTCGCGCACAACATACTCTGCCGCAGACATAGACCTGTCCTGGTTTTTACCTGTGAGTACTTTGTGTCCACTATAAGGAACTAAGCTCACAGCCAACCAGAACTTCGACAGATCTAAAGGGGACGGCGCTACCTCAAGCACTTCTAACGCCCGTTGCACGTCTCTGGCCAGATCGACCTGCAGGCCGGCAAGAGGCCCTTTGTCGCAGAGCGAGAAAATCGACTCGTATAATCCGTTGTTGTATATATACATGAGTGCTTTCTGCGGCTTTGCAGAATTGAAAATCTTTTTCAGTTCAGCTCCAATACGTTCTCGTGAGATTTTCAGTCGCATGGCGTCCTTGATACGGTCATCTTTCATCGCTTCTTCTGTCTCGCTAGCGATAACCATATCGAACCTGGCTGCAAACCTGATTAGACGTAGTACACGCAAAGGATCATCGAGGAAGGTCTCAATTGGGTCCAAGGGCGTTCTGAGTATTCCGTCACTCAGGTCTTTCAAACCTTTGCCAGTGTAATCTTCCACGGCCTGGGTCTGCAAGTTGTAGAACAATGCGTTTAATGTGGCATCTCTTCTTTCTGCATCTTCCTTTGGTGTACCAAACTTCATAACAGGAATTCTGCTATCGCACGTATACTCTTCCGATCTCAGATTCACAAAGTCCAGGTCGTTATTATACAGTCTCATAATTGCAGTCTCTAGATGTTTTGATTTGTCTGGATTTTTTGCTATTAGATGAATATTTTCAGCACCTTTCGACAAAGCACGTGGCTCATGTATTCTTGCGTAATTTTCAAGTCTAGTAGCAAATTCGTATCCTGTTAGTTTGTCGATCGTCACATCCAAGTCTGATGAAGGCAGACCAAGCAGTTTGTCTCGCACCCATCCGCCAGTCCACCTCAGAATGATCTCCTTGCTCTCGGTTTTCTTGATATGATCGCAGCATGACACAAGCAAGTTTCTTATATTATTCTCCGTCTGTGTCAATTCGATAGCCATTCTCAATTTTTTTCGTGCAACTTGCATCGTTGAAAGGGAGAGTGGGATGTACGAAGGTTTTCACACTTTTCATCTCTACCTAATCCATATCACAACCTTCCTTTCTCACTTAAAAACGTATCACCCTTGTAACCGACACGCCCTAATAATGTCTGTTAAGCATCACTGTACGCTCGCAAAATCGAAGACTTGCGACGGATTCGCCACCTTCGGCTACACGTTTCCTAACGATACGCCATACACCTCGTTGGCTCCCAAGATCGAGGTCATGGCTTCAGTCTCTGGGCCTCTACCACCAATATCCCTGAGAAACGAAGACCCGCGAAAAGCAGTGATCTCCGTTACTGTATCACCGCTCGTTGGCGTAGCTACTACTAGAGAACAGAGAATAGCAGCCAAAATACACGCATTGCTTACTGACTCAGGCGTAATACTACTCCACAAGTACCCTCGATCACTCATACAGGTAGTAGTGCAGGTATCTTCAAACACCCTGACTGATCCGTCCTCGCCATGGTACTTACAGGCAGCCATGTTTAATGCCATAACAATGGCTCTACTCGATGCTCGGATAGAAATGAAAGCCGCCTTTGCCGCCTCCGTGCAAAAATCTGATCCTGATACATTTCATATTATTGTATACGAACTTGTTAATGATCGCGCCAGCCGTATCTTACTGTGTGAGAGCATGGGTCCGCAGATCAACAGAAACAGTCTAACCAAATCCCTCGAGAGTGCTTCTGGTGAATGTGAATCGCTTCATCTCGATATAAAAAAGGAAATAGAAGCATCGCTCAACTAGAATGTTAGATACATAGTGCACATCAGTGAAGGGCCAGTGAATATTCCTAGCCAGAAAATAATGTTACCCAGAATCTTCTTGTCTTTCATAAATTTGGTTCGCGATAATGCTACTAGCGGCAATTGCGTCATCTGAAGTATGAGCAAGTATCCTCGGACACGCTGGAAAATGACGAACATGACCAGCTCGTGGATACACGAGCTCAGGAAGAACGTCATTAGTGTCGCTGTCTGCTTTGAAACATTCATAACCGATATTGACGAATGATAGACATGTCTCAGCAGAAACAAATGAACTGGCACATTCCAATTGCGTGCGAACTCGTCCCAGCTTACTGAATTCCACCAGTATCCATAGAACCTTCTGTCTGCGAATCTAGTGAGCTCGGCCACTGCATTCAAAATGGCTTCCCATATGATATAGAAGCTAAGCAGGTATTGTATTGCAAAGCTGGGGACTATTTCAATCAGTAGGATTGGGTACATTTTAATCCTGTACATTAGAGGTTCGTTGGCGATGTGGGTCATTTTAACGATGTTATCGTACATTGACTCCTCTGCGACGAATATCATAAGACCCATGACACCGAACGTAGCTAGTACTCGTAAAAATACCTGGTTCCAGTTAATTTTCTTCGTTCGGGGATATTCGAGATAATAAACGACAGTCGGGTACATGGAGAACATGAAGAAGTTGCTTAATGTGACATTGTCAGGGTACACTACAGACCCGGAGTAGGACTTCAAGCTTGCTGTAAGGTCTGCAATAGTATCATGGACCTCTTTCGGGGTCAAACTGAGCGATTGGAGTTCTTTCTCGGATTTGGTTTTAAGTTCCTGGCATTGTTTGAGTGATTTCAAAGTCTCGCTCAAGTACCCGCTGTAGAAAGCGTAGGAATATTGTTTCATAAGCAGCACGATGCTGTGGAGAACAATGAAGACTCTCCCTGTCCAGGGGAAGTCAAAGTATATGGGGATGTAGTTAGAGATGCCGAGGAAAACAGCCTGCCATATATTTTGCAAGACAATGCCTAACCAATTCCAGGAGATATAGCCTTTATATACAAGGAGGTGGATCAGGAATGTGACGTATGTAGATGCATACATAAGAAGGTCTGCAAAGGCGACCAGTGCTAGACGCGAATTCAGTATGCGCACAACGTTGAATGTGGTAACGTATCCCTTGGTGGCGTAGTTGTCAACGAAGGTGTGGACTGCAATCATGAATATGATCATCCATGCGAGAGTGTAGATCCCAAAGAAAGGGGAGTCTAGCGAAAGGTGTTGAGTGAGTAAACTTGGTTTTGTTTCCACCAGATGTTTGTCATAATGAATACTTCTAGATGATTTTCGATGGTGAGTTTTCGGTCTAGTGACGGTCTCATTTAAGCTGATCTCGCTAGCTTGCAGGTCCTTGTCTGGGACGTCTGCAGCTGAGAGATCTGGACTCCATGTTTTCAAGTGACTCCGCGCTTTCCCTATAGACACTGAATTGTTCCTGATCATTTTTGCATACAGGCAACCTATTTAGTGTAGTAAATAATTGAAAATGGTGCAATCCGATACTTCCTTTATAAATGATTTGCAATAAAGAGTAAGGCGGAACAAACGGCTCAATTTTGGTTCAGTCAAAGTCCCAATTTCCCATATACTCATTCTATTCTAACCCCCTTTCATGCAATATTGGTCGTAGCCGGCTATATAATGAAAGATTACGAATGGGATGAAGAAAGCTGGAAAGAATTAAGTATTCCTGCACATGAAAAAGCTATACTTCACGCTCTAAGGTCATTTGACTCATCTAATACAGCTGCTGCAGAACTAGAATGTATAAGATCCCTCATAGCCCAAGCATTTGCTCCTAGAATCGCAGTGTTTGCGTCCTCAGATGCTAACCAACTCGCCCGCAAACTCAACTTCCCTTCCTTCTTCCACCTTATCAGACCTTTCGGCGAGCTGATAGCAAAACCTGTAGTCATTAGGAACTCAAAGGGCCTATCTACCACTATAGACAACTTCAACGTTCACTTCGTGTTGCCTCCTGATGAACATTCCACCTCCACGACCGACGCTTACTCGACCAATTCACCTCCAGACGATGCAAATAACATCGATACACTTCTACGTCACTCGCTTGTCGACTCTCGAAACGAGCTGCGACCGTCCCTCGGCTCTCTATCAAACCTCTTTCTCCATTTCTTTCAAAAAACACTATCTGCACCTCCACTCTCCCCTCATGAGACCTTCTCTCACCCAACAGCCGGCATAGTAGTTATCACGTCGCGGACGCCTTCGCCAATAGATACACTGTCCAGTCTTTATAGAGCCGGATCTGCTCTTAACAACGGCTCTTTAGCTGCCGCTCAACGCGCCAGCCCTGCAATAGATCGCGAGTATCTCCGTTTCTACGTCCTGATCCACCATGAAGGTGACGACTACGATTCCTCCGCGGCTCTATTCGAGAAAATGAAACGTCATTTTGGTCTAAATTGTCACTTCCTATCTCTCTCAGCCACAGACGCTCCTTCACCTGACCAGCCAGACGCAACAAAAATACCTATGCCCTCCTGGATATCACCAGAAGAAGAGGTCAATTTCTCCAAGTCTGAAACATACATGCGTTCCAGAGACATAGCTGCTATACAACTAATGGTTCGCGAAATGGTCAGCCAGAGCTTTATCCCTTACCTCGAGAGGACTATAGCTACCCTCAACACACAAGTAGCGGCATCTAGAAAGGGAATCACCAACCGTCTCTTTTCTGCATCTCGAAAGTACTTTGCTAGCAGCGGGCTTTTGCGCTCAAACACACCGTCACCTCCAACTTCAACCTCCTCGTATGACCCGGAGACTGGGTCGTACGACTATCGTGCTCAGGAGGCACAATTGCGCAAACTTGCAGACCTATTGTTCATGACTAGAGATTGGAATGCGAGTTATACGATATATGATCTAATAAAGAGGGATTATCTTAACGACAAGGCCTGGAAATACTTGGCGGGAGCAAACGAGTTTGCTGCCATTGCCCTATTAATGGCTGAACCGATTGGCAAACCGCTGTCTAGCAGGACAGTTACAGAACACATTGATCCTGTAATTGATGCTGCTTGTTTCTCATACACTTCACGATGTGCTGCACTTTCATACACATTTAGATGCCTGTTAATGAGTTCAGAGCTTTTGCGGTTGCAAGGAGTTTTTGGCACCGACAATGCCTGTAAATGGGTACAGTACATTATATCAAAATGTCACAACAATTCTGTGTTCTGCCCTGGATTGATGCTAGAGCGCCTAGCTGCAGCATACGGATCATACGCAGTCAAAGTTTCAACGCCTGCCGCGAAATCTATACGCGAAGGGGACCCTAACATGAAGAAGAATGCAATCCAAGCATGTGCAAGATTTGGAGAGCATAAAAGGAAGTTTGCGTTCTGGACATTGATTGCAGCAAACGAATGGAATATTCTTGCTGGATCATACAGCAATGAGCAAGATATCTTTCGATCCCTGAAGGCTAGAGTGCAGTCCTGTTTAGTCATAATCGAACCACTCTACGCGCCGCTACTAGACTCAGATAATTTTGATCAGACTCTATACGCGCGCCTTTCATCTTCGCTGTATTCATGATTTACCAATAGCTTCTCCTTTTTAAGGATTAAGGCGCAAGATCCAAAACCACTACTCACAAACTCTATTCCTCATCCTTTTTTTTTGGGCGGTGGTGCACACCCACCTACCGACAGCCAACGCTTGATTCAAGCATGATTGCCAAACAAGATAATAACAAAGTATCTCAATTTATAAGATCGCATTCTTTGTTTAGACCCTCAAGAATAAGATCTCTTTATTCAGACTTTACTCGCCTAAAAGAAATAAATCACGATGGTTACATTGCCAATCTGGAAGCATGGAAGAAACTTATACTTGACATGACCAATTCTCCGGTCCCTCTTCTTTCTCATGACCGTACAATTTTGAGAATCTCTCCAGAACTATCTCATGCGCTATTTATAGATGAGTTAGGTCCTCCAAAAGCCTTGCACGATATCGTTTCTTACCTCATAGATCAACATGTAATTGAACCCTTATCGTCATACGATGCCCACACAACTCCTGGGATAATTGGTTACTTACTTTCATCTATTAAAGGACTCGCTTCTGGGTTCACGCAAGTCAAACTAAATCAAGAATACATCATTATACCAAAAGTGTCTAGTCTTTCTACTGAAATATTCAATTTGTTGTCAGCCAAATGCTCCGGATCAGATCTAGACATAGATAAAGTCTTCCCAGTTTCAGAGATATCACATTCAATCAAAGACCTGAAAATAACCGCAACTGATTTGGATATTTGTTTACTATATCTCAGCAAGTCAGGCAAACTCATGTATGATCGACACGCTGGCGTGGTCAAATTACACTCAAAACATAATATAACTAAACTTGATCTCCATATCGCTGACGTCAAATCGGCTATATTAAATGCTGACACTAAAATACATTCGCTTTCTGTCGCAATAAGCGATGCCACTGAAAAGGCCCGCGATTGTGCTGAAAAGGGGAATCGCAAAGAAGCCCTTCATATACTAAGAGTTCGGAAGATAAAAGAAAAGTCATTGTCTAGCTATCTGAATATCCGCGAAAAATACGAGGAAATCCTGTCCGGAATAGAAAGATCCTACTTGAACGTACAACAAGCTAATGCACTGGAGTCCAGTAAAGCAGCCCTTAGCCAGCTAAATTCTGAGATAGGAAGCATTGAGAACATCGAAAACCTCGTCGACGATGTAAGTGAACAGATTGCCGTATCAGACGAAATATCTCACACTATTGCTCCTAGCAAGGATTCAAGTATCGAAGAAGAAGAGCTAGAAGAGGAATTTGCGCAATTAGTTCTAGAGGACCAGAGATCAAAGCTGGACAACCTGAACGTTCCCGAGACTTTTCCTGATAATGAGGTAAAAGAGCCAGAACAGCAGGATAAACAAGAGGAAGCTTCAGAAGACACTCAAGTGGTTCCAGCCCAATAATATACAATGACATAGTTGTGAATCTGGTGAATCAGGTCCCTGCATTGTTAGACTGGTCACTAGCAAGCACAAGATCTTGGTCACTGCTAACGGCAGTGCTGGTACTTGCCAGTTTCTGTACAGCATGTTTATTCTCGGCTTTTGCATATGTGCTCTTAGCATTTTTGATCAACTCTCTATACAAGTCATTATGCATTTCAATCCAAGCCGCCTTATTAAATTGTGCACTGGTGACGTCTATAGAAGCATTGTTCGCTATTTTATCGCCAAACTTGTACAATACCCAACTCTCCAAGGTTGATTTCAGTTCTGAGTGTGAACGAACAGATGCATTGTCAATATTACCATTGTATAAGGAGATCCATTCCTCGATCATGTCTTGTAGCCGGTTCTTTTCCAACAAGCCGTATTTAGGGATCAAATCGTGTATACTGTATTCAGCACAGAATGACTTCATTTCTTTTACACTCATGGACGCGTAAGTTGGCCGCCGTATATGCGCAGGCCGGGTGTCCTGAGTCGGCCGAGTTTCATTTGCGTGTTGCTTTTTCTTTAGGAAGGAAATTGGGCGTCGAGCCACGGCTGTTACTTCTCGCGGGTCTTTCCGGCCAGGGCATACACCAGCATGACTTTCGACGTTTGAGACAGTAATAGCGCCGGAACAAAGAGGACAAAATGCTAAGAAACCAGGATCATTACGGCTAGCTGTGTGTTGCTCGGAAGGAAGGCTACTTTGCTGATGATCATCAAAATCATTATCATGGTCATTATCGTTATCAGAGCGTTTCCTTTTGTGTGTGGTTCGATCGCTAGTGCGAGATTCATTTACAGATTTGTCTTGGCTGTACCGCAGATTTACAAGTTCTCTCAGCCGATCTGCAGGCTTCAACTGGCTCTCATACAATTTGATCGAGCAAACAGGGCACACTTCCTTTTTCACTATAGAGCGTCTAATGCAAGTAGAACAAAATGTATGTCCGCATGGAGCTACAACTGGCCCTTCATAAATATCTTTGCATAAAGAACATATCAGAGATTCATCCGTGTCATTCATATGCGAAACGAGCAGCCAGTTAGGCGTTTTATTTTTGACGTGTTAGTTCAGTGGGGTCACAAGGGAGAGTCGTATCAGTTCCGACGCATAACAGCTACCGCCGGGTAACCCTACAAACAGCTACGTTCTTGCTGTACCGAGAGAATACAGTTTTGTTTACGCGTATTAGTATACTATTATAATAACAATACTATAGTAGGCTATCCGGGTGGCACAGTTGTGGTGGTGGCGTTGCGGCATAAACTGACAGTAGTAGAACGGTTTTACCTCAAAACAGTGAATGCGGCTCACCGTTGTGATGAGCGCGGGACCAGAGCACGTGCCTTCATCGTCATTTTTCAACTAAGAGGCAAAAGATATTTCATAATGGCAGACGAAAGTACACCTGAATTGAAATATGAGACACTTAAACAATCAGATTTAGATGAACGCAAAAGTACAGCTGAATTGGTTACAAATATTTTGAGCGAGAGGCGTACTCGTTGTAACGTGTATATATTCAAACACCCTTACTTCATATCTGGGTTTATTCCTTTAATGAGTATTTTCCTATACACATATAAAGATCATTTTCGCGATCAGCTTGGATCAATGATACTATTTTCATCAGGTGTTACTATGGCTTATCTGCTATTATGGTCTAGATCGTCAGAGTACTTCGATACCCAGACAAAGTTATGGGCTGAATCTAACAAGGATGCATCTTTTCCTGATTCAAATGTAATTGTAGCCAAATATGGTGACAGAATTATTGGCGCAATTTCTCTTTCAGAGAAGTCTAAAAACTCAGCTCTGATAAATTTTTGGGTCGTCCTCAGACCATATCGTAATGCTGGTCTAGGTAAAGATTTGCTAAAATTGGCCCTTGATTCGATGAAACAAAATGAAGTAAATTCTGTTTCATTATCTATAATCAGTCCACTAGAACAACCAGCAGAACATATCCTTCGAAAAAACGGCTTTGCCTCTACTCTAACTTCAAATTTACCGTCCAAAGTGCTTACAGCTATTGGAATCAGGAACGTCGAAATGTCCTGCAAACTGAACTAAAAACACTACACTACGAAACAAATGTAGTGGCAAAACTAAGCACAACAAGCAGACATAAAAAATCAGATGAATTATTTCATACTCATCTTTTAGCTTCCAATAGATTTCATCCTCAACAAAAACTTTCGGCTTTCCTCCATAGCAAATTGATCAATGTAGTGGCAAACCAAGCAGAGATATAAAATTAGATGAATTATTTCATACTCATCTTTTAGCTTGCAATAGATTTCATCTTCAATAAAAACTTTCGGCTTTCCTCTATAGCATATTGATCGCCAGCACTATTTTCAAGCCCAATCCATCCAAGAGGTTCGTCATCCGGTAAATAGTCGTTGATCCATTGCATGGTTTCGCCATATTTCATAGTGTTAGGGAATTTAATGCTTTTGTCTTGACCCAGTAACGGACTGAAATCATTGCCATAAATCTCTTGTGTCAAAAGTTCACTGCAAAGCTCTTGCAGTCTCGTAAAATCACTGGCATCAGATATTTTCGCTCCTTGAGCAGCAAACTGTATAATATGACGTATAAGCGTCCAAGGAATAGACGAAGGTAATATACTGGTCTTGCTTTGTGCATTCATAGTTCGTTCAAGGAGCTTCCTCACCAAATCAATGGCATATTGAAAGTCAGACTCGTCAATATCCACAGGAGATTCCCATCCAACGGGAATGTATCGCTGTCGTTCGCAAACAACAGATTGCAGCCAGGCGATTGTCAAAACCAGTTTGAGCCATTCAGAAGGACCCGATTCAGCTACTTCTTGGCCTATAGTGGCAATCAAATCCCGCAATGAATGTTTCAATCCAACAGGCGGCGAGTAGTACGTCAATTTAGAACATTCAAGAACGGCTGCGGATACACGACCTTGCATTGAACACGTGTAGAACAAGCGAAAATCTTCGGCTGGTGACGCTGTTTCAATAAGCCCCATAATGTTACTAAACCATTCGGGAGATAAATGTGCATTCTTTAAAAGTACCCATTCTCCTCGCGCTAACGCACCATTGATAGCATCAGTAGCACTCAATTCGGTTTCATGTGATCCTAAAGAAAGCTTAATTAGCTTAACTCCCATAGACACACTGGCACGTTCAACTAAGAACCCAGAATCATAGTCTTTCTCCGAGTATATTGCAACAGGCACATTGTTGCCAACCTCTGACAAGATAGGTGTTAGATCATCAACAACGTCTATTAGCTCTGATGTGCCTGAAATTTGTCGACTGAGCAATTGACGAACTAATGGAATTATCCGGCCTTGATCCGAAATAAGAGAAAAAACAATATCCCGCATGAGGTCAAAGTCTGCGTTCTTAGAATCTCCATTAGTTTTAGCTTCCATTAAAGACTGTATATGCGGGTACTTCGCATATAACTCCTTGTTGGTATCTAAACCACTCGATGGAATGCTGCTGCATATATCAATAAGTGCGATACCTGTATCTGCAAAGGTGGAAAAATGATCAAGGAGCATCATACCAAAAATTAAGCGGTCCTGAGGCTTCAGTGCAACAGCAGCGGAAACGAATACCTGCCGCATGAATATCCTGCAAAGATCCTTGACATCAGCTCTTCGCGAGCCAATTTCATCAACCGGGTGTTGCTGTAAAACTACTCGCAGAGCTCTGAGCGTGTGATCTACAGAAAATCGGTAGAACGAGTTTAGCCTGGTTAACTTGTTTAGCTCAGATACATAATAGCTTCCATCTCTGGCAAGTGAAATGTATTCCGAACTAATGGCATCAATATCGTTGAGCAGTTTTCGATTTTCAGATATCTTTCTTTCGATCTCTAGAGTACCTGTTTTGATTGTTTGGAGCGTCTGGATAACGTTCTCATCCTCTAGGATACCGCCAGTTGAGTTAGAAAGAACCTCCAAAAGCTCACCCTCTAGCTTTTGGCGTTCGCTTCTAGATTCTTCTACCTCATTTGCAAGCTGTAGTCTTTTGCCATTCAGTTCTGGCTTAAAATGTGACAAGACAACTGACAATATCTCCAATTCAATGTTAGTAGCTGTTCGCACGAAGTTGACAATGCCAACACTGCTACTAAGATGAAGTGGAATATCAGTTGGCTTTCTTTTTGTGAATAGAATCATGTTGAAGTCTGGCGAAACATCAATTGTTTGCTTACCAACATCAACAAAAGCCCGTCCTCCTGCGCGCCTAAACTCTTTATTGACAACTGGATCGACTAAGGGGTCATAGAGGTCTGCATCCTGAACAAACAAAGTGCTTCCAAAACGAAGAGCACTTTCCAAATGCTGGGAGAAAGAGCGATCGCGAAAACTAGTGATGAGCGATTTACCCTTGCAAACATGCTTTAGAAGGTCAAACACAATTCCTGACGGATCTATGACATATCCGTACTTTAAACCCTTATTCAAAATACTCATATTCTGAATATATATATCATCATTGGGCAAGCCGTTTCTGATCCAGTTGACGACAGTTGCAGAAGATTCAACCTGCTGGAGAGGGATAAATTCCTTGGCAGTATGGATATCAAAACTGTTCAGCAAACTATTCCAGCGAGATAAAAGAGTTTGGCGACTTCCAACATCCAGCGGTCCAAAATATGACATAGTGGCAGCATCTAGAAAACAGTTGCCCGCCAATAGCGCTGCATGCTCTTTAGACGTTTTTATGTCATTCAACCATCGAGATCGTTCTTCAGACAGGGAGTCGATTAGTTCAATGCTACGTGAAAGACGACCTGATATTCTTTCTGACTCGGCCTTTAACGACTGGACTTCCGCTATAAGCAAAGCATAATCATCCTTGTACTGAGAAATCAACTGTTCAACTTCTTTTATCATTTCATCAATCGCCTGTACACGAGCACGTGCATGAGAAGCCTCATCCTCTAAGGCTTCCACCTCCAACCTTAAGGGAGCTACTTGTTCCAGGATATTCATGTAAGCCAGCTGTGCTTTAGCCCATTGAAACAACGGACCACAAGCTTTGCTAGCTCTGCTAACTGTTTCGTAATTCATCACGGTACTGTCGAAGTACTTTTCTCGAAGATAAGAGATAAAATCCGCAGATATAGCCTGAGAGCTGTCGAAGTTAATGATAGACGCTATAAAGTCATCTCGGCGAATGATAGCTTGCACTGACCTCCAAGTGTCAGCCTGGAAGCCAAGCATAGTACATACAGCTTCTAGCGTCAGCTTAACGGCCTCAGGGGGATTATTCATAGCTCTCATCTCAGTAAGATGTTGCTTTTTTATATTTCCAACACCTTTCTGGGCTTCAATAATCGCAGGCTCCACTTCAGACAAGTCTTGTTGAACTCTCTCTTGACGTTCCTCTATCTCAAGTTCTCGAGCCTGCAAAGATTTCTGAACTTCCAAACTGGTTAAGCGCTTGTTCTCAGCTTCGTTTTGCTTGTTTACCATCTCCTCAAGTTTTTCGTTTGCTTCTCTAGATTTTTCTTTCACTTTAGTTTGCTTTTCGGCTAACTCTTCTTTCATTTTGCGTACCGATAACACAGTCTCTCGAAGCTTGTCCATGCCGGAGTTCAAATGTATAAGCTGCTCTCGTTTCGCAGAACTCTGTTCGGTGTAGAAATCAGCGAAATGATGCAAAAAATTCAGATACTGCTGAGGAGTTACAATAACATTGAATCCTGCATTAATTGTAGAAGAAGTAAATTCTTCTTTCGCAAAACAATGAGCATCAATAAAGCTCTCTAAAAGAGCATCGCGCTTGCTTAATATCGAGCCGGATGAAGGCTCTGCTAATCCGTCCACCGAATATTCCGAGTCATCTAAGTCTAACTGGCATGTCAGCTGAGAAGCAACCTGATGAAGAGAAGATCTATTCCAATCACCGAGCCAGCTAACGACACAGCGGTTGAACAAAGCCGGAGAGGAAGATAATGTGTCTTGCATACCTTCAGAGCTGGGCGGCGTTAAAGCAAAAACAACATGAAGGTTTTTGCTGACAAGCTGAACGAAATATCTGTATATATCTGAATCTGTTCGCAAAAGTAGACCATTTCTGGCAGAGACGTCCAGGCATACCTTATTCAAATTGCGTAATTCGTCCCCTTCGAAGAGTCCAGGGATTTCAGAATTAGCTAGCAAAGTATTCATTCGTTCGACAAATGCTGCCTCCACCATAGTGGACTCATCCACTATGAGACATACTTTTCGTTCATCTGATGCAACCGTGAGAAGAATACGGCGCAAATCCGCATCAAAATCTGTAGAAGTATAGCCTGTATGCATACGCAGCTGATATATACAGAACCCATTCATCCACGCAGTGAAGCGAGCAATTGTTTTTCTCCCTGTGCCAGGATTTCCAATTAGAATCATATGGCCTTGATATTGCTGATAGACGCGGTCTAATCTTAAAATGTGATCAACAAATTGGTCAAAGCACACCAGAGTAGTTTCAATCTCTTCTTCGGCAAAAGTCTTCAGTCTCATTTCAATAAACTGCACAAGTTCTTGAGACGAAGGCGAAGAATAATCCCTAGACAACCAACGTGTATATAAAATAGGTCTCTTTAAAGCTTCATTTAGATTTAAAGCAGCAAAGTACTTTCTTGCCGTATCATCAATCATCTTTTCGACTTGCACCAGTTCTTTTTCAGAACTAAGCCTATCACCAAAAAGTCGCAGCGCCTCATGGGCCCAGATCCGAACCAGACTCTCAGGTTCAGCAACAACGGAGTTAGACATTAACTCGTAAATGCCTTTGGTCCATCGAGTTAGTTCACGTGGACTATATATATAATGTGCTTGCGACGCAGTAGTGAACTCATGCTTAGCGGTCTGATAGAGGTCTAACATTGCGTTAGTGAAGTCCTTGTGATATGACTTGAAAGGGCTGACAGTAAGGATGGCCCTTATCATAGTGTCATATATACGATATAAGGCATCGTGACTAGGATAATCAAGAAGAATTAAAGGGAAATGATGCAAAAATCTTTCAGAGTATTCATATCTTCCTACGTCTGTAGATGGGTTGCAAGCACCAACAATCTGCAGTCTCTCAATCTTTATCCATTCTTTCTTGCCTTCATGCCAGAATCCTTCGTGCTCAACAATCTGCCGAATAAATTCTAGTATAGCTTGAGAGCCGTATTTATCTGGTCGAGGAAGATTCATTTCATCACAAAATAAAACAATCCATCCTGTTTCGCTTTTAGGCGCAAGTATCGTGCCTTGTTCAGTCTTTAAGTAGCGGAATTGCTGCTCCAGAATACTGACCACAAGGTCGGGCGTAGAATTAGAAGCAAAATTGAGTGGAGCCACGACTGTATCAGGAAGTTGGCGCAGCGTTTCCAGAAGTATCATAGTCTTTCCAGAGCCAGGAGGGCCACACAAAATCAACGAGCTTCGGCGCTTCAAGAGAGCCTCTAGCATTGAACTCACTTTGTGAACATCAATAGTCGGAATAACAAGGGAGGGATCTAGCACCATGTGCGGCTCGATTTCCACAATAGGAACATTCGAATCAATGCTAGTGAGATCTGCACTTGGAAGTGTTACCTGGAAATTGGTGAAGTCTTCTCCAGCACTTGAAAGATTAATATCAAGGATCTGCATAGCTATGTTGCTACACTCAGTCTTCCTGCTAGCAGAAGATTCACCAGCGAATGCCCACACTACTGCAATCAGGAGCTTATTTTGAGCATATTTTTTAACATCAGAGTTGCTTAAAGACTCTGCTCCCTCTTTCGTGAGATAGCTATCCAATTGGTCAAAAGCTGCCGCCAATAATGCCATCAGTATTTCGAGAGATTGCTGGCTATTAAAGCGAGAGTTAGTTCGATGCGTAGGTAACCACTCGAAAATTTTCTGCAGTAATTTCGTCGAGATTAATTTTTCCTCCATATATTGAACGAAAGATTGAAGGTTATCGTTTATGGTAATGCGATTCATGCAATCTATCTTCCATTCGTTCCATAAATGGAAAAAGGTATCGTCAAATGAGACAACATCTGCGGAAATCCATATTATACCACAACGACTAATGGTAGCTAAAGTAGTGTGATTGAGGTCCTCGGTCTCAAAGAAAATATGAACGTTAGGACCAAGCTTGATACGCTCTCCTGTTGGAAGTGTCAAGAGTTTGTTGTCATCTAATACACTGTTCAGACTTTCTGCCCACTCAGGATCTATAGGGCTATCAAAGACCACAATATGTTGCCTTTCAGCTTCCATTCGGACATTGTTTGAGATATTGCGCAAAATTTTAGTCAGAACACCATCTTTCCATTCTCCTGTGACATCTTCAAGAACCCCTATCAAAGAACTTTTTGATATCACCTTAGGATTGATAGTGTATATAGCGGGCGCAACACCGGTATCGCTTTCAACAATAGTGCAGTACATTTTCAGTAAGGCAGATTTACCAGAGCTAGATGGACCAACTAGTATCACTCCGTTGAACAAATTGCTAAGATTAAACAACTGTTCAGCTTTCTGGCAAAAACCTCTCGAGTCCCTCAAGTTAAGAATTTCGCAGGATTTAAGAATTTTAGGCTGCAGGACTCCATCTTCTTTTTCCAAGCTTAGCGTAGTATCAAACACTTTAGCCAATACAGACTCAAATACATCAGTGTCGGCAGAAATGAGCTTGGGAAGTACAGAACTGCGTAAACAATGCACCAATATTTCAGAATCATCACTAAATGACAATCCTGAAGGTTCATTAGATTCCGTTTCAAGCTTTAGCCTACCGGCTAGGCGAAGAACACCCTTAATGGCTCTAAGTCCAAAATCGTAGTGGTTTTGATGCGAACAGCTGTGAGACAGCTCAGCAAAGCATCGCACTATACGCTTCGATTGACCCGCAGAATCAGAGAAGCCTTCCGCTAGCAAAGATACTTCTACTATATCCTCAACATCAGGTTTAGTCATAGGAAACGGCCTAAATAATCGCTTTATATTATCTGGCAAATTAGATCGGCCAATGTAACCTGGGTTCATAGTAATGAAAATTGCAGCAGTGGGATTGATAGAAATCCTGCGACTCAGAATTTCAGCGACAAAATTGTCTTTTTTGCGTAAGCTTTGCTGAATGCCTTCAACAACAGAAGCCACAGAGCTGAGAACTTTTTCATCAAGCCTATTAAATTCATCAAAGCAACCCCATGCACCAGTTTTACATACGCCAACGATGAGTCTGCCAATAGAGGAGTAATCGAAAGAATCATCGCAATTGAATACAATCACCGATTTACCCAGGAGGCATCCAAGTGCTTTAATTGTTTCGGTTTTACCCGTTCCAGCAGGTCCAAAAGGTGAGCCTCCGAACCCTGCAGACACTGCACCACACATAGCGTAAAAACAATTGGTAGTCAAAGTAGTATAAATCAAAGATTCCCTCATATCGAGCAATTCAAAGCCATAACAAAACTGAGCTGAACCTACTCTAATGGAGAGGCATTCATCAACATTAGACGATTCAGCTATATAGTAATGCTTTAGAAACAGTTCCCATTCAATAGTTTCAGAAGGCTTCACGTCTTCTTTCGTCGCGCTTACTAATGCCAAGCAGACTCGTTTGAGGTAAACCACATGAACTAACAATTGGCGAGCTTTATTCCTAAACTTGGTGCGTAAGTACTTTCCAGGAAAACCTTCTAAAGCATCTAAAATATCAAGGATGCGGCATCCATTTTTAAACGGCTCCGCAGTTGACATCTCACCCTCAATAAGCTTTGTGAAAAGAACATAAACAGATAGCTGAAAGACTTGAAAAATGTTGGATTCAAAAACATTCTCATAACCAGAGAGGTTTACCTTTTCAGATGTAAGTTTGTATAAATCATCATAGCATTTCTGAAATGCTGCACCAACACTCTGTTTGATAGATGTTTCTAGACGCGGCATCCAAGCACCAACTGTGGAGTCTTCTTCAAGTGATATCTCATCGACAAGAGTCAGATGTTCATCATCTAGAGTAAAAACTCCACAGAGAGATTTGCCTTTAACCTGAAGCTTGGAAACGCCGGAGAATATCTTAGAAATATGCGGTTGTGCTCGGGAAATATCACTTGAGTTTCCGATTAGTTCCAACAGATTTTCATCGCCCAAGAAATAGAAACGCGGGAATCGTGATCTTTCCTTCTCTAAATACTCAGAGAGTGCCCTTTCTACCTTGATGGTCATTTCATATAACTTTTCAATAGAGGATTGTATCTCCGGGATATGCAGCACTTCCAATATTTGCGGATTTCTTGCCACTTTAGTGAGTATGCTCATAAATTCCGAACTAATAGCTCTAAATCGACTGGCCTCTGTAGGAAGAAAACCTGCCAGATCAGCATTGCCAGAAAAGATTCCATCCAAATAAATCCAATGGCGCTGAAGTTCTATCCAAGAGTCAAAAAGTAGATGGATCTTAGATATGCGTTCCATCCAAATTTTAGCCTCTTCTGCAAATTCCATAAAGTATGAAGAATTACTCATCGCTCGTAGCGCACTCAGGTGCTCCGTACAACGACTAAATATCTCTTCAAACGAACGTATAAGTGAACATTTTCGCTGGTAATCCACCATATCTAAACTGTAGCCTGTCCAGAAAGTCCTTACTTTTCGGAGATATTCTTCAATTGTTAATTCACCTTGTGCTTGGCTAATAACAGCCCGTATTGAAGGCGCTGTATTGTTCAAATCCAATCCCCATATGTCACCCAGTGTCAAAGATGAGAGTACAAGTTGTCTTGTTTTGCCTCCGATATTGAAAATAGCTTGCCAATGGCGCTCACGCATGCAGTCAGATTGTAAATCTCTCAGCAAGGGGATAAACTCAGAATAACCTATGATCATATTTCTAACGTCTTGAACGGCCGAAAAAAGTAGCATGTTGCTTGGAAATTCTTCGAACTTGGAGTTCATAGTATTTAAATCAGTTTTCAGCTTAGAAATGTCAAGAGAAAGCCAATTTAGGGTCCGCTTTTCATCCAGTAATTTGCCTATATCGGAAAGTGCAGTCCAGAACTCTTTATAGTCTCGAATTTCTTCCAAAAGTGGTTTCAGATCAATAGAGGTTGAGGCCCGAGATAGTTCTAACAAAGTATCTGCTTCAGTTATAGCATTCGCATAATCAATCAGGTCTTGGGATTTCATTTCGAAACTAGATATCACGGCTAGCGCACTGCTAAAATGAGTAGCGGCAGAAGTTGGCTTTGACTGTTCCCATTCAACTTGCAAAGCCTTACTTCTCGATTGAACTAAAGAGTTCTCCTTATCCAAAATGTTCACTAAGGTTGCTCTCTGTGTGTCAATCAGCTTGAGTCTTCTGTCTAGTAACTGACAATACGCGTCATACTCCATTTCGACTTGATCAAAATATATCCAGTTAGCAGGGAATTGAAAACGTTTAACGGAGAGCATAGACTTTCCGTTACTCAGCTTTTCGACTCTCGATTCAATATCAGGTTTCTTGCGCTTTTGCTTGTCCAGATCTCGAATAAACTCAACTGTCTTGCGTGAGTCAGAAGGAACTATATATCCGTTCTCAAGTGACAACTTTGCAGCAGAAAGATCCTCCAACACATGTTTAGATGCAGATAAATATATATCAGCAAAGAGGATAACCATGTGATCACTCCAATATGTAAGACGAGAAACTATATCACTTCTGATACCAGAATAATCTAAGGAGAGACAACCAACAGTACGGAGAGAGTGTTGCCCGATATGCTCGTTTCTTAGGGCGTCCAGCTCCTCTAACGCTTCTAACCAGGCGTCAAAGTCCTCAGCTAGCCTTATCTGGAGCTGGTCGGCTCGAAGTTCCCATAAGGCTTTGAACCGATTCCAGTAAGCCACATAGTTCTCTGCCGACTGTATGGTTTTTTCGATCGCGATGTATGCATCACTTAATGCGTTTCCGACTTCTTTGATGAAATTATTTGAGCGGGAAATGGAACCTGCGGAGTGGGTATTTGAGACGTAAAGATTTTGAATATCTATGATATCAGAAACAATTTGCTGCAACACGTTAAGCCAAGATGATTTAACCTGCTCCAGCGTGGGCTGAACGTATATATCATGCGATTCAGAGAAGATCTCGACCTTCTTTAAAGCTGCAGCAAAATAGACATGCTTTGTATGCATTATCAAGGACGTATCGAAGTCTTCTACTTCTTGAGCACCGGAAAGAAGATGTAAAAATGCACTAATTGTGCTCAATGCCTGTTGGCGCAGAATGCCTTGTAATCGGTCATTGATGTCATATGCCCAAATTTCGAAATTTCCCAGACCCTCGTAGCTCATTTTCTCAATAGTAGATGCTAACTGCGTGATTGAATCTTTACAAGTCGCCATTGAAAGAGGAGCACGCTCAAGACTATTGAGAATGCTATTTATATCATTGCATGAATCGGAAACGTACGTTAATCTGGAGCTCAGCTGCTGTACGGCTTCTTCAAACTTCGATATAAAATTGATTTGTATAATTTCACGATGAAGAACAGGAGAGTCGAGCTGATTAACAACAGTAGTCGTCTTAGAAGATAGGTCAGGAGAGTACGAGAAAAATTCCCACCTAAGATTAACACTTTGTTCAAGTAGACCTCTTATGCGCTGCACAAAAGGAGCCAAGAGAGTTTGCATTTCAGGAGAGCTCAAAGATTCAAGACAGTTCTTATAGATATAAAGATGATCCCGCAAAGACATGGCATACGGATAAGTCCTTTGCGCATCTTTTGCAGCAGTAATAATAAAATGAGACACCGGAAAATGGAGAAATAAAATATTTCGTACCTCTTTAAATATGGTTATACTTGCGAGGTCAAAATTAATCTCCAATGCCAGGGTATTCTTCTTGCTTTCTGCACTGTGAACCACTTTGAAGAAAGGTCCTTTGAGAGAACCTCGTCTTAACAAAGCTGCCTGACTCCAAGAATCATGAAGGCCTTGAAGGTCGAGTTTTTTAAGCAACAAGCTGATCTTTTCTTCCAGTGCTTGTCCTTCAAGGTAATTCTGCCAGCCTTCTCCAAGAATATTCTCAATTCGATTTAGTAGTATAAGCAACTGCCGCTCAATTTGGGCAGTCCATATCAGACGCCCAGTAGAGAACGACATGTCTTTCAATTTATATAACTGATATTCAGGAGACTTCGCAAATCCATTTGACAAGAGCTCCCCATACCTTGAGATCTCATTCTTAACGTGTCCAAGCAATATCTCCTGATACTCCTGGACTGCAGCACGTACTCGTGGCCTTTCTAATAAGCCTTTAAATCTAGAGAAAACTGTAAAAAGGTCGTTCGAGTTTCTGGCTGAGTAGAGCAAAGCACGCAAAGTGTCGACAACGCGCGCTTCTACAGAGGAAGTTCGCTTTGAGTAGGTTGACTCGCAGGAGAAGAATTTGGCTTTGCCTTCATGAGACAGGTCCAAAGCGTTCACTCCTTGAAATACAGAATAAGCAACATCGAGCTCTTCTAGGATTGAGTTCTGAGAGAGTTGTTGACCATCTGGCATAGATAATCCAGCTTCAAATGCATCAGAAACGATTTTTCGGAGATATTCATGATCTACACGAAACTTTTTGACATATGTGAGCCTTTCGATGAGCTGTGAATGTGAATCTTTAACCTTGAGAAGGACCCTTCGTTCAGATCGAGATTTAGTGAGTTCTCTAACAGTGTAGAACACATCTTTCAGCTTGTCTTCCCAAGTATTCTGGATAGATATGGCATCTGAGACTATTGCGGAGCATTCATCTAAAGGAATGAGCATGATTTCATTGCCATCTATTAGGTCCACAAGCTTTTTGAGCAGGTCGCTTGACAAAGTCTCCAGAAAAACCAGAAGCCTCTCCGTAGGGTAAGTCGAAAGACGTAGCTTACGGCTGATGTGAAAAAAGATGTCTTGCAAGGCTTGATTGAGGGCGGGAGTAGACGATGCTGAAGCGAAAGGCTCGATAGGGAAGTCACGGAGGAGCTGATTATACTTTTGGACCGAATCTAGAGCATCTTTAACGTCTGTATCAGATCTAAAACTAACTGTGGCATAAAATCTTTTAGCGTTCTGTAACACTTGAAGCGTTAAAGCGATGTCTGGTTCATTAAGACGTTTCTCTATGGCTATCAAGGCGTCTTCTTTACGTAACCAAAAGTTTATTTCATCGGATATCGTACCGGAAGAGACTTCACGAGAGAGTTTTGCAATGTGCTGAACGATTCTAATCCACGAGTTAACGTTTGACTGCAGAGTATTTAGGAAAGTAGCTTCTAACAGGAGTTCTGGGGGTATTAGTGAGATTGAGAGTTTTGAATGTGAAGCGCGTGCTTGCTCTATTGCAGTGGAGATAACTGGATGAACTATTAATTGAATATCTGGTATTTCTTGGCGATTCTGGAGGTTAATGAGAGATGCTTCTAGTTCTGCGAGTTTCTTTTTGACACCTGGAATCTGGTTAGCGGATATCGTGATATCTTGATCCGGTTGTTTAATGGACTGTTCGGGCAGCGAGTCCAAATACGGACCCATTACCATATGGAGAAGGCTATAGAAATCTTGGAATGCAGACGAAACGAAAGAGTTATCTGGTGATTCCGAGTCACAAGGCAAGTTGATAAGTAGGAGTTGGCGAGCCAGTGACTGATCAACGTTGAGTATCCCATTCGGCTTGACAATAGCCAGAGCATCGGTTGTGCTCAAACTTAGGTTCAAGTTAGCAGCTATTTTGTAATTGTGTATATTGTCGTGCAGTTCGCGCGTAATATACAGAACCGCCGGTTCAGGGCTTTGAGAGAACGAAACCAGCTGGTCTGCGTACGTTTCAATGGCAATGTGGACCTCTCTAAGGTCAGTTCCAAGTATAGACGCAACTGTATTTTGAATATATTTTGACAATACAATAACACCTTCTTTAGTGGTTTCTTCATCATTGCTATTATCCATTATGCGAAGCGTCCGAGAAGGGGATTTATAGTGTTTATCGCAGTTTGACGCGTTCTTGGTGAAAGACGGTTGTCAAGGACCGCGCCTTCAGCCGCACCACCCAAATTGTTCTTAGCATCACTCCGCAAAAGAATCTCAGAATCATCCTAGAATCATTCTAGAATCATTCCAGAATGCAATGAATGACTGTATAAAAGCCTGCAACGTATTCTGAGATATTTTATTTTCTACAGAGACAATACTGGAGTTTGTAGATAACAAAATTAGAATCATAAACGTGCAATTCGTGCTGTAATTAGTTATTAGGGACCGCTCAATAGGCAATTGTTTATATACAGAACCTCTAATTGCAATAATCTGCGCATTATCTTACAGGCAGTTAATAGATCATAGGAAGTCAGATTTCTCCCTCAATCTTTTCTAGGTAAGTGAGTACAGCCAATTAGAAAGAGAAGTTGATCTTTATGATCTAAGAGTCTCTTGTATGCAGTACGCAGATTACTGTAGAAGTAGTGATACCTTTCAGATACGGTTACTCTTCTGTAATCAGGTGTTTCTTAGACTCCATTATCAACAATAATCAAAAGCATTGGCGGGTTTTGATCGATTTCCCAATCGTTTGATTCTTCCCAGGGCGATCTCGTCTATACTGGCAGTCTCGTCACTGACAATGCCCAGGATAATAACTAGCGCAGCTGATTATGTAAATTTGGAGTTCTCCTGAATTCTAGATTACAATATAATGGTTCTAGTGCATTCTAACTACTATTCTATACATTCATTATAAGCAACAGTTAGAGTAGTGTGTTGAACAAATAAATTCAGGGGCGCCCCAAAAGCGCCTCTTATTGGCTGAAAATATCACGTGACATACCCGTTTTCCTAAAATAAAAACTTATGATTGGCCAAAAATTGAGTTTACCCTTGACCCTGTCCAAAAATGTGTGCAACCCTAACCTGATTTTTAGAGCCTGTGATTGGGCAATTTTAAGCGAAACCTTAAAACTTATTATGCCGCATATGATTTGCTAGAGTTCAACGGTGTCTATATCAGGTAAGCGAGTGCGTTTTATTGGTTAGTTGCATTTAAGCAAAACTCAATTTTAGATGCAGGCATATTTTATGGTATATTTCTTTATCTAAGTACACTATTGGATGATAAAATATACATTCTTTACGGGAACATATGTAGCTTTCAGCGTTGTTCTTTTGAAGACTTTCTGTGCGCTATAAGTGGCGCTAATAGCGCCTAAAGTCAGATGCGGAAAGTGAGTATATAAGTATGCAGATCGATTAGCAATAATACACTATCAGGGGTGTCCACTTAAATGCAGCAGTTACCTATTAAAAGTCTCAGCTACCTTGCGGTTTTATCTTGTCTCAGTATGAAGAAAAACGAGTAAGATCGGTGCCTTTGAAATCAGTGGCATCTAGCATCGAACCTGCATGACTTTGTGATAAAGTCATTGATCGGCAAATTGTCCTACATTACAGCAGCGATCATGCTCCTGTGTTAGTAATTTACAATCTAGTCTTGAAATAGACGTCTTCAGTTCAGCTTCCATACTATATTAGCGGATCGCAGATGCTGGAGAACTGAGCTTTAGCAGGATCAAGCATAAAAAGAAGAGATCTGTTTAGTTTTTAACACTAATAAATGTACCTCTTTGTAGCTCTTGCAGTAGTTTCCGTATGATTTAAGCTGATGGTCTTATTGGTTGGCTTTCACACCAATAGCAGGTCCTTATCGATCTAGCGGTGGAGGTATTGACGCATATAGACCCGCGTTTGCAAGCCCACGAGGGCCAGAAAGCTATAGATCAGACAATCTAAGTCTTCCTGGTGATTATCATCCTTTTAATTAATTCATTCACCACATCCTTGTCTACCTGTTTCTGAGTCTAGTTCTAGGTATAACCGATAAAAGACCTGGTCCTTGACAACCACTAGTTATTCGATCTTCGCTAAAGCAGTACATTTTTCTTTCTGTTTTGGCGTTAAATGTCGCTGATTCGCAGAATCTCTTTAATTTCAAGAAGTTCAAGGCGATATTCTGTATGGAGTCATGCTTTAGATTCGCAGTACAAACACGATGAGATCGTCGACAAGAGGACTCTAGTGCCCGACAACGTCGCAAGACATCTCAGACAGAAAAACGAGCACGAACTCCAGCAATACGTCGATGTTTTGCTAAAATCTCAAAAAATCGATCTAGCTGAAGGAATCGTCATGAGATACAAGTCAAAGGCGTCACATGCTCTCACTTCCGTGGTCGAGAATTTATGCGAAGCAGGCCATTTCGGAAGAGCAGATTCTCTCATAAAGCATATACTTGATTCAAACCAACCCGTCAGTCCAAGAACATTCACTGTCTTTTTCGACTCGCTGTCTCGGAGCAATCTGTCAGAAACTCAAGTAAGCGAGTATGTTAGAAATCTCACAAAAGCCATAGGCCGTACTACTGAAGGCAAAAATATACCCCCTCCTGTACTGGGCGCTGCTTTCAAGGCTCTCGCCTACAAAGGCGACTTCAATTATATGATGGAATCCTACTACAAAATGCTCGAAAATCGGAAAATAGCTTCGGCTTATATTTTAGATCCAATGGGGTACACATCAATATTGAATTCATTTATCTCGAGACCAAACCTCAGTCTCACCGTCAAACATCGTCTAGCTATTCATGATTTTTGGCACAGCGCTGTTGAAAGAACATGTATTCAGAAAAGAAAGAACCAGCCACCTCTTGTCTTGCCTGATTCACAGCTTCTAAGTGCAGGCGCAAGATCTATGCTTTTCGATATCAGCTCGGCTCATTTAAAACGAGTTACTGAAGCTTCCGTTAAAGACCCCGTTCTGATGACTGACGCTATCGCCCAACCTGATCTGCTCTTCGGAGACAACAGGGCCGCATTGTTTTATACTGATAAACAGAAACTCTCGATATCTATTGTTTCTAATGCCTTTTATATGGGGAAGGCGTTAGAACAACAAGTCAAAGGACTTCTGAACATCTCCTCATTCGTTGAACTTCCGGGCTGCACTCTCACTCTTGATCCCTCTTACAGTTTCTATAAGCTACCCGCAAAACCTATCGATCTAAATCCGTCACTGGTAGGAACTTTACTAAAAGCCAGTCTCAATACTAAAATCTACAAGCCGGGAACTACAGCTTTCATTCTTTATCACGCTGATCTCCATAACCGCGGTACTTATTTCAGCGTTGCCAATACCAAAAACACGAGAGGCTTTCTGCTCTGTTTATTGAATCAATACACAGAAAATATGCATGTCCTGAAAAAGAAAGAGCGTGAGGCGCTTGTTGATATACTCAAGAGCGTACCAAGTATTGATGCGAAAACTTTGGCTATATTATGCCGGCTTTTTGTTATGTGTCGTCCGCTAGGAATTGAAAAGTATCAGCCTATGCTACAGGATAAACTAGATACCGTTTATAACAAGCAAACTACCAAAAACTTGAATGAATCACCAGACGACTGGTTTGATTTTGCTATTGAACAAGCTCGTTATTACCGGAAAATTCCTCGAGAAAATGCATCGAAAAGCAAAGTTAAGAAGTCATTATTGGCACTTATTAATGAACTATCTCCGCTTCTAGATTCTTCACCAGAGAAGAAAGCAGTTAAAGACATTGTGCGCTTACGTGCGGAATTGGGTTAAGTGCAGAACATGACTTACGATTGAAAGAAATGTATGTAAATAGAAATGTCATTACCTGAATTATAGGCACATAAAATTCAGAACTTAATCAATTCATAAGTATCATTATTCATCGTTATCGCTGTTATCATCAAAAAGACCTTTGGGTTCTTCTACTCTTTGAGTAGCTGAAGCCTCGTTTGTTGATCCACCAGGAGCCGCAACGAGATTATCGAAAAATTCGTCATCTAGGTTAAAATCCAAGTCAGTACTTGAAAACTCTGAGATATTTCTTACTGCTGAATTTTGGTCCCATCGCACTGATTCTTGTCTGGGTCGAGGATTAGATTGTTCAGATGCTTGAGAGTTTGAGGGAGAAGTAGCAAAGCTGGTATGAGAGTTTCTGGCTGTGGCTAATTGTGCAGACATATGCATAGGATTTCGAACATTATTGCCATAGTTTAACGACGGTTGAGCAGAAGCGGGTCGAGGTTGCCGTTGGTCTTGCTTGGAAGCAGAGTCGACTGAATGTGAGGAAGAGACAAGAACAAAAACAGCAGAAAAGCCAGACTGTGGAAGTTCAATTTCTAGCATCAAAGGAAAAGAAGGTTTATGAAAATAAGCATTTACAGCTACCTTGAGAGAATCAGCAAGCGTGGCAAAATTCCGAAAATCCTTAAGAGACACCGAGACTGAGTCGTCAGCGGTTACCTCGATTTCGTCGAACTCTTCCTTTTTCAGATAAACAAAGGTTCTTATATTTTGATGGCTTTGATTTTTGATTGAAGCTGCTTTTAAAGTAGTGAATGCGACTTCAATGCGCGGAGATGAGAAAGTGAATGCTACCTCGTCTACAGAGGAGGCAGCGTGGTCTAGGCAGCGTTTCAAGCTACTGGCGGACAACGAGAATGAGTTAGTGCAATCTGTTTTGCGACACAAGGCATGAACTGCATCTTTAAACTCGTAGTTTATAGCAAACTTAATAACAATGCCACTGCTTTGATGAATCACAAGTACCAGCTTTGTAGGATCATGGATGCTGCCCTCGTCAACGATCAGATCGCACTGAACTATGACAGAATATTGCTTGAAAATAGCTGAGAGGAGTTTACTGGATACCGCGAAAGAAAAAGCGGTTTCATCACTGGCATAGGTATATGAATCGAAAAAGGTAGATGTATGTAGACGCAATAATGCGAAAGTTGATTTGCGTGAATCAAGGCAACTCAATGTCAAGATTCCTGAACTAGCCTGGAATGTTATATCGTCAGACACCTTCGCTAATGCAATTAAACCTTTGCTCAATTTATACAAGTTGCTTGGTGATTGTAAAGTAGCTTCAAATCTCGAAGGAGTCTCAAAAGAAGGCATTTGATCTCATTTAGATGGATTGTTAATAGAGATTAGTCAAACTGATGAGTGTTTAGTGGGGGGGTTAAAAGTATATTTACATTCGACAAACACTATTGCCATCGCCTCTGCCATTACATCTGACAACTCAATTAGGGCAAATATTGCATTGCAAGATAATTTAAAATGTCATTGAATTAGTAATTTAACAGTTTAGCTAGTTTTCTATTCGCTAACTAAGTATCGTTTGCGCAGTAACCCCGACTCTCGGTTACCCTGGTATTCCCTTCCGCCACCTGCTAGTACTATGCTGCCGGCCACTACTTTGTAGAATGTCGGTTCAAATGTGTGCGAATATGCAATTTGCAGTCTATTAGCTACCCAAACAGCCTTATTACCTGCACAAACGCATTGTTTCTGAATTTCGTAGGACATCGTTTTAGTGAATGGGGGGAATGTTCATATGCATCAAAGCCTAAACCTTGTGCTCCTTGATCACACTCAAACACGCTTCTGATTCAAAGCTAAATGGCTAAACAAACTTATACTGTCGATGCACCATTATTGCACTCTGAAACCCCCCGCCACCCTAATTGCAATAAGGCTTGCATTTATTGGCGTGGTTGTGGCTTGACATAGCTATCTGCTAAGTTTCTCTCTTCCGCGGCATTCTAACGCTAAATTTCGCTTTTAAACACTCACCCACCCCTATACTTTAACACCAACCACTTCCCCCTCCCCCTATCTTGGCCCACCGGAATCGTTCCGTCCATGAGTACAACAACACACATATCATATACACTTGGTGATTCACAAGGTGGCCATGGACATTCGCTTGGTATTAACGACTTGGTAATCGATAAACGACCTGGCATACTCTCTCACACCGATAACGCAACTCTTTATTCTGCCGGCAGAGATGGTGTTATCTCCGCATGGTCGATATCTAGTCATTCAGCTTCAGCACCGCACCCAGGTTCTAATTCCTCCTCAAACTACACACAATTCTTTAAACAAATCAGCACTCACACTCATTGGATCAATTCTATATGTCTCGCCGCTGATTCCACCTTAGTTGCCAGCGCATCCTCCGATCTAACGGTCCGCGCTTGGAACCCCATATCGAATACTTCTGTGAAAGTCGGCCAACACAACGACTACGTCAAATGTGTTGCTCCAATACCTACAAACACTTCTGCAATAGTAACAGGCAGTCTCGACCAGAAAATATCATTCTGGGACGTCACAAATGCTGTTCAGCAACCAACATTTTCGATCGATCTATCTCAACACTCTTCCCTCGAAAGAGGCTCGGTATATGCACTCGCTACTGGCGATAACGTCATAGCTTCTGGCGGACCGGACGCTCTTGTATCTTTATGGGACTACCGGTCCGGCGACTTTATATTCCAATTCAAAGGTCATACAGATAATATCCGCTCGTTGCTCGTAAACCCTTCTGGCACATTGATCCTCTCGGGCTCCTCAGATTCAACAATCAAACTTTGGTCTCTCAAAGCAGGCCGTCTACTTTCAACATATAACCTGCACGACACTAGTGTATGGAACCTGTACAGTGAAGATCCTCAGTTCAGACAATTCTACTCTGCGGACCGCTCCGGTTTGCTCTTCAGAACAACAATCGATACCGATCTCCACAATTTCTCTTCTATCCTAGTCGCGCACGAACACCAAGGAATAAACTCCATTGTCGCAGCAGAATCAAGTATTTGGACTGCCACTTCAAACTCTCGCATGCACCGATGGAAAGACGTCAACCATGACATCGATCCTTCTTTAGTCGAAAAATCTTCTAGAAGATCCACACTGACCACCATACCTTCTTTACAGACTCACGTATACGACGACGAAATTGAACCTTATAGAAAAACACCCGAGGAGACAATGGAAGGTAGATCTGGCTTAATGAAACATCTTATGCTAAAGGACAGAAGACGTGTTTTGACTTTAGACACTGCCGGCGAAGTTCTATTATGGGATCTCATCCAATGCAAGGTAATCAGAAAATTCAATATAGGCACTTCTTTAGAAGACGCTGCTACTGAATATAATTCTGTTGAACCTGCAGTAACTTGGTGTGATATTAGCACACGCACGGGCAAACTGGCCGTGTTTCTGGATCCAAACAAATGTTTTGAAGCAGAGGTATATGCTGACGAATTATTTGAAGATTCCACGGCGTCTTCAAATAACGTTGCTAATGGTATAGATCATCACCGCAAATCCTCTTTCCCAGAGGATCACAGAATTAATCTAGGCCGCTGGGTACTTACATATTTGTTTCAAGATGTTCTTAAAATTGAGCTTGAACGAGATGCCGCGTATCGTGCATCTATGATAAAGTCTTCACGCAGCAACTCGAGATCTTCAGACTCAAAAATGTTCAAGGTTTGGACATTTTCAAGGAGTACATCACCAAAGGCCTCTCCAGTGGTATCAAGAAGCAGCACCCCGGCTCCGTCTTCTCCTACGTCGGGCCAGTTACCGAGGATATTTGACCACACCACCAAATACGCTCCAGAAGATCCTCTTTCTGGTGAAAAAGAACAAGACGAACCAGATTCTCATTATGACTCAACATCGTCTTCTCATACAGACGATGAACACCCCTCTGATGCATCTAAATCCGGCAATACGCAAGGCTCATTCTTCGGAAAAATCAAGTCATTAAGTCGCGGGAAAGTTTCTCGAACTGGATCTTCGTCTTCCATATTACCGAAAAAAGATGAGACAGATAAGGATCCTAATTTGGAGCGTGTACCTGAAGCAAAAGATGCGGCCAATGGAGAGGAGAACGGAAATGGGACAGATTCTTTCATGGTGGATTCCAAAAGTGCCATAGAATCACTAGTTGCCGAAATTCGCAGCGCCTATACACCTGAGAATTGCGGTACCTCCTTATTGACCCCTCCAAGCTACATAGATGCTCCACCTATTACTATTCCACCTGAAACTGGTTTGTATATTACAGAAGCCAGTCCTGGCTCATTTGGGAATATGGAGCTATACCGCGGCACATTAGCATCCATGAATTCTGAAATTGATACGGTAGAGAAAATAATCCCAAGGTGGCTTGCAGCTATGTTGTTAAAGAATGAAATAACGCAGAAGGCTCTCTCTAAAGTATCCTTTGCTCTAGTTCCATGGAAGCCAGATGATGGAAAGACGGAGCATCTTCCAGAAATATCAGGGGAATCTACCTCTCGCTTGTCGGCATATGTGATGCTGCGGTCTAGGAGGATATTGCATTACATTGATGAAAAACTTGAGGACCATCTGAAACCCAAAGCGCGTCAAGCTGCTATTGAGAAGGACAAGCCTCATCGAAAGGACAAAGAATCAAATTCTTTTGGTTCTACTATTGATAGTTTGGCGGACTCAACTTATGCTGAAGGTAGTCGACCCGAAGACTGGCTGGAAATCATTTGCAATAATGAGGTAGTGCCTCCTAAAATGACATTAGGCACAATACGCACGCAGTTATGGCGATCTGGAGGGGAAATTGTTCTCCATTACCGTCGGAAAATAGAAGCACACCCTAAGAAATAATGAACTGTTCATCTATTTATTGTTGAGTAAGTAGGCACATTCTGCCATTTCCAATTTAGACATTTCAAATTTTGCAATCTCTGATCCCATAAATCAAATGTCGGTATTGCTAAAACTTCGCCTTCGCCGGTCAATAAAATAGGTAAGGTTTTCTTCAAGAAAGCAGGTGTTTTTGTCCATTGGTTCTCATCCATCTTGTGAAAACGAAGGAACATTGTAATCCGCTTCTTCATTGAGGTATCATAGTTGTGTATATAGACACTGCTTTTGATGTTTAACGGACTCCATTCGGTCGCAATAAGAAGTCTGTTATCCCAGAGCGTAGGTATACCTGATTTAAGAGGTATTGGATCCGGAATGGTATACTTGTAGAATGGCTGTCTATAGAGAAGGTAGTTAGAACCAGTTTTCGGTTGCCATTTCAGTTGCAAAGCCGTAAATGTCTCCATTGCTTCAATCCTATGAACCAATGAAGAAACAAGCGAGAGATGCGTTTCAACATTTGAGACAGGAGATATACAGGAGCATAAATGGGCGCAGTACAAGACTTTGGAAGTGTAAGATAACGTCTCATAAGCGCCATGAACATTCCATTGTAGGGATGCTACCTGAGGGTTGTATTTAAGAGAGCCAGAGGCAATGTCTTGTGTCAATGCGTTGATGGACTGGTCAGTGGCGGCAGCTCTTTTGGCCTGGAGTCTTTGTACAGTCTGAGAGATTCTATTACTGCGTAGAGCTGACGGAAGAAGACCCTGATCATGTAGAAAATAGCGGACAGCGTTGCGCATTGTGTAGGTACGGTCAGAGTTTGTAGAATCCTCAAAAACAGGAATTGAATGAGTATGGGCTATTTCGCGTAACGTAGATTTAGATGTCTGAAGCAGCGGACGAAAAATAGCCACAGGATGAGAATGGAATGCCAGTTTTAGCGGCAATTGAGCAACAGGATGAATACCAGCAAGGCCATAAGGAGAGCTGCCACTAATTAGTCGCATATAAAAAGTCTCGATCTGGTCATCGAGGGTATGAGCAGTGGCTACAGCGGATATTTTATGTGAATTGCAGAAATCAGAAATTGCATTGTACCTTGCGTCTCTTGCGGCCACCTCGATCTTAGAAGTGACAGGGACATTAATGTTCAAGATATGATGATCAAACCCCCAATTTTGTAGAATTTTACCTACTTCTGATGCTTCATAGCCGCTTTCAGGTCTGATATTATGATTGACTGTGATCGCAAGAGGATGCCTACCTAGGTTTGACTGCGACCAAAGATAAGCCATTGTCATTGAATCGACTCCGCCGCTAACAGCCAGCGCAATTGGTTTATTAGTTAATGCATACTTCAAAATAAAAGAACGAATAAATTCAATACACTGTTGCTTGTTCATTAAAGCATTTCAGTTGTGTAGTCGGAAGAAGCCGGTACTAGTCATTGTGGATGTCTTTCCCACCTTAGTGATTTCGACTATATCCGGCCATGGAACAACATGCAATGGCTATACCGATGATTGTAAGTAAAAGCTAGAGAGTAAGAAATGAATAAAGCGTACATTGCAGTATTAACAGTGAAAAGAGTGGCGGACTAGCCGGTACGGTAACTGACCTTGTTTTCTTTCCTGTTGACACTATAAAGACGAGATTACAGGCAAAGGAAGGGTTCTTAGCCAATGGAGGCTGGCGAGGAATGTACAGGGGTATAGGAAGCACAATTGTAGCCTCTGCACCCGGAGCAAGTTTGTTTTTTGTCACTTACGAATCAATGAATGCCTACTTGTACCCGCTATTAAAAAGTCATATAGCCTCGGATGAAGGTGCTCGAGGTGTCACGCATATGCTCGCAGCCTCATTAGGCGAGATAGCTGCTTGTTCTGTCAGAGTTCCGTCTGAGGTTGTCAAACAGAGGGCACAAGCCAACAAGTTCAAATCCTCAAAAGAAGCACTTTTGTACATTCTTAAAGATCAATCTGGAGAAGGCATACGCAGAGGCTTGTATAGAGGCTGGACATCTACTATTATCAGAGAAATACCATTTACGGCCATTCAGTTTCCAGTATATGAGTGGCTTAAGCGGAAAGTCGCAAGCTATTACAATGCTGCACAACCGCCTGTACTGCTAGGAGCTGCTTGCGGGTCGGCTGCTGGCGCACTTGCAGCTGCCTGTACCACTCCTTTGGACGTTATTAAAACTCGACTAATGTTGAGCGAATCGCGCGACTCGTTATTGCACATCACAGCCTCAATTTGGAAGCAAGAAGGACCATTAGCATTTCTACGTGGACTAGGTCCTCGTGTCATGTGGATCTCTGCAGGAGGCGCCATCTTCCTAGGCGTTTATGACTATGCTAAACGAACTCTCACGTCTTTTGTACAGTAAGGCACTACAAAAGAAACTCAAATGCTAACTCCGATGCCATTCATACCTCGCTTCCCTCGTTTCGGTTATACACCGCTTATCATCGCGGACTAAGAACAACCTTGCCTCCAATTGTCTGTTTCTTCGAAAACTTCATAGCAAAGGATTCGGTCTTGACAGTGTCTTTTTTGATACCTTCAAGGTATGGTTCTATTTCGTCGAGAGTCCAAATAGATTTAAGACGGAATAGCAATCTAAACCGCGATTTGGGATCTAGTGGTAAACTCTGAGGATCCAGGTATTGTGCGTACCCTGCTTCAGGCACAAAATACTTTCCTCTCAGTGCAGATATATCGGTTGGAGATTCCGGGAATCCAGCAGGAATAGCAGAACTCCACTGTTTCATGAATCTGTTGATAAAAACTTTGTCATTTTTCTGGAGAAGGTGTGTCCCGATGAATTTGACCATTTCGCTTCCATCTAAAGAGGACGAGCTTTTGAAATGATTTAATACACACTTATACAGGGATGCTGGATTTGCATTGAGACGTTCGAGGATGCTCTTTTCATCAAAGCAAGACAGATCTATCTTTTGTTTCGCAATCTCGTTCATTATGTCTTGAATCAGATCATATATGAGATCGCTATCCAATTTAAAGTAACCAGCATCGGTATTCACCACGAAGTTTTTTATGCACAACTGGTCCAGTTCCTTCTTTGATACAGGACAAAGAGCGAGTAGGTCACGATAGCTAAGGCCTTCAGATGTCTGTGAGTAAACAGGGATTTCGTCAAGGCTGAGTGTTGGTTTTGAAGGCACAAACTCCATAATTTTCGTCAATTGACTCTCCACTTGCAGCTTATCGGTGACTTTTGTTACAAGTAGTGAATTAGACTGGGTGATCTGCCTTAGATCGAAAGTCTGGTCTGGAGTACAAAGTGTAACAGACGAGTTTATGTCCTTACTCCGCAAGAACAACTCCTCACCATTGTCCAAAGAAGTAATAGCCGCTTCAGGCAACTGCATTATGAAATATTTGTCATCTGACAGGTTAACATCCAGCGAGACCATTAAAGGAAGTACTCGATCACTCGCGAAAAATCGACAAAGAAAGAACCAAAACTCTATTGTGACACGCATCATTTTTGTACTGGTTGCTAGGCAAAAAAACACCACCAAAAAAAACCCCCAAGTCCTCTCTAGTAGGCCAAATCTTACTTCCCGCGCAACCAGAGATCCACAATCACCACTACCCACCTCCTTGATTCGCGAAAATACGCTGGCCAATCAGGGCCATTAGTCAAATAAAGAAATAACTAATTCTTCACAACAATTATTGCATATTATTTTGCTATAAAATATAATTAGCTCATTCAGTCTCCAAACCAAACAATGACTCAAGATAATGAGTCTTTCACTCTCCACGTTACCCCTTTCCAGGAGTTCAGCACGGCTTTGCGATCTGACCCTTCTTTTAGGAGCAGAACACTTTGTTTTGCAGGAAACGACCCGCTGTTTGGTGAAGTAGTGATACTAGTACATCGAGATAGACAATCTAAGCAAATATCAACTGCTATGATCTCCCGTCATGGTGCAGTCAACTTTATAAACATCACACTATCAGAGAAATCCCGATTCTATGCTGCATGCGAAGCGCTGCCGGAAAACATCCGCGGAAATGCGTACGCTCAAGCAGCATCAATAACTGCTTTAAGAACCTTCTCCTCGATGGACACATTCACTAGAGCGGCCCTTATAAAAGAAGCAGAAAGTCGCGGCACAGTCGACTGGGACGAATCTAATGCTGGTGAACTCACCGCTGGACTAGAACGATTCTCCGAAAATGCTTGTCCCTATATTGCTGATTTCATCTCAGATCATGGCCTCTTTGATTCTAAAGCTGTTTCTAGCTTCAATATAGACGTCATGTACAAAGATGATGACGCTACCATCGATATCAACAATACCCTCGTATATATGCTCGGAGACCGCATCGAACATTTATTTGATCCATACCAAGAATATTCGCCTGAGTCTACTGAAGAAGTTTACCAGCGTCCCGTCAATGCCGCTCCTTGTCCAATCTCTTCAGAACAAAGATCGATTATCGACGAACTCTACTCTTCTCAGGCCCGATTCAACCGGGATCTTAATTCATTCGTGTTCGACACTCTGAACCCTCTTCGCGCAAAAGTTCTTGAAGGCGCAGTTCCAGGAATAACTTCTGCGGAACTAAACTTATTATTTCCACCGACTTTCGACGAAGTCGCCCGAATAAATCGCCTTTTTACTTCAGCGTTAGACGAATCAAAAGATTGTGGGCCTGTGGAAGTGTTAAGAGCTTGCGGTATAACTATCCCTTACTTCTATAAGGCAGCAATGCGACATACTGCTGCTTCCAGGAACTTTACTAAACGCATCAGATCTATATACCCGGTCTTGGAACCTTACTTAACCAAGCCAAACTCTAGCGAAGTTTACTCAGTTCGCCAACTTGAAGCCTTATCTCATTCAGGTTTCCAACTTCTTAAAGTCCGTTTAATCTTGGACCGGTTAGTAGAATCTGCGAAATGGACACAGGAGCAAAAAGAAATAATCACGCCTGCCTATCAAGCAGCAATTGAAACTATCAATAACTTTGGAAAATTATCTCCTTTACACAAATTTGATCATCACAGAGTAGTCACTCCTTCAGGAAAACTGCTTACGTCTCTGGCTTCTAATTGGCCGGAACCGCTTCGTATTGGGTGGACGCTACGAAGAGTAGTAAATATCGTTGGAGTTTGGAGCGTCGATTTTCAAGTGGACGCGAAAGAGCAAGTAATTGTGGTTTTTAACGATTATTTGTTGATATTACACGTCAAAAGAACTGCAAAAACTCGTCCTTACATTGCTGATATACTGATGAACTCTCTCTCCAATGAACTTTACATTGATAATTTGCCTGAAATGGAAGTATTCGGATATGCAGACATCAGTCATGTACAGTGCCTTGAATATAATGATAACAAATCTGTGTCTTTATATTTCACTAACAAGGGGCTAATAACAGGCGACCCCAAACCTTGTCATTTCATGAATTTCGATATCATCGAGAATAAAAGTGCCTTGTCTAGCTCTTTATCATTATCGATCACCAAAGCTAAGGTGCTTCACAAAACTTCACCTTTTCACTTATTTGATTGGGGTATAGCTGGTCTTCAGATATACTCCACTGTTTTTGAAGAAGAGCATTATACCAAGGAAACAAATAGGGCGCCTATTGCTCTGTTCCTCAACACACCTCTGCCAACTGAAGCTGAACTTAAATCTTTTGGACTATTCGGTGTAATTTCTGCTGTATCTTCGGACGGTCAATCTATTTCACTCAAAGGTGTTGTAAATGGATCTAATGGGTTTGAAAAGTTTTTAGATATATTGACAACCAAAGAACATTTTGCAGAAGAAGTTGTTCATCATATTGCTAATTTGTATGGTGCATTTCTTTCTTCTGGCGACTCTGACTACTTGAAATTTGCATTGGATTATAATTCAGACATTGTGAAGGCATTGATTGCGGTTGGAAAGAAATTTTCGCCGAAACCTGAAAAGAAAGAGCAACCAGCGCCGTCTTCAGTCTCAGCCTCAAAAGGTTCCAAACATCTTCGCAAGTCCAGTGTTTCCTCTTTACATTCTCGCATTTTTGGAAGGTTTACTAAAAGCGGTAGAAAATCTTCTCTTCAGAGCAATGAACCAGCTGAACTTAAGTCGGAAAATGTACCTGACTCGAAGCCGATTGGAATCTTTCCTCCGCTTTCCCCAACGATTGTGCATCCTTCACAGAATCCAACAAAACAAAGATTATCGACTGGAACTGGTCGAATGCTGGATACCCCTGCTTTTCGTTCGTCTATCCCGCTCCCTACCGTAGCGGAGAACGATGTGCTAATAGCTAGAACTCCCGTTGTTCCTCAAGAGAACCAGGCCATTCTGGAATTCGCAGCTTCATCTCCTGGAAAACAGTCAGATAATAAAGGATCATCTTCTGCGAATGCCACCGATGTTTATCGAGACCCTCCATATGGCAACGGTGCCCGTACATCCATTCGTCTTGTCACTGACGATTCTGATGATTATCCTGTAAATTCAAGAACCACTGCTAATGATAGGCAGTCGCAATCATTGGAACCCAATGTTATAATTGAGGAAGGGTCAGAAGATGAAACTGAGCTGCAAATTCCCTCGGGTATTGGTTCAAGTTCTCCTGTGCGAGCCACACCCAGCTCACCGTCCAGGGAGCAGCCGAATTCTCCTTTAAATGCTCAGTCATATACTCCTAGAAAGTCATACAACAGTTATTCGTTGCCAATCCAGCTATGGTCTAGTGAGAATATTAAGAAGCTCTCTACTGCTGCTTCTGAAGACCACACGACAGAATACCCAGTCTCACAGAATCCTGAACCGAAGAGTATACAGATGACTGAAACTGCTACTGCTAGTCCTACTAAAGAGACAGAAAAGTCTGAAGCTGGATCTGTTGGACAATCAACTGATGTAACATATATTCCTGACGCTCCTTCGCTAACTAAAGATCTCTCAACTGAAAATCTGGACAGTGATGATAAGCAGGATGATGAGCCTTTGCCAGTAGAGGTAAACGAAAGCACTAAAGAAGATGAAGAGCTAAACAATTACTATGCTTTGGATGATAATCTTCGCAATTCCACATACGCATTCCTGAGTGGTGTGTTGGATGAGTCCGGAAACTTTCCACTTACGCAAGATGTTGATGAGTCCACTTTGCCACCGGCTATATCCACTGACTTTGGTACTTTGCTGAAAGACACTTCGTTGGCATACCTTGGACAGTTTATTGATTCAGGAGACAACAACTTGGATACTCATGCGAAGCAAAGCGACCGAGATGTTCTTCAAGATATAAAGGAAGAAAGTTCTAAAGGGTTTGATGCAATAGAAAGCAATACCTTTACTGATTCCAAATTTGATAATTCTGACGCACATCTCCAAGAATATTTATCTGAGATTGCACCACTAGTCGAAGAAGCCAACAGAGGGGAAGAAAAATCCAATGATACCAAGCCGGAAGCAGAAACTTTTGCTGCAGAGCTTGAAACAGCTCACTCCAAGGTTGAAAAGCCAGTTATGTCTAACGTGACTAGCTCTAGATCTTCTAAGAGACTCTCATTAGGATTGAGATCAGTTTTGGATGGAGATGTCAGTCTTGAAAATGAGTTTTTATCAGCTCTGCAGGATATTGATGGCGGAGCATTCTACTCAGAAGACGTCCCAGACTCTGCTTTACCCAGTGCACCAGGAACTCCACAATCCAAGTTTGCGCTGGCGCAAAAGCAGTTTCTATTCTCTCCGCGGAAGGGTAACAACTCCTCCTCTGTTATGGAATCTGTGAATGAGGAAAAGTCTAAAATTACTCTGAGTACAGCCGTTTCTGAGTCAGCCTTGTCTAATATCGCCAATAGTAGTCCTACAAAACAGGGACAAAAAACCAGCGCAGCGCAGAGAACTGAGGATTCACACACTAGCATACTAACGGATTTGAATGTGGACTTTTTTCAGGATGATGATAAGTATAGCCGAGCAGGATCACGAGCGACTTTAAGAGCATTGGGTGATAATAGTGGTGACGAAGGAGTTAGTAGCGTCGTGGAAGAAGAGGTTGTGTTGATTGAAACGGGTGCAGTAAGCGTGATAGAACATTCTGAAAAGGCTCACTATTCAGTGAAGAGTACCGCAAGAACATCCGAGGCTTCTTTGAAGAATGTCACAACTAATTTTAGCGAACATAATGAAGGTCAAGGGCCTTCGAGTGCTGAACCTGTTGCTATTGTCGAACAGGCTTTAATTTTTAAGTCAGAGACTGTTCATTCACCTGAACTCATGGCCGCTCAAGAAAGCACTAAGCACTCGAACGCAACCACTAAACCTTTCACTAAGTCTTGGGAGATCGAAGAGGCCAAAGAGGAAGCTGTTGAAGGACCTGGTGAAGGATCTGTTGGATCTAGCGTGGTGACTGCTTCTAAAGATATGAACTGGGATGAACGAACAGGTAACAAAGGACGATCTGCTAGCAATGAATCTACAGTCATTTCGCCAAAGAGCCACGGAAAAGTATTCTCTGCAGTGAGAGGTATGTTCAAAGGGCTTCGAAAGAGCAAAGTTAACAAGAAATCGGATGAGCAGGAAAATGAGAAAGACAAATCTGGCAAACTCTCTGAACGTCCTCTACAACGTCATAAGTCACTCAGAGAAGTTAATGCCCGACTCTCAGTACAAGAAGGATTGGCTAGTTTGCTTGAAGAACCGCAGAAGTCTCAGGAGCTGCAAGCTGTGGTCGAGCGAAAGAGGTACCCTAATGCAGACGGCAGTGCTGGTCTGCCGATGAACAGGAGAGCATCTTCGCGGAGAACAGCTTCTCGGGCTACAGTTGGAAGCAACAACAGTGTGTTTTTGGTGAAGCCTGGACTCCTTGTGGATGACAATTCTGTTGGCAGACCACCGGCAACAGCTGTTGCACATAATAGAACAGGGTCCGTGAATTCTGTCGGATCTGGTCCTATTTTAGGCAACTTTATGCCTGAGTCGAAATCATTCCGCGTTGCAGGGCCAAATGGAACGAGCAGCAATGTTGTAATTAATGAATAATTGATATGTTATTTACCACGCAGTTATAGTCTTGTAAGAATATATATTTGAGACGGTTTATTAACCAATAGGAATGCCCGATCTTAGCTGATATTCGATATTCGGTGAATTGCCTGTTGTCATAATTTGTAGTAAGAAATTTAAGGTTTTTTTCTCTAAATTGCCTTAGTTATTTGAACTTGCCTTGGATTAATACCTATTTTTTGCCTTGTTTTTCCTTTAGATTTCGCTATAAACATACAGAATAATTAGATCAGATTAAAGATTCTTAATTCTGATCTTCTTATTTTTTGATTTTCTTGTGATTTATACTTGTGTTTTTTCTTTTAGTATTTTTTTGGTTACTTAATTATGTTGCGGTGGGTTCAAGAAGGGTAAGTTTTCTCCACTTTTATTATCGGCATATCAGACGGCAATAATGCCCTGATTTTCTGATTATTTGATCTTAAATCGGTCAATTCATATTCAAGGTATCTAAATATTAACAAACTTCCTAAGATTATCCGTTGTCGCCGGTGTTGCTGAACCCGAGTATGGCCCTGAGGCGCTGCATTCCATTGTCGATAGAGGCAAACCGAACAACCCCTTTTCTGCCTTAACACGCAAAGACTTGTGCTGGAAAAACCCTCCTTTCACAAATGTCGAAACTCAAACGTTTTATTTTACTGGTTCAGAAGGTCATATAATTTTCGCCCAAGTTATCCACTCCAATGTCGCCGGCCTGCATACTACTGCTCAGTTTACCTGCCGTGTATACCACCCAACAAAGCCTGAAGATTGCATTTGGATATCTCAAAATCTGAGCGATTTTAAAATCACTGATGATGATGATACCGAGTCTAGAGAAGCCGTCTCTTTTGCTGAGGGAGGCACTAGCGGTGCTTCTTGCCAGAGTGACAATGGCAAGCTTAAAATCACTTTAAGCAAAGATCTATCTTTTTATCATTTTCTCAGCAATGTCCATGAGGACCTTCAGTTAGATGTAATTGTTAAGAGGGAATGTGAGGGATTCAAGATCTATCCTGACGGTACCACCCTTTACGGAACGAACCCGGAGGAGCCTTGGGGATCCATGCGCCACCTGTTCTGGCCACGCTCTTCCGTACAAGGGAAGATCGTCATCAAGTCTAAGGAAATTGCACTTTCTGGACATTGCATGTATGTCATGGCTCTACAGGGAATGAAGCCTCATCACGCTGCTGCTCACTGGAACTTCGCTAATTTCCAAGGCCCTACCGTTTCCGCCGTTATGATGGAATTCACTACCCCTCCTTCATATGGGTCTACTCGTGTCAATATTGGAGGCCTTACTCAGGGTGATAAATTAGTTGCTGCCACTGTCGATAATACCGCGGAGCACTCAGAGACTACGCTTGATGACTTCTCTCAGTGGTCTATTCCTACTAAGCTTAACCTACATTGGCAAGGGTACCCCACTGATCAAACAGAGATTTCAGGCGAACCTACTGTTGAAGCTACTATTAACGCTAGCCTTGACAATCTAATTGAAAAGGTTGACGTCATGTCCGAAATACCAATGTTCGTCAAGAAAGTAGTCTCTGGCGTTGCTGGCACTAGACCTTATATTTTCCAGTATTGCAACCCCGCAGAGATATCGCTGAAAACTCCCGAAGGTACTGTCACTGAAAGGGGAACTTTGTATTCTGAGGCTACATTTATCTCCTAAATGTCACTCTTCTTGGTTAAACTGTTTGTCTCTATAGTCTCTATCACCTGTCATTTCCGTCCGAATTTTGCCTAACTTGTTCAAGTCACTACCAGGTGCATCCTCGTTCGGTTGATGGTTCTGTAACTCACTTTTTTAAATTAATACGCTATATTCGCTCTAATATCTTTAATATATGTTCAATTATGCAAACATATACGACGCTTAGCTAACAAGTACTATTGCGTAGTAACAACTGCTCAAGGCTACGTTATAATCAATTTTTGCAATCAAATATCATTATAAGGCGTGGTCAATCTAAAAGTGAAACATAAAATCACTCAGATTCCTCATTCTTTTCTTGGGAAGAGGACTCTTGCAGTCTATTCATCTCTGCTAAAGTCTGAGCTAGTTCGCGCTGCTGCTCGTGAATTTTTTCTTCCAATCGCCGACGTTTGAGTTCAAGCTCGTCCAGCGTAGCAGAATCAACTGTCAGTTCTCTTTTACAAGAACTACCTGACTTTCTAGAAGTAAGTGTCTCCATCGCATCCTCCTTCTTATCCCCTGCTTTCGTATCTTCTTCAGTGGTGGAACTGCTCGTTGTGGGATTCAAAATATCCGATATCGACGATATACGCACATTTGGGGCATTGGAATTTGAAGCGTCTACGCCAGGAAGCGCAGGGCTGGATTTGCGAGAGCTAGAGACTTTGTATTGCTCTAGGGTCGATGACTTGGGGTAGCCGGGAGGAGGAGATGCAGTTCCACTTTTGCTTATCGAATTGGCTTTCGAGGGTTGTTCCGACATTAAACCTTGATGATTTGGTGTATGCTCTGAGTAGCCAGTAAAGTCCACGTCCAAATATCGGGAAGGTCCGGCGGGTGGAGTGAAAGCAGAATGGGATGTAGATGGTGTGGGTTGGGGTAGCTGACGAGACGGCATACCAGCACTAAGAGTGTTTTGCACAGCTGGCGGCGTACCGTTATCTTCAAGAACCGGCTTGCTCTTATTTTGAGCGACTTCACCTTCAAGTCTTTTTCTCCTTTTGATCATGCTTTTGTTCATTGCCTTGGGCCTGTAGACACCATGAAGCTTATAGTACAAACCACATGCATTGCATATAGTTCCACCTTCTGCGCTCCTTCTCCATAGCGGTGTGACTGTAGTACCACAATTTTGGCAAGACACAACCATATCACCAGTTGGCAAAGCGCCAGCGGCTGAGGGTTTGCTTTCGATGCTGGCAGATGCGTTAGGAAGCAACAACACCTTGTTTCTTCCCGTCCCACTAGACGGAGGTGAAGTAGGAGTTGCAGCAGCTGGAGAGTTAGCATCGCCCTTCGTATCTGTATAAGGGGAGCGAGAAGATCCTTGAGAGATATCATCATGTTCCACAGCAACGATGTGCTTTCGATTATACAAGGCGGGGCACCCATCACATGCATGCGATCCGCCAGTACCATTGCAATTACCATTGCCTGGGCAAGTACCAGACTGTGCCTTCTCCACCATGACAGTCTGATTACCTTTCCGAAGGTTCTTGGGTCTGGGAGCATTCCTGGCCTTCAGATAGAGGCCACATGCATTGCAAATAATGTTGCCATTCATGTCTCTTCGCCAAAGCGGGGTATGAGTAGTTCCACAATTATAACAGTGCTGACCTAATGCAGGAGTGACGGTCGTGCTTGAAGCTTGAGGCTCTGCGGGATGCGCAACAATCTGTTGACGAGGTGCATTTGTCGTTGATTGAGGTTGGGGCTGAACAGGTGGCGGGGGAGATGATCGTGATTGAAGCATGACAGGCTGACGCTGAAGCGGCGGAAACTGTACTGGTTGAGCGTATGTCATAGTAGGCGGAGATGGCTTAATGGCAAAGTTTGTAGGAGGTTCGAGAGGTGAAGTGCGCATAGGAGGGAGGGTGTTGTGAAGCTGATGCTGACCGATCGGAGGCAACTTATCGGGATTTTCGAACGAGGAAGATCTCTGTATATGAATATCAGACTGAGCAGATTGCGACAATGAGCTAGGCTTAATGGGAGCATCAGGTGGCCTTGGTCTCATTGCTAAAGCCATATCTGACGAACTTGAAGATTGTGACGAAGAGCTGTTAGAACCTATTCTTGAACAGCTAGTAAGCGAAAACCTCGAGTTTCTTTTATTATATAAGGATTTAGGCAAAGCTTAGGCGAAAGAACAACAAGGGAAGAAACAGAGATCTAAAGCACAGTGGCGGGGTAGTTTCTATTCGAGGCGCTAATCGAGGAATGATAACCGAATGTTGTTATTATCGAAGTGCGGGTTACGATTGAGAACCGAGGCAAACACGTGTATCTGTGCAGAATACTCAAGCTATAATAAGAAAAAATCAAGAAGACGCAAGAATTATAGGCTAGAGAAGATTGCAAATATAAAATCCGCGGTAGGTGATAATTTATATTACACCGAGCTATTATGTGGCAAGTCGCGAGTCAGAGACTATATCAGTTCTGGTCGCGTTGAACTATTAAAAACTGGTCGATTATCTTCGGACGCTGTAAAGCTAGGCAAAAAACAGCCGCGATAAAGATTGAAAGAATTTAGGCGGTTTCCAGAAGAAAGTAGAAAGGACTGCAATTGAAGAGTAAGCGATGAACCTTTAAAGAGGGCTGAGTGAGAAGGAAACGATGATATTATTGCCGTTAGTGTCCAGACAAAAAGCTATCGAATAGACTAGGCTATAATATAGATATCGACTTATTAATGAAAAAATATACTAGAGAAATCAGAAAGATAAGACGGTAAGAAATTAAAGATGGAAGAGCAAAAAAAGGCTCTAGTAATCTTGACCTCCTTACTTTATATACCACGATAGCGTTATATTTCGATTTGGGAAATTCCGACCAATCAGAGACATTGTAATTGGTTCTCGTACGCTTTGACTTTTAACTTTACCTTTATAGATGGCAGCATAGTAGGTTAACTTGGAGCCAATCATAGCGAACCATTATACGGTTTACGCTGCAACACTTGATTGCGTTTTTAGAAATTCATTATCCTAAACATAGGGTTCTTTTTGCAGCTCTTTTGTTGAGGGAATTCCAGTTTATATTATTCATTGTTGCGGTGTATAGGCTCGCGCTATTCCCAGCGATCGATACGACTCTTATCTTGATAGTCTACGGATAAGTCTGCTAAACAGCAGGAAATGCAGAACATAAAAGGCTTTACACAATGTGCTGATGATTGAATGTATATTAAGTTGTAAGCCGGCTTGCGTGCCCGGGGCGAGCCTACTAACAAAACCCTTACGAATCGACTTAGCTTTATGACCTGGTTTTTTTGGACATCCCTGAGTTGTTCTAATTTCGCTTTTAACATTTCGTATAATAGCTTAAACCGACGCATGCAATCAAGTTCCAGAAAATATGTGATTAGCCTAAATATGTTCCGAAACGTCGCTACCCTGACGTGATATCGGGCAGTCCAGGTTTTTGCAGTTGCGCTATACTCTGCAGATACTTGATACCCTACCTCCCCTTGGATAAATCAGTGAAGATGTATCGCATTAAGCTATCGTTAACATATGCAGCATGTACAAGCTACATAAACTCATAAACTTCTCTCTAGATCGATGCTGTACATGCCTATTGCAGAGCCCTCTTGACATATTCTCTTAACGTTTAAAGCATTGCAGGTTGGATAAAGTTTATGGAACCAAGGCTATTAGGTTTCACACTCCCTTCTTTATCACCACAAGAAGTATGTGATTGGCTTATTCAATCTTGCTAAGGTTAAAGTGCAACGGGTTTTCTTGGCATATGAAAATCTCCTCTATGACACCGTTCTACGTATGTGCATTACGTAAAACATTATTATCTATGCTATATACTGAAATCATCTGAGCTAGTTCGGTCTAAAGTTTGAAACTATTCGCAGACATTGGCAAAGAACGAGGATGTGGAAAACGTTGGCGAGAGAAATCTAGCATGCATCATTATCTTTTAAAACCAAGGCAGCCGATCGCATGACCCTTCAAAGAGCGCGTTTCTGGCGGGTAAGACGCCTAATTCAGAAGTTTTCCTTACTGTAAAGGCTTCTGTGGGAAACAAAGACCTTATAACACTGGCTTTTCCAGATTCGGGCCATATATAGACGTTCTCGAGGTTAAGCTTCTTGGCCTCCTCAATAGCGGCTTTCACCAAAGCCATCGCTTGAGATTTCAGCTCTTGTGTAATATCTTTATTCATGAACCCACCAAAATGCAAAATATACAAAGAGTGGCTGGCATAATCGTGCATCCAAGCGACCCATTGCTCCCCAATCTGGGCACCGTACTTAGCGGAACGTTGGTCATCTTCTCGTAAAATTCCGCCAACGAATTCAGATCGCGCAGTGTGCCAGTTAATAATAGCTGCAGAAACCGATACGCACCACCTTGGAGTATGCATAGGATCGTTCTGATAGCGTGTTAATATATATTTCTGCAACTCTTTGTCTTCCTTTGCAGTTAAATGCGTAAAATCATCGATTCTTAGCATAGAAGGTCGAGCGTTAGAGATATCAGCTTCAAGAAAAAATTCTGGCCACTTCATAGCATTAGCCACGTAAGTGGCATTCCTTTCAGTTTTGAAACCGAACTTTTCATAATAATCTGGGCCTATTTCGCTGTACAGGATAGCACCTCCATAGTTTTCCATTCTCGTGCGTAACATGGATTCCACGTATTTCAGCATCACAGAAGCGATTCCCTTTCCACGCTGCTGCTCTGGAACAAAAACAGCGCCCAAGCTGAAGGTATCAATATCGAAAACCACAGCGAAATCGTTACCGTGCGGATCTTGATCTACCCAATAGCCTGGTCGGGCAAGGATTTCGCACGCGCCCACGATCTCCTTATCATCCATATCGACAAGGACGAAATACTCATGCCGAGATTGGCAAATTTCTTGAGTGTGAAGAAATCTTTCACGCTCTACGTATTGTGATTCAGTGAGAGGTCCAGCCCATGATGCTGAATTAGCAACTAAACATTGTCTTATCTCGTCCCCTACAGCAGAGCGAAGCAGATATCGCGAGTTAAGATTCGGTTTATTTTCACTTACAGGCATACTCGAGCAGGATAGAAAATAGATAGTTGCGGGTTAAGAAGAAATAGGAGTGAAGTTACTGGGTATCAAGACTTCGTATGATGTTTATAATGACGCGACACCTATCAGATTGGAACAGCTTCCTCACAACAGTTGTCAGCAAACTAAGTTGATTCTATGGGTATAAGTTAGAGAGTTCTTATAGTGATCTGGAAGAAAGGCAAAATGAAAAGAAAGAGCGAAAGAAGCTACACCTAGGCTTTTATACAGACTAGACCGCCAGAGCGCAAAAGGAATCGAACTGGCCTGAATAGCTTCAATATATGGACACCCCTACCCCTAAGCTTAAAAAAAAAAGCTTAAACTTTATTTACAAGTAACCAATTATATATATCGTTCAGTAAGTCTGTTGCCTATTCGGGATATAAATGAGTCATGGGCGGGACCTACGGCTCTAGCAAATTTCAACCTTCCCTGCTAACGTTAGAAAAAACTTTACAGATATTCCGGCCTCAGAATTTTTTATAAGGCTACTTTTTATACGTGGCACTAACTAGTATGCTACTAAGTGATATCGTTACACCTTCGATAGCCGAACAATGCACATCATTATCTGATCTTGGGGGAGGCGTGACTTTCTCGTTATCAGGTCGCGATCGGGACTTGCCAATGTCGCATCAGTTATATTTCTGCCTCCACAACGTGGCACGACATATCGAAGCGATAAAATTCCGGCCACAATGATTTACTTTAACACGCTAAATTAAATCAGCGGCACCCTAGGGTCTTACAAAGTAAAAAAAAGGCAACGTGCACCCCACAGATGCCCAAAAAAAGGCGACTGAATAACCTTCAGTTTTACCCTTCCCCCTGGTTTGTCTTCCCATAGCAACGTCGTTAAGGTTTTTTTCTCAAATCGGTGTAGAGGGTTAAGGGTTGACGGTTAATGTAAACAAAACCAGCGCACGAATATCGAACCTCTACTTCACGTTTCGCCATTATCGTATTCAGCTATGTACGCAAATGATAGGCGTCGAACTATGGCGCACAGTGCTTCCAGGGATCTGTTTCCATTATTAGAACTCAAAGAACTGATAGCATGTCTGGACGGTTGCAACATATCCATGACTGAAGAAGCAATAGCAAGACCGAATCAGAATACTGTTACTGCATTATGGAAGCAAGTAGCTTTTGCGTTTACAAGCATGCAAGAAGATATTTCGTTTGAAGCTTTAATAGCATCAGCAAACAAAGTGTATGGTCCGGACTATGACGGTCCAGAGGGCCCCCAATACGTCGAAGACATGCTTTCGAGGCAGGAGAAATTGTTGCTCGTGCGCGCTATTTACAGACTTTTAAAGTCATGTGGCGTTGATGATTTTGCATTGAGAGATATAGTTCAACCAGAATTCACGCGGTTAAGGCGGCAGCTTTCGGCCGTAGTAAACTACGCGCGCTACCGCGAATCGCGGTTCAGTGAGTGCGGCGAGAAAATCAACGAAGCCGATAATATATTAGCAGAGCTAGGAGAGCTGGACAAAGAGAATCAACAGTTAAGAGAGGAAATAGAAAGCTCGAGAGTGCAACATCTAATTGATCTGCAAAGCAGTGAGAAAGTATCTGCACGGAATACCGAATTGGAGTTGGAACTAGTTAACTTGAAGAAAGTCCAGGAAGGACTTGCGGTCGAGTATCAAGAACACCGAAATAACCGAGCTCAGTTAACTGAGAGTCTTAAAAAGTCAGAAGCAGAAATTGCAACATTATCCAGCGAAGTACAATTATTAATGAAATATGCCAAATCTGCAGAGCCGGATTTGGCTGGAAGCAATGAAGCGATGGAGCAGACAATCAATGAAGTAAAGACACAAGTTCAGAATATGGAAAACAAAATGCGGGCGTTAACGGCGACTCTGGATATGTTATTAGACATTGAGAATGACGTGAAAACGGCGATAAGGTTCCTTGAGGAATGCAACGTTGAATCCGAGAAAGAGCGTCGTGTTATGGTCCAAAGGGCTGAGCTGATAGAGAAGATGGAGCGCCTGAAAGCTGAAGTGAACGATTCACAACATAGCGTGAATAGAATAGAGCGACAACTGCAAGCTATCGCAGAGAAAGTTACGCGTGTTAACGAGCAAAGAGCGCAGCAAAAGCAAGAAGTGGATGAACGGCGACGCATTTTGTACGAAGAGAGCGCGAAGCTTTCAGCAGATAGAAGTGTGAGATCGTCTGAGTTGAGCAAACTTGTTGACTCGGCTGAGAACCGGGAACAGTTTATCGCAACACAAAAACGACTTGTTGACAATGAGATCAGGAAATTTGAAGAAGATTCAGAAAAATTAGCACATTGGACTTCTGATTTTATTAAACGAGTGGGACAGCAGTTGACTGTCTAGATTCACTATCCACATTCGACTCGATAACACCAATGTCGAAATACGTCTAAGTTGGCGAGGAATGCCTTTGGAGGTTGACCTATAAAGACTTTAATAGATTCACTCGCTGCTTCTACTGCGCTGCTGGCGATCAGCGCAACGTTGGAAGGACTGTATTTTAAGGATATCCATATAATAATGACGTTTAGATCGCATGTATCTATTATTTCAGCAGCTTCTTTTACAGATGCACATAGTTTCGCTTGTAGTTTGCTGCAAATGACCCGATTGCGCATGGTGTTAGGCAGAAGAGCACCCATATCCAATGATCCATCATCAATAATTATCAGTAGACCTCCATTTGCAATTAGCAATGACTTTTCTCTTATAATAACAGTCTGGATGAGCTGTACAGGAGATGTAGCCTGAATGACTGCGAGCATATAAGTGGAGGTTAAAGGTGGGCAACCCCTCATTTGTTGGTCTCTTTATCCCACCCGCTATATTTGAACCTGTTTCTGTCCATTCATGCGTCTGTTCTCTCCTTCTACACAATGCTCCGTTCAACTGGACGCCTTGTGAGATCCAAATATAAAGACACTAAAGGGAAAGATCATGAAGATACCAATACTGATGCCAGTACCTATACCAATCCCCACACATATACCAATACCAATACCAATATCAACACCTCTGCTATGGCCGTCAAGCACCCTGCATACAAGGCCAGCTTCAGCTTACCAATGAGCTGCTACTCGGGGTTGAACATTGATTTTGATAATCATATGAATCATGAGTACAAGGATGTAGACGACTACATCATCGACTCGAACTCAGAGAATTACAGCCCCACAGACAGCCAGTCAAACGACTCTACAGTTACCATCCCGCTGAAATCTGTACAGAATCATAGAGCATTCTCACGTCTCAGAAGCCAAGCTTTGATGTCTATGGATGACGAGACGGAAGGTGAAACAAACATACTTACCAAACGTTCTGCTGAAGACCATTCGACTTTTGAACAGCCGACTACTGACCATTTGGACGAAGATATAAAGGATCTGGCACGCGCCAGTATCGCCTACATGGATACTAATCACCATTACGACTCAGAAAGCCTTTTAGCCTCTATAAGTTCTGTTCCAGATCGTATTGGAACCTTGCCGTTTGATTCTGAAGAGCCTAGTGACCTTCAGAATGATGATTTCATTTACGCTCTCTACACAGACGAATTAGGAGGTCTCAGCTTTGATTGCATACCAACGGCATCTTTACAGGCTTTATCTACTCACTCTTCTGAGTCAAGCCGTGTTGGATCTTACCAACTGTCTCAAGCTCCTACTGCTGCAACCCCTGCACAACCGCCTCCGGTACCAGCACCTACGCGCGTGGAGTTCGTTAAAGCGAGCGATTCAGGTATTGCAACATCTTCAGAGCTTCTCGATTTTACCGTATCTGAACTCTTCTCGCAAAAGCGGGATATCTCACAAGCGTCAAAATCCCTAGTCGCGCAACCGGCCCCCAATAGTTCTCCCCCTCCGCTCCCCTCACTGCCGATACCGGATTCATCTGGGCTCCTTAAAAGTAAATTTGGCACGGGGAGATTCTCTGAAAGTCTAAGGAGTTTTTTCAGGTCGTTTCGTCGTAATAGTACTAGTGCGAATGAGCAATCTTTCGCTTGTGACGAAGCTATTCGTTTTGGTACCTGCATATCAGACCCTGGCCCTCTACTAAGCAATCAAAAATGTGTCCGGAGCATGCCTTCGAGTCACGATTCTGGATTCAGTTGCAAATCTGTCGCATTGCCCAGAAGCCATGGGTCACGAATCACTCCAGGAAGGTTCAGCACTAAGTTTCGTTCTACATTTGCTAAACCATACGCCAGAGTGACAAGACGAGTCAAGCAGACTATGGGCAGATATTTGAAGAATCAGAACCAGCGGAGGCGTGAATGGATACGCGCCAGAAGACTGGTGCGCCAGGAAAGAAGAATGTCCGAATTTTCAGTCAACTGCACGCCAGGGTTGCAGGATGGCTACGCTGAAAGGCGGTCACAGGTATGGCGACCTGGCGAAGCTTTCCCTGGCATTTTGACGACACTTGTCTCAAGTAGGCCATGCACTCCGCCAGAGTTTATGTCTCAAGAAAGTTTGAATAAAATAGTACCGGTTGCGGCGGAGACTCCGCAAAACAACACTAGATACGCGCTGCCTGTGGGCGTAGAGTCTGGGTCCGAGAAAGTGATGACCATACGCCCTCTCGCTACGCGCTTTTTCAATAGAATAGGACGCAATAACAAATCTGAGAGAGACAATGAAGATGAAACTAATATTAATAACAATGAGGGCGCATTGAGAACTTCAAGTGGTGTACAGGGGTATGCGGCATTCTTTCGGCAAGAAAATTCTGGCGAGCACCACGAGCCAGAGAATAAGTCAGCTACTGTTGTGGTTTCCTCTTCAACATCATACCATCTTGGGTTAATGTTGGTCAACGATATAATAGAGCACGATACACCTGCTGCGGTTTCATCAGTCATTAGTTTTGCGAATGAATTAGCGATGGAAACGGTAGGCTCATCTGAGAATGATCACGGTGCTGAAGATGCTGACCATGGGACCAGCGATAGTATCTTTGCGCAGGAAAATATCAATCAGGAAGATTATACAACGAGCACTTCAACAAATGTGACTGATGATGATGCCTCGTTTGATTTTATGTCTGCACATGAGTCGGAGGAACAGGCTGTCAATGTACAACCGTCGCCGAATGCCAGCGGAGAAATATGTCATGAAAAAGACAAAAATGTTGAACCTGAAGAGCTTAATGCTAGTTTAGCCGGTATTGCAGAACGTCTCGATTCCAATGATGAGAACGGCTCTTGGAGCTCAGCAGATAGGGATGGACAAGATACCGAGAGTATGATTCATGCTGTTGAAATAGCGTCGACTCATCCAGGGATTGAATCAGCTAGAACAACAGGATCCCATGAGATTATTACTGTCGGATAAACAATGACATCAATCAGTAGCCGTAGAAGCGCGTATATTAGAACTTCCCAATCGACTTGCACGTGTTTTGATGCTGGTGATTCATTAAGAGCAGTATATGCCCAAAATTGCGCATACTTACTGGACAAATATACGTATACAATTATATAGCGATCATATAATTGTCAGTATTTGTTATGTTTAGTTCGCAGGACAGCTCTGATCCTATGGATGAGGCTGTTGCATCATCGGCGATGGACACAGCGCGGCGACTACAGGTATCGGGTGAGAATGGCAAGAACACTAACTCACGGCTTTCGGTAGTCTCATCAGAAGGAAATTGGGGTTCGATTTATGATACTGGAAAGCGTAATTGCGCTTCAGATGACGACGGATCAGAGTCTTCAACTGATGGTGTCTCTTCTCGCGATCGATGGGGCGCGGACGACAATAAGGACAAACCGAAGAACCGCTCAAACTTAAAGCAGAAACTAAACAATGTGCAACGGTTTGGAAGAAACAGCATAAAATCGTACCGGGACTCCTTCTTGAATGACAAAATACAGGCCAAAGATCATGAACAGCCTTCGCATCCTGCGACACTAACACAACCACAATCTCATCTGCAACGACACCATACTATTCAAGGAGTTCGATTGTCGAGCAGTGTGCGACCGTTTTCGCGTACATTGCAAAGAATAAGCCGCGAACTTCATCTAGAACGTGCGCCGGCTGATTTCGAAATCAAGCTCGAGGCCGCTGTCACTGCTGCTTTCAGGGAAGAGGAGATCTTTAATGAATACAGTTCTCCATCGCCTGAAGCAATGTCAGTATCAGACGGAGTTCTACTTAACGAGGCAGACCCTCCTGGAAATGGATCATTCAAGCGGCGGTCAGCTGCCAGCGACACTATCGTGAACACGGCACCATCGTCGCCTTACCTGGGATCACAAATAACATCATCCCCAGAACATTCACCGGGCGGAATGACTTTGTCCGACACATCTTCGTCTTCGAACGTATCGAGAAGCGTTAATATGAAAAGAAGATACTCTACGGATGAATACATTAACAAGAGACAAGCTGTGTCACCTGGATCGAACAGAAACTCGAAGGTTCCTCTGTCGGTGAAGGTGGTTAAACGATTACAAGACGCCAAAGAGGATCTATCGAAGATGAAGTTGTGAAAACTCGATTACTTAATACATTTTTACGAATAATAGCATGCACATGGGGTTTTTTCTTGGATATTCAATCATTGTTCAAGCATTCTGGCTGCAGTTTCTGCCTGTATCATGCGGCTGAAGCCACTCTCTAACGATCTCAAAAGCCGAACCTTAATAGGCGACCTCCCGGTTCACATCCACCTTTTATACCCTCTCGCCCCCTTTCCATTATCCGAACCGGTCTTAATCTTGCCAATTAAACAGACAATAGCTGTACTAGGAGCGAAAACTAATCAAATCGTACACGTTTTTGCTTCTGTTTTACAATTTTTTGCTAGTGTCCGATTATCCAGGCGTAACAGAACCGAACACCGCCTTACCCCCTTTCTGCTGCATTCAGCCTTCTTCTCCTGTTGCCTCTGTTTCATCTCCATTAGCGCTTGCAGTTAGCCATAATGGGTATCAACAACCCTCTTCCTACTTCTCTTACGAGCGAATCTCGTAAAGCCGCAAAGATTCTAAATTCCTTTATCAAACCGAACCAACTTGGTGGCCCTTCAGATGTTATCCCTCCCGAGGTGCTCGCCAACGCAAAAGGGTTAGCTATCCTGACTGTTCTCAAGGCCGGTTTCTTGTTCTCTGGCCGTGCGGGATCTGGCGTCGTTGTTGCTCGTCTTCCGGACGGCTCTTGGTCTGGCCCCAGCGCTATCGTCACCGCCGGTGCTGGCGTTGGTGGCCAAATTGGCGCCGAACTTACTGACTTTGTAATGATATTAAACTCCCGCCAAGCCGTCGAAACATTTGCTCAGCTCGGTTCCGTCACTTTAGGCGGTAACATATCTATTGCCGCCGGACCGCTGGGCAGAAACGTGGAGGCTGATGGAACTGCCTCATTGAAGTCAGTCGCTGCTATATTCTCATATTCTAAAACCAAAGGGCTCTTCGCTGGCGTTTCGCTCGAAGGCTCTGTCATTGCCGAGCGACGCGATGCTAACCGAAAGTTCTACGGTCCTAATGCTACAGCCGCAAAAATTCTTAGCGGACAACTGGAAGCTCCACCTGGCGCCGATCCATTGCTGCACATGCTTGAAAGCCGCATCTTTTCACCCGACCTGGATGAATACGGCGACTCTCTGTATGATGACCTCCCATCAATACGCGATTTCGATACTAACGAGAGCGACGAATACAGCAATGCAGGAGCATCCCGACGAGGTAGCCGTCGTCACTACGATGACGACGACGATTACGATGCGTACTCAGCAAGACCCAGAAGAAGCGTCGGAAGAGGTGGACATGCTTTAGATGATGACTGGATAGCCAGTGGAAGATCTGCTGGTGGATCTGCTGGTCGCAATAGACAGAAAAATCGCGAAAGCTGGGAAGATGATATATACGACCGTTCGGCACCAACGCGCGCCAATGGCAGGAGCCGGCGCGGTGCAGACAACGAAGAAAGGTTTGGAAAGCAACATTTCGAGTCTACATATAGCGATTCCACTCGTCCTCGGCGGCCGGCAGGGCCTAAGCCCAGATACAGCGATAAAGATGATCGTGATTACGACGACGAGGACGACGACGACTATTCCAATTCTCGTCGGCGAGGGACTCGTGGAAACAACGATTACGGCAGAGAGCCTGAGCGCCGCAGTGCTCCTGTTCCTCCTAGATCGAAGAAACCGTCAAGTAATGGCGTTGAAGAAGCAGTTGCTAAATATACCTTTGAAGGAGAGCAAAGCGGCGATCTATCATTTCGAAAGGGCGACTACATTGAGATTCTGAAAAAGACAGATACTGTTGACGCATGGTGGACTGGTCGATTGAATGGCAAGGAAGGAATTTTCCCTGCCAATTACGTGAGATTGTTGTAGATTGTCTATAAGAACTTTTTCTTATGTATTATGTGCGGGACCGGAGGAACTCTCAAGGCTTAAAGAGAGGGTACCGGCTTCTATCGATGCCCCAGATACAAAGTCAAGCGGCTGGATTGAGCGAACTGTACAGCTGCGCATTGATTTTCCTCTGCTTCCCCTTCACCAGAATGTTTAAAGGGTTCACTTTATGTCAGCCGAACAGGTCAATCGAGGCCCAGCGCTCCGAGCGATAGCATGGTTGAGATCCGGCGGCCACTTACGACATAATAAGTGCCTCTTTAACTGCAATATGTCTGTTTGCCTTTTAGGCTGCGTCCTACTGTCGACAATCAAATCTGTTTACTCTAATGGGGCCCCTTCTGCCGAGTCCCTGTATCCAGCCCGCTCAGGACACGCTAGACGTGAAGGTGGTGGGGTGAAGCGTTCTGATTGGTTGAATTAGCTTATCTTGGTAGCCCACTACCAGCTTTACCCCAGGCTACCAGAGCTAAAAATACTAGGGACAACTGCTACCACGCCCAACCACCATCTTAGATTCATTATTTATCGAGTGAAAATCTTTTAAAGTGCACGTTCAGTAGTGAAAAGTGCTCCAAAATTGACTCTAGACAATCTTTTACCTATACAAATATGAATAGTAAGTATAGGACACGCTGAAAATAACAAGAATGGGAGGCAAATGCACGCACGTTCGAATTATGTTGGTTGTAGCTTTTTTATCCCTTCTTTTTCGGCTAAGCCAAGTGCTTGACGGTGTCAGGCCGCTCCTAGGGCAATGAGTGCTTTACTTTCTGCTTATTTCGATCAATTGTTGCTGTTTTCTGCTTTATCAACAGGCAAACAATAACTAACATACCATTAGATTCAAGCGACAACAGTTCTGCTAAACGTGCCGTTGTGCCAATACCTGGCCCGGTTGTAGCTAATCCTGACGACGGCGAACCCCTTGGACCCAAGAACTTTTTAGACCGCTTCCGCCTAGATGGAAAAGTGGCCGTCGTAACCGGTGCTGCCCGTGGTCTTGGTTTCTCTATGGCCGAAGGACTCTGTTCTGCTGGCCTAAAGGGCATTGCCATTCTGGACGTTCAAACTGAGCTCGGCATAGACGCCGCTCAACGATTGCACGCCAACTACGGCGTAGAAGCTCAGTTCTACAAAGTAGACGTACGTGATGAAAAGAGTGTTAATGAAATTATGGATTCCGTTGCTTCCGATTTAGGATCAATCGACATCTTGATTTGCTCTGCTGGTGTCGCAGATTTGGTACATGCTGAAGATTACCCAGCGGAAAAATTTAGAAGAGTTGTCGATATCAATCTTAACGGTTCGTTTTTATGCGCACAAGCTGCCGGACGCCACATGATCGCTCAAGGTTCTGGTGGCTCTATCATTTTCATCGCTTCTATGTCCGGCTCCATTGTGAACTGGCCTCAACCTCAGAGTGCTTACAATGCTTCTAAAGCTGGTGTAAAGCATTTGATGAAATCGCTTGCAGCAGAATGGGCCGTACACAAAATTAGAGTCAATTCTATCTCTCCTGGTTATATGGATACTGCTCTCAATCGCTCTTTTGGAGCTTTATTCGATGAATGGAAACAAAAAACTCCTCTCGGTCGCTTAGGTGATGTCGAGGAGCTGTCCACCTGTGCTATCTGGCTTGCTTCGAGCGGTTCTTCTTTCTGCACCGGCTCAGATATCCTTATTGATGGTGGCTATACCGTCCTCTAGATTTTGAAACTTTTCGATTTAATTTTGGCTTAGTTTTGGCTTGAGTCCCACATACACACACACACGCACACACGCTCTTTTTACTAGGCTCTCCTATCTTCACCTTTATTTACTATTCATCCATATGAAAATATATGTCGTCTCCTTCACACTTCTATTTCAACATATGGGTATACGCTTTTGAGAATGCAAAACTAATGGCTCTAAGAAGAACGAGATACAATAACGCGAATGTTGTCTTACCTCCGTATAATACTAGCATCTTGTTCTCATTTCATGGCAAAAGAAAATGAACCTGAAGTTGGGTTTATTTATATTGTATAATTAATTAGTTTGCGAGAGCTATCTCCAAATACTGCTTTTCTTTTTGCATCACCATTGCCGCACATTCACTTACATTGTTAATTTCCTTTTCGGCTGAGTCATTTGTTCTTTTTATCTTCTACTTCTTGAGTTTCTTCTTTCCTTATCTCTGCTCGGTACGAAGTGCTACGCGCGTGTGTTATATCAACTAGAAGTTTTTTAAAGTCTTCCTTTTAGCTAATGAATACAACACCTTCGTAACTACGTAATATTATATGAAACTGTGGTCGTATAAACGGGCGATCCACACTACATTCTCGTCTTGGCTCCCTAACTTCACCAAACCTTATCCTTAATAAGGTTTACCCTTCAATGTTGAAAATTCTCTACTTTACTGCTCTTTTTTTCTTCTATTTAAAGCCACTGAACCAACAAGACAGTTCAGATTGGTATACAAGCATATCATTTATGGGCTCCTCAAGTACATACGATGAGGAAGCCCAAATTGGGTTTCCAAGTAGTCCAACTGAACCTGTACGCGATCAGAATGTTTTGCCAACCGTTGAGCGGCGCGCTTCATTACGCAGCAGAGGCATTTCTATGACATCAAGTCAAAATCGTAATGGTCTGCTCCGTTCTAACAGCCGAGCAAGCTATGTAAGTAAAGCCAGTGGCACTAGCTCGGTCACTTTGAATCAGAAACTTTCACGTTATAAAAGCAGAGAACTTCAGAATATAGAAGAGGAAGATGCCAATTTGTATGATCGATCGGGGCCTGGAGCGCTTGGTGCGGCGCTTGCAATCTCAGAAGCCTTGAATGACAAACAAGATGCGGAAGGTAATATGGAATCTACTGGAGCTCAGCAACACACAAAAGCTCCTCTTAAAGTGGTCACTGAGCGCGATATGCAGAGAACCAGATTAGCTAACGCTCGTGGTGGACTCCGATTCATCTTACGTGCGGGCCAGATGCTCGACAGCTTCATGGCTTGGTCATTTTTGACACGAATGTTCTCTTATTGGTTCGTGGGGTTTGTAATTATATTTTTCCCGCTCGCAATGGGTATGTGGGGGTTCCCTTATGCTCGACTTGGAGGAGTTCTTTTTGGCTGGATTTGCGTTTGGATTATAGTCTCTTGGACAAGTATCTGGGTAAGTCGAGTATTTATGCGATATTTACCCACAACACTCAGATTTATTCTTGCTATTGTACTTCCAAAATACGCAAAGTATGCAATTCTTATTCAGAGTATCGAGAACCCGGCCGCTCTTTTCTTAACACTACTTTGCACTTTCATCACTTACAACCCTCTTTTGCGATTGACCCCAGGCAATGACCATATTGCTGAAGCATGGGTCACTAACCTCGGAAATGTATTAGCATCTCTATTAATCACTTCTGCGCTTTATTTGGCTGAACAGATATACATCCAGTATATTTCGGTAAGCTTTCACAAGAGACAGTTTGCTACCCGTATTGCGGCCGATAAGCAGAAGACCAAAGCACTTATTAATTTATTATCAGCATCATACTATTTATACCCTCAGTTCGACTCCAAGTTTTACGATATAGACGTGAAACTTACTACTTTTGCATTGGAAAGGTCAGCCCAAGTTACCACGAACACTGTCCGAAGAGTCAAAAACGCATTGCCGAAATTATCGATATCTGCCAACGATACACAACAGAGAAATAACTCTTCTTCACAAAACACATCATCTGGCTCAGAATCTGACAATTCAGATAACAAAAACGATATTCCCTTGGAATCGATTGAACATGCTTCGAAAGACGAATCACAAATCCCACCTGAACCTGAACCTGAAAAAGATAGGTCTCATTCGCCCCCTTTCTGGGCTAGAATGTCTGTGACGCCTAATGCTGTTGTTGCTAACGTATTAGAGAAACGCAGTCTTGTAGACGATTTCTGTCAGCGTGTTTGGAACTCTCTGGTTGAACCAGGAGAAGAATCTATTCAACTGGAAGATTTGCATGAGGTACTAGGCGAATTTGACGATCAAGTTACTCAGGCGTTAGATAGCAATGGAAGCGGCGACATCAACCTTGAAGAGCTTACCGGGTTTACGCGTGAACTTTGTCAATCGAAGAAATCAATGATGCAGGTCCTCACCGATACTGATCTTGCTATTGAACGGTTTAATTCTGTGTTGCGTATTGTTGTTGGAGTTATTGGAATATTTATCATGATATCTCTTGTTTCTCCTGATTTGAGCACGGTCTTAACTACAACAGCCACATCATTGTTAGCGCTTTCGTTTATGTTTACTGCTTCTGCGCAAGAGTTCATCAGTTCCTGCATATTTGTGTTCGTTCAGCATCCATTAGATGCTGGAGATCATCTGGTTATCAACGGCGATCATTTAGAAGTTTTGCGAATGGAACTACTGTTTACAGTATTCAAAAGACTGGACAATAACCAAGTCACACAATTGTCTAATGCCTGGCTCAGCCGAGTTTGGATCGATAATGTTACGCGATCTAAAGGCCAAACTGATATAATCACCATATCCTTGGATCAGTCTGTGGACGCGGAAAAGCGAAATCTATTAGAAAAGTCTTTGAAAGACTTTGTAATGGAGAATCCTCGACTTTTCAAACCTGAAATACTGCTTGAAATGACTGGAATCACCACAGTAGGCGGTTACAATCTTCAAATTCGAGCTTTCCACAAAAACAACTTCTCAGACTACTACAGCTACAACAAACGCAAAAACATGCTCATGGATTGCATAGTCAATTCACTTAGGACTTTCGATATTCGTGGGCCAGGCGGTTATGATGCCGTAATGGGTGAAGATAGGTTTCCTATGCATATTGTTCGCAAGACAAGCGTTAACGCTGATAACAAGGTTGACGTCACCATTTCGCCTGCTGAATAGCACCCTCATTTTCTGTAGTCGTTCACTTCTGGCCTGACTCAATTCCCTCGGATTGAACTTTCTACCATACATCTCAGTATATGCATTTCATATATACTATACATTCCGTAGAGCGGAGGCTCTTAATCCCTCGAAACCCACTAAGAGTGCTTCTCAGATTTCGACATCACTTTAGCAGTATGCCCACGATTATAGTCACCGGTGGATCCCGGGGAATTGGCCTCTCTGTAGTCAAATTTCTTCTCGAAAGCCAATATAATGTCATTGATGTCTCGCGAAGTGATACTTCCAGTTCGACTGGTGTGGCGTCGTCCTACCCTGCTGCTTTCAGCTACGTCAAGGGCGATATGAGCGAAGACCCGAGCACGTTCACCGCCGGTATCCGAAAGGCACTAGAATCAGACAAATTAACAGGAATTGTATTTAATGCCGCTACTTTGGCTCCAGTTGGACGTGTTTGTGGCTCCGAAACTTCTACGAAGGACTGGGCTCGCGCATACCAGGTTAACTTGATCTCTATCGTTGGCATGCTGAAAGAGTTCCACTCAGAACTTGTGCAAAACCGTGCTCGATTGGTCATGGTCTCCTCTGGTGCTGCAGACAAGCCGTATCAGGGATGGGGATGCTACGGTTCAACTAAAGCCGCTGTCAATCATCTTGTGAGGACGCTGAGCGTGGAAGAGCCGGAACTTACTAGTATTGCATTTGCGCCTGGCGTCGTAGACACAGAAATGCAAAACGACATTCGAACAAAGTTCGCGCAGGGTATGCATCCTGATGAGCATTCCAGATTTCTCGACCTGAAGCAGAATTCAAACCTGTTGCCGCCTGATGTCCCTGGTAAAGTGATCGCTAATCTGGTCACTAAAGCTCCTGCGGAGTTGTCTGGCGTCTACTGCCGCGTAGGGGACTCTGTGACGAAGGACTACAGCCAATAGGGAAAATATACATTGCTTGTATAAGTTTGTTACCGTAGTTCATTGCGTGAACGAGTTAAGTAAGTGTGCACTGGTAAATGGAGACGAACGCTGGTGAATGCATGTATTTCCATTCGTTGCATTGCACTGCGACGTATAACTTATAACCTTACATCAACATCAGATCAGCAGCCCTATGTGGGCCAAATATTCCGCTGACTTTGATGCTTTCTATGTCGACTGATGCGTCGATTTTCCCTGTCTTGTCGAAGCACATGATCACAATATGTGTAGCTGTTCTGAACGGATCGCATTCGACTTTGCATTTTCTGCTTGTGTCGGTTATTTCAAAGGGACATGCTGTGGAAACAACCTCTCTTAGATCTTGACTTAAGGCCCTCAGATCAGCAGCCGAATCCGTTTCAGACGAGCCTTTCAGGCACAGGTAGTCTAACAGAGGTCCTGCGTCTTTACCGACAAAAAAATATGCTATACCGTGGTGCACAGGATTAGTGTAAGATGTCGACAAAGGCGCTCGAACTGTGATCGACTGGACAGACATCGGCTGGCGTGATCTGTGACGCAATACTAGAATGCAAGAAGAGGCGCTACTGCAGTAAACGCTGTCGGCAGAAGGATCGAGTGCGTTCTCAGGAGAGTACTCCTCTGAGTATACACCGCCAATATAGCGGTCCAGTACAAGACTCATTGGCTCGGCTTTGCCGTATTTTGAGTCAGGCGACGCGAATCCTAGCTTGCATCTAGTACGGCGGGTCATATCGTCCGGGAGCCGCACGCTGCACATACTTCCCGCTGAATCAGTTTTAGCAGAATGCATGGTTTCTGTTTCGATCTGAGGGTCTATAACGTTGGAGAAATATGAAGGAGGTTGGATTTCTGAAGTTCCAAACAGCGTTGTGACTGCGTACATTATATCTTCAGGTCTGAAAGGCGCTCTTGGGATGTCACTTATGTTATTATAAGTTTCTGAAGCGAGATTCCGAGCTCTAAGAGAACTTCTCCAGTTCTGTCTCGAGAAGGAGATCGCATTTGGACTAGACGGAGTCATGCCAGCAAGGTGTCGAATATCTCAACAGGTTTCAAAAGCGGACAGTAGATCAAGAAGATTTGAATGTATGATATAAACGCTCGTTGGGAATTACCTAAGAGAGTAATATTTTGCTTTCTGACGTGTTTTGAGTTTCGGGATCCCTGTAAGATGAACTCTGTGGTTGAAAGCTTATTGTGTGTCGATAAGCGGACGGGTGAATCGGACCAGAGAATCGGACCAAAATCAGGCTGTGCGTGATTTGTTTAGGAGCTGACTGTGTCTTTTAAATGCGCGACAAAGTAGTGTGAGAGAATAAGGAGTATTGCTAGAAATGAGTTTCGCCGTTTGATGTTGGGTGGCTGCGTTTCCTCTTCTTAGATCACCTCAATAAAGTGCACGGGTGCGGCACCTAGAATGTGAAATCCTAATGACGTTTCTTATATGTTATGCAATATTACAGACAGTGTCACCAGGTGAAAAGAGATTACCAGATGTGATATAGCTGAATGCAAGGTTAGAGCAAACGGAGATGGCTTAATACTTATGCGTGATTCAGCTATATCGTTTAGTATCTGCGTTTGAGAGAGGCTGCGGGGCAATGCCTCTTGATTGCGCTATATATACAGAAATAATTTATATGGGATCTAAAAGTAGGACAGTGCAAAATCTGCCAGCTTCTTTTGCTTGATCTGAGGCCTGATAGATATTGCAGACGTGTTTGGAAAGGCTTACAAAATGATAAGCTCGCTGATAGCCTTCTCATTAGAGTAAATATCCCTAAACCATGTATCACGTGATTCTGTCAATCTAAATACTTGTGAATACGTCTAGGTGTGAGGCTGAACAAGGCCGGTTCAGCGACGCAGATTTGCCACTAAACATTGTAGTGTATAGATATACCAATTTGAGAGTGGTTTATAGAAACAACCACGGAGATAAGACGGTGATTGCGTCCGGTTGTAGTGTTCGCGACATCGAAAGAACGGTTGGTTATTATTCCCAGCTTTGGACATCGACGGAGCACGAGCTGAAATCCGCGAGAATAATGACAGAACAATCAATTTCCGCAGATGAAGTGGCACTTTATGATCGACAAATTCGATTATGGGGATTAGATGGCCAGAATAGAATGCGAAACTCTTCAGTTTTGTTGATTGGATTAAATGGCCTTGGAACTGAAGTTGCTAAAAACTTGACTCTAGCGGGGATCGGCTCCCTACATATCAAGGATGACACAGAAGTACAAATTGAAGATCTCAGCAGTTGCTTTTTCTTCTCAAGCAAAGATATAGGAACTAAAAGGACTTCTAAAGCAATTCTTGATCGAATATCTGATCTTAATCCTAGAGTGCATATACAAGCTACTCAATCGGCGACTTATTCTGATTTCTCTATTGTCGTTCTGTGCTCTGCTTCTTACGCTGACGCTATAAACATTAACGGTTTATGCCGAGATGCAAATGTACCATTTTATTATGGTGGCAGCTTTGGGCTATATGGATTTATATTCGCTGACTTGATCACACACGAATTTGTAATAACAAGAAAATCTTCGCCAGGCACTCCAAGAATCGGTCCTGAAACTAAAACTCGAACTGTTTTAAGTGTAACTCCTGATGGAGATAACGAGATCGTAAAAAAGAAAGAGACATATATCCCTTTATCTGCACTAAAGCTGTCTCATTTCGTCGACTGCTTCTCTGGCATGAAAACAAGAGCTAAACTGAAAATCCCCCTACTTGTTCCTTATCTACTTGCTCAATGGTTTAATTTGGACGAACCCCAGACTGTCATGAGACAACTCGATATTCCTGCTGGTCTGTTCAATGAAAAAACCTACTCCTTATTGAAGTCTTCAGAAACTTCTCAATTATCCCCTGTTGTCGCCATCATTGGAGGAGTCCTCGCTCAAGACGTCCTAAACCTGATTGTGGCAAAAGAACAACCTATACAAAATCTGCTGATATTCGACGGCGACACAATGAGCTCTCCAATATATAGTTTATCATAACAGTTAGTCTCTTCTAAAAACATAACTACAACAATAAGAACTAAGAAGTCAAGGCTTGACTATCGTTATTCGCATAGAATTAAATCACTGAACAACCAATCCTGCGTTAATATCGCGCACCAGCATGAAGTTCGACAATTTGACGGACTCGCGGCGCGTCAACCTCTTTCGGGAGATAACATTCAAGCGTTTTCACTGGTCTAGGTTGAGGAACCTCAAAAGTTCCTGAATCTTGAAGAGACACATCTTCCAGTAGCAATCTATCATTGCCTCCAACTTTAGATGCTATAGCATTAAGCACAGAATCATCCGGGGCTTTCTCATATCCTTCACTAACGTATTGCTTCAGTAGACGGTGTATCTGCGCTGGCGTTAATGCCCAACAGATCTCAACCAATACATTAACCTCGGTTATATCAGTCTTCTTTAATTGAAGTAGTTTAGTGGTCTCCACCAAATGCTCAAGATGCATAAAACATTCCGGTACATCATTAGACGAACACCATTCCTGTAGTCTGGTCAGATTGTAATTGATTTGAACTCCCCGCTTCCAATTCAGAAATTGGCGGCGCATAAGCAAATCATTAAAACATTTCACGTTTATCAAGATAAGAATCTGATCAACTGCAAATTCTGTAATGGTAGGGTCCACTTGGCAAATTTGCATCACACGTTGAAACTTGTTCAGATAAACAATCAAGTCGTCCATGGCATGATGACCTTCATTAGAGTTGGAATTACCCCCTCGGTTTGGTAGGAACTTCAACAACGACGATTTAGATTCTGTAATAAACCCTGGTAATTGCTGTGTTTCAACTATGGCAGGTATTGCAAGGCTCGCCACAACACTCTTCACTTCCTGCATTAGAATGTGGTAAATGTTAAACTCTAAGGTTCTCAAATCACTCATAATGCAAGAAATTAATCGAACATATTCTTCAAACTCAATCTCAGAAAGGCCTTGTGGAGAGTTCCGATAGTCGTTGTTCAATAGTGTTAACTCTGCTAAGGTAACAAAAGACAAGATCTCATGAACATTAGAAAGCCAAAAAGCAGCAACGCTCAGCATCTCTTCCCCTTTGTGCTTCGCAACTCTAGCCTGAATCTTCTCCATTATATCAGGTATGAAGTGTTCTGAGTTGGTAACCATACTGTATCGCCACATTTCAGTCAGCACAAGATTAATCATATGAGCTGGATACAATATTTCGCGCAATGAAGTGGATTTCTCCATCGATAACACTTTTGTATCTGGTGCTTTGTCAATAATTTCAAACATGACCTCATCTGATAATCCACGGACATCTGACAAAACAGACACCAATCGATCGTCGACAGGAGAAGAATCAGAAACATTACTGACAGACCTCTTATGCCCATTTGCCGTAATTCCGGCGGCCGCAGCACCAGCTGCAGCACCAGCCATTGCGGCAGTTGCAGTGCCCATGTTAGCAGAATCATTCACATCGCTGGACAATCTAGGCTTTCGGGCAGATAAGTTCACCAGACCCAAACCGATAAATGCACCAGTTTCGTCTAGCAGGGGATGTGATGCGGAAGTAGAGCGCGTGCCACCCAAAGAAGGAGTCATGATGGTATGTGGCTTCGATTTCAGAGAGTTGATCTCTTCCTGCAAACTTTCTTCCCTCTTCTTAAAAGACTCTTCTAGCTTCTGTCTCTCTGACGCTCTCAAGTTTTGCTCCTCTTCCAACTGTTCCTGTAATTTGGAGATAGTAGCAGCACTGGATTCCTTGCTCGCAACATGCGATTTGTTACTCTTTTCCAACTCGCTGACCTTCGCTTGCATCTGTTTAAGTTCGATTTCATGCTGATTATCTTTTTCAGTCAATTGAAGTTCAAGTTCTTTGTATTCATCCTTGACAGTTTTAAATTGCTCTTCCATATGAGAATAAGAAGCAGTGATGGTCCCAATTTTTTGCTCTAGCTTCTTGATTTCTTCATCCTTACTGCGGACTATCTGCGTGAGCTCAACAATCTTAGCCTCGGACCTGAAAGAAATTTCCTTAAAGTGATTCACGGAACGTGCTTCCTGTTTTAGCTTACCTAGTTCCTTCTTAGCAAGACGGACACGATACAAAGATTGAACCCTGATAATGCCTTTGCGTGTATCAAGAAATTGTTTTCTGTTGCAATTGCTGCGCCATTTACGCTGCACAATACATGCAGCAGTATTGTATCTTGATTCCATCAGCTTCTTTCTAACAAGACCGCCGCGTGCTCTTGCTTGCAAAGTAATGATAGAAGTTTTCACGGCAATAAATGTTGTCGCATCACGGCGACCGCGCCAATTTTTCTGAATGATTGTGGCCGCCCGATTATCACGCATTTCCCGGGCCATCTTACGAGCCAAATAAGCACGAGATTGAGATTGCAGCAAAATAAGACTGCGGCGCATTTTCTGATACTCATTCCGATCATGAAGTGCCCTAGCGTGTTTCTGAATCATTATAGCGCTGCGATCGAGTGCGCTAGTTCGAAGATCTTCAAGGTAAGCCAGCATGCCCGGTCTGAAGAATATTTTAGTGTGTCCAATTTCGTATTTCTTGGTATCCTCAATCGATGATGCCAAAATTTCCTGCACAAGGTCCTTTATCGGTTTAGTCCAATTAGAAGAGTGAACAAGCATATGATAACGGGAGACAAACTCTTCAAAAGACCATCTCGTAGGGAAACCAGCGCAAGAAATTCTGATTGTCTCAAGAACACCACAAGCACGCAGCTGAGAAAGTACCATCGGGCCATCAAAATCCCAGGCCGCCTTCTGTTCATTTGGCTTGATACACCGGATATAATGCGCATTAGTTTCATTTATCGTATTCATGAGATCAATCAATGAGCGTTTGAAAACTCCGCCAAGTGTTGGTTTGCGAGCAACTGCCTTTCCAGGAGCTTTTGTGGGTTCAGGTTGTGGAGGTATAGCATCCATTACTTCTCTGAAGACATTATTCAGGAACTCGTTCGAGCAAGTAACCAAGTGCTCAAGATGTCCTTCAGACACTGTATCGCGATTCTTTTCGATAAATCCTTCAGACTCGTAGGTCACATTCATAGCATAATGGCGAATAGTGAACGCACTTTTTCCAAAACGTGGTTTAGAGAAGAATTTCTCATACTTTTCTGTGGCAAAATTTGAGTAAAGTTTGTTGATCCAAGATTCATCAGATCCAGAAGGCAGCCGTGATTCTTCGTCTAAAAGAGATAGAACACCAATCTTCGCTTCGATTAGATCTATACAGGGTTGATTGTCATAAAAATCGATAAATTTCCATTCAAGCCCCTCTTGAACATACTCCTCTTGTTCAAGCTTGAACACATGCTGGTTAAACTCCTGTTGAAGTTTCTCATTTGCGTAATTAATGCAGAACTGTTCGAAAGAATTCCTCTTGAAATGTTCAAAGCCATAAATATCAAGAACACCTATGAAGTTTTCAGCTTTTGCCTTAGCTTCTTCGGATACTAAAGAACTGTTCATTCTCATTACTAGCCAGTCAAAAAGGGTGGAGTAAATATACTTAGCGACAGAATCTCTAGCCACGATTGCTTGAGCTTGAGACAGATCAGATTGAATCTTTTCACCACGCGTAGTAATTTGTTTCTTTGTGCACCATTTCGCAAATTGCACAGGATCAAGACCCAGTAGCTCACATGCTTTGACAAGATTAGGCTCGTCAGAAGGGAGATGCGCCTTGTTTCGGACTGCAGATATTTGGACGTTGCCAAGATGAAGTATACCAGCCAGCAGTTTTAGAATTTCGTGAAAAATCTCGTCATCAATGCCAACAGTAGCCAGCGAGTTCTTCGTGATTTGGAAATCTGCTGCGTCATCAACGTTTGAAATCGTAGGGTCGCCACCTTGATTAAGATAATGATATTGATCAACTGTAGTAAGAGACAGCTTTGTTCGAGTAGTATCATCTAATCCCGCCATCATCTGGTAAAAGATGTGGTAATTTCGCTCAGTCGAAGGTTGAAAAACTAATCTCGATCGCTCTAAGAGGTAAGTACGGATTCTGGCGCCGACAATTCTCGCTGAGTTGTCGAACATGATTTCCAGATACTTGCCAAAACGTGAAGAGTTATCGTTTCGTGTCGTTTTCGCGTTACCGAAAGATTCAAGAATAGGATTTGTAGCTAAGATTTCTTTCTCTATTCGCGATAGAACGTGAGTAGTAGGGCCAGTGACCGGAGAGTTATTAGCACCAACGCCAGGAGCCTGTACACTAGCAAAGTAGCGCATGATGTATTTTGCGGAGACTGTTTTTCCAGCGCCGGACTCGCCTGAAACAACAATAGTTTGATTCTTATGGTCTCGAATCATGCACCTGTAGGCATTTTCAGCTATAGCGAACAAGTGAGGTTCGAGCTCGCCAAGCCTGCGGCCAGCATATGCCTGTATCACTTCTGGTGAGTACAAATTATCAACACTTTGAAATGGATTAGTGGCTATAAGGACAATGCCGGAGTAGGTGTAAATTCCGAGTTGACTGTATCGCATTCTCAGAGCGTTTAGAACACTAGGTTCGTTGAGATGAGATAAAGAAGTGAGATCTTCGGGGTTTTCAAGGACAGATGGGTTACGCAAAGGAGGAAGCGCTGGTGTCGATACAGATACTTCGGGGGGTTGCCCAGCGGTTTCTAGAGCAGATTCGTCGGCAGTAACAGTGACCGTATCACCATTCTCAAGGAGTAGGCCTAAGTTGACTTTGCCGTCGGCTATAGATTTGCTGGTAACCTCTGCGCCTATCCATCCCAGTTTAGGGTCTGTATGCCAACAGCGGGTTCCGACTTCGTATGCTGACATTTGGTCAAGGGTTGCCGCAAGTATATCGTGTTATGATTAGAAACAGTGCAACGTTAGTCTAACGCGATTTTGCCAGAATACGGGAGAATAAATAGAGAAGTATTGAATAATTCTGTTCCGGTCGCCTGGCAACACGACTCTTAGTTCCTGTGTGTAATTAAGAGAAAGGAATTAAGGGATAAAACACTAGTCGCCTTTTTGTTCGAACGAGGTTACACTTCTTGCGGTCAAACAAAATAATCCAATGAAAAAGAATGCACGCGCACCAAATCAGTATAACGAGAACAAACTGGAAATATTAGCTAGAGATTGCGCAAACAGATAGAAATGATAGTAACGCGAATAATTAAGTGTTATTGAGGAAACTGCAGGGCGATTTTTAGTAAGTTCAGACGCGTAATTGCTAGGTTTTTGGTGAATGGTTGGAGGTTCCTAGGTGCTAGGTCAAGTTTGGAAAGAAATTTAGAGTTTTTCCCTTTATTCTCTCCCTTGATAGCATCCAGTTAATTCAGCCCCCACTCAGCGCAGGGGTCAGACCTTCTTCGGCGATTCCTATCAATCCATTCATGCAGAGAGTGGATTAATTAATATTTACAAACAGATTCAATCTAGAAATGCGCGATCTATACGGCGCCCCGTATATAAATGCACTATCTAATTCTGACACCCCACCGGGTGTTGTGTCAAACATTGCCATAGTAACTATGTAACGTTAGTTGTCCTCCTTTGACGAATAGTGGCGTATCTTACTGACAATTAGATTACAGGTAGAAAGCAGCCCATTCGTGCCTATTTTATTTTTTTCGATCTTGTTCCGACGTGATGCCCATGGCAACCGATGCTTGCGCCTCTTACCATGCTTGGCCTTAGGGCATGGCAAGGTACATTTCAGAGGCAATTTTTTATCCATTCCGTCCCCCTCTCACTACCACGTAGCTATTTACCCGATCGATATATTCTTCGATTCCGTGCTCAACGAGTCTAATCGCTTAAACTGCATAGAATATTATTGAGTCTATTCCTTTCGGTTTAGGTACTTCTGAAAGGCTTTCGATCATCCTTTCTGTGTAACTTTTCGCTTTCCCGTTGCTCACTCACTTTGGCCATCGAAACTCTTTGGCACAGATACGCACAGAACCAGACACCACGAATCACCAACCCTCCCCCTCTTTTCCCCCTCTCCCTTTCCCCTGCGATCCCTTTATTTTCGCTAACACGTACCCGTGCCCTTTAATTTTTTGAGCCTGGAAATCTAAGACGTACATTTCTTTCTCATTTCTTTTTTCTTCTACCTATCTTTTTTTTTGGGCCGTCTATCTAAAGCTTCGTTTTTGCTGCAATTCCTTTTCAATGTCTGAACCTATCCGGAGCAAGCGCCTAAACGATTTGGCTGGCGCCCCTACTCCACAGAATACTCCGTCATCCGTCACGACTTTTGGCGCAAGTGTTCGTGGTGGTCAAGCCCCTTCAGTCGCCACAATTGCCGAAGAGCCAGATGCGCGTGCAGCGTTGGCTAACTTAGCAAAGAATCCCGCTTTAGTCTCGATGATACAAGGCAAACTGAACACTCTTGTAGGCAAACCGTCCGGATACATTGACATGCTACCACAGCCCGTTAGAAATCGTGTATCTGCTTTGAAAGCGGTGCAAAGCGAACATGCGCAGTTGCAAGTAGAGTTCCAGAAAGCTCTTTTGGATCTTGAAAAGCAGTATCTGGAGAAATATACACCCTTATACGAGAAGCGTGCGAAAATAATTCATGGAGATATCGAGCCATCCGAAGAAGAAATTAAACGTGGTAAAGAAATAGAAGCTGCCGAGACCGAGCAAGAAGCCGAAGAAGAAACTGAAAGCGATGATGGTGATCAGAGCACTTCGCCTAATACCGGTTCTGCCGAAGCCAGATCTGCAGGCCAGACCGACGAATTATCAGGTTCTTTAGATGTTCGCGAGAAAATCGATATCGGTGTTCCTGAAGATGCCAAAGGGATACCTGAATTTTGGCTCACTGCTATGAAGAATTTACCTGCACTAGCTGAAATAATTACGGACCGTGACGAAGAAGCATTAAAGTTCCTCACCGATATTCGCCTCTCCTATTTAGATCGTCCTGGATTCAAACTTGAATTTTTCTTCGATGAGAATGAATTTTTCTCCAATGAAGTATTAACTAAAACTTATCATTACCACGACGATGTGTTTTATTTTGGCGACTTTGTCTATGATTATGCTGAAGGATGCGAGATTGACTGGAAATCACCTGAAAAGAATCTCACTACCGAAATTGAAGTACGAAAACAGCGTAATAAGAGAACCAACGCTATTCGAATGATTCAAAAGGTCGTACCCGTTCCTTCTTTCTTTTTATTCTTCTCTCCACCTTCGGCAAAGGACCTCGAAAATGAGGACGATGAGTCACAGTTTGATGAGGAGGAATTAAGCGAATTGCTGCAAAGCGACCATGAGCTAGGTGAAGAAATAAAGGAAAAACTGATCCCCCATGCTATTGACTGGTACACTGGTAAAGCCAACGAATACGAAGATGAGGATGAAGAAGGCCTCGGCGAAGACGAGTACGATTCTGATGATGATGATGAAGATGATGAAGGCAACGAGGATTCTGATACTGGTGAAAATGGAAACGGTGCTACAGGTGCTGCCAATCCCGAAGATCCACAGAATTGTAAAACCCAGTAATGGATTGAATCTTTGCTGACAGAGATTATTTTTACCATTAGATTCCTCTTCAGTTATTTCCCTGGTATATTACCTTTACTATTTAATTCTCATCTGTTCTGGTGTTGCGTGTTGGCTCAGCGAGCCTTTTAAATGGGGACTGATTGGTTCACAAATATTTATTTACTTGTGATACTCCAATCTAGTTCCTCTTCATTATTTCTTTTGTTGATATGCTTGATAATCTTTTCATATCCTTTTGTTGTAAATGTTACTTCCCGTAGGAGAACTCGTACAAAGCGGAGTTACAATTGGAGAAATGTATATCGCAAATTGAGACAATTAGCACAATTCTGATATCTCATATCAGGTGATAACTATCACTGAGAAGCTGGCGCTAACCTAGTGCTACAGCAGCTTTGACTAGGCCTCAGATATGCAAGCAGAGCACATTAGATCCACTATAACATATGACTAAAGCACATAGCGGCAATACGATACGTACTCGAAGGATTTAAATGCAAATTATAGTGCGCTTTTAAAATCGCGAAATCAGATGCATGACCACAGCCATTGGCAATGGATGATCCTGGTCTTAGATATTTCATGAGCTGTCCAGAAAGATTCGATACTAGATTCTTGCGCATTCAAGTACAACGCTAAGCGGGCAAAATCAATTTGTTGACCGCTTACTGTCCTTCTCTTGTTATATATCGAACGAAGTGCTAAGATCGACTATGCTAATGCCGGAAACTATGGTTTTTAATAAGCAACCAATTCTTCAGAACCTCAGAGAGTCAGCCTTTTAAAATACCCAAAACGATATTCTATTTAGGTGCAAGCATTCGATAACGAATATAGATCTACGGATTAATTGTAAAAGTTCGATTATCGCCCGTCGATAATGTGTGTGATTCACATTAAAAGGCGTCTTTGAGTTACCGCGATAGGCCCAAATAAGAGTTGTGATATTTAACTGCGTTCACACATTCCTCATTTTTTATTGTCAAGACATGAAATTTGCGCTAGTTATCCATTATATCGAAATAGCAATGATTTTCTGTGCAGATAATTCTATCCTATTTGGATAGTCCTCAATCATAGCACATCACTGTGATTTACTCTGACAGCCGTATCACAAGTCAAACTTTCCCAAGAATCCCGAGGGCGTTTTGGTTAATTCTCAAATATCGCGCAAATTGACTTATTGAACCTAGTTTTTATAGCCTCTAAAAAGCTACTAAACATTCAAATAACCTCTCAATATGCATAGAATACCTTCAGAGCCTCTTCTAGCGCATTTCGCGCGGCAAAGGGTGGTTTGCCAATAAAACCGTGCTAACAGTGATACTGGCGGAAACCACCAACGCTACTTGCATCAACTCTGTGGAACAAGCCATCGATCAACAGGTTAGATCGTTGTAGATCATAGCACCCTATGTTCTCTGTGTTATGATTATCTGTATTGCCCTGAACGCAAACATCTTCACTTCGGCTTCCGTGCTTCATCAGCGGATCGCGAGTATAAGAGATTTGGGCTTTCGCAGGATCTAGGCGCAAAGAAACTAGGCTTCTCTTTCGTCTTGAATACAACTGAGGCACCACTTCGCAGCTCTTACAGCAATTCCTCTACTATTCGAATGCTGGGTCTAGTCAGTCGGCTTTCTGATGTTTCTCGCAGGTCCTGAGTAGTGCGGCGGTAGCATTGGCGCACCTGGGTACGCGTTTGAAGCCATGGGGCCAAATACTGGTAACCTGAAAGCCTAGATATTGCTTTGGTTGTACCTGAAAACTATTATCCTTCGCTTGAGCGCATTCCTGTGTGAGTTATTTGCTTGATTGGTGAAGAGGTATATGGTCGTCGAACGGTGAATAAGGCCTGGCGTGGAATTGCAAACAACGCCTCCTATTGGCTATTAAAGTCACGTGCATACCCTTGACCCTACAAATAAACCTTATTATTGGTCAAACCCCGTTTTAAACCCTGGACCCTACCCAAACGGAGGTGCAACCCTAACCTGATTTTCGTGGCCTGTGATTGGTCAATCGCGGTGGTAAACCTTAATTGTCATTCGTAAGCTCTGATTGGTCAATAATTTGGTAAACCTTATTTTACAATAACGCCTTCTGATTGGTCAGTTTTGCAACTTTAACCTTATTAGTGAACTGTGCCTTGTGATTGGTCAGTATTGGAACTTTAACCTTATTGTGAATGGTGTCCTGTGATTGGTCGATCTAAAAGCTTAACCTTCGATCTAAAAGTTTAACTTTCGATCGGATCGATTGCCTTCTATTGGTCGATCTAAAAGTTTAACCTTCGATCGGATTGATTGCCTTCTATCGGTCGATCTAAAAGCTTAATCCTTATTCTGACACAATTAATTGGCTGCTTCTCAACGGTATCCGTATTGGGTAAGCGAAGCGTTATGATTGGTCAGCTCCATTTAAGCGAGACGTTATGATTGGCTGGCTCTGCTTAAACAAAACTTCACTGTACACATATTTTGGGCGTCATCTCTCCATTCAGATGCACTATTGGACGGTAAAATAAGTACTCCTCACGCAAACATGTGTAAGTTTCAGTAATTTCCTTTTGAAATCGTTCTGTGCCTTGTAAGTGGCGTTAATAGCGTGCAATACCGCCTGTGGAAATAGAGTAATATTTATGCACGTCGATCAGCAACGATACAATATCAAATATATCCGCCTCTATGCAGTGACTATTCACTAGAAGCTGCGGCTACTTTTTTGTCTTTCTCTCGTCTCCGTGTGAAGAGAAACGAGTAAGATCGGTGCCTTTGAGACCCACGGCATCTAGCATAGTGCCCCGCATCGAGTTTGTGGAACGCGCCATTGATCTGCAGATCGATGCTGATAATAACAGAATACCACCCCTGTGCTGGTGGTTTCCAGCTTGACGCTAATATCAGGAGTCATCACCTCGGCTTCCGTGTTCTTAGGCGGCCGATCGCCGACGGGTAGAAGAACTGGGCTTTGACGGCATCAAGCTTAAACCAATTGGCCATCTTTAGCCTTGGACACAACTGCATACTCCTCTTCGTAGCTCTTGTGATACCTCCCGTGCTTATCAATCATCGATAGTCTTACTGGAAGGATTCCTAACGAATCTCGCAGATCCTGGAGGCTGTCGTTCTCGTAATGTGCCCATTTATCACAGCCCTGTCTACCTCTTCCGAGACTTGCCAGCCGGCCTCTGAACTGAAACGCTAATCGCACACT